>JASUUJ010000275.1:0-519380 GCA_030449895.1 Citrus mangshanensis | reverse complement strand
CTGTATCATTTGATTCAGTTGTGTGCCACCCTGTAAGCTGAGCCTGAGGAGATAATTTTCATTTAAGGACTCAGAGAAGCTCCAAGAGTTCATGATCAGCGGTCTGATGCAAACCCAGAAATAATCACGAGTGAGATTTGCTTATTGCTTTATAAATTTTTATTATTTGCTTATTAACATTCAATAATAAGAATGAAGTAAAATGGTTTATAGACATGGTTACCTTAAAATTTTGGATGATGTATGGATGAAACATATTTGTTTTCTCCCAATGGAAATGCGTGTGAAATGCTAATCATTTATGGTAGAATTTTAGTGGCCATTGTGCTATTACATTTATGATCACTGTAATAAGCCAAACGACTGTGTCTTACCATAAAATTAAATTCGAGTTGCTTGATAATGGTGGACACTTGCCCAGGCCTTGCGCTCTTCTCTACGGAGGTTGGTATGGAAGGCGTTTAAATAGGTTTTCACCTTTGTAATATTCATTAATTTACTTAGTGATTACCAGACTTTACTTTACTGCGGTATTATTTTTAAACTATGAGCTGCACATGCAGTGTGAAGAAAATCTCTAACCTACATTACTAAGTTCGAATGGTTAGAATTATGAATGACTTCGCCATTTACTCTTTCATTGTTTATTTACTCATAATTATTTAAGAATCGAGAATGTCATTTATACTACGACGATTATATGTATTTCACTTGTGAGTAGCCATGCTCAAGCTCACGTAGAGATCCTAAAAGTTTTTGTTCATAAGAAAACATTTATGTTTACAATTATTTGTGCCTTTCGGCTTTTTGGGGATGCCCTCTTTTGATTTAGTTAACCGTCACTATCATCCAAGTTTTGAGTTTGGTAAGCGCCGAATGAAAATTTGGACCGGGGACATGACGCTGCAGGTCTTTTAAGCAGCATTACATTTAAAAAGAGTGAATTTCTAACCGGGAGTTTTGATGAAGAAACACCGCCACTGAAATTGTCATTTCGTTCTCCGAGTGTTTGGCTGTAGAAGTAGCATGAGAGAGCTCATATTAAGCGGCGACTTGGACTCTAATGTGTAAATTCTTTAAGTGATAAAATTTTCTTGTTTACTGACATTTAAACATGTAAGACTGAGATACCTGCTTTTGAAGATTTGATCTTTTTATTTTGCTTAATTCGATTGTACATATGAACATCTCTGCAGCCAACCGGGTTGGAGTATGTCTGTTGTGGATACGTTACATTTTATGCCATTGCTTTCTTTGAAAAGTGAATAACAAACAATGCGTCTTTGGCGAATGCAGCAGAAAGTAGGACTTTGTAAGCATTGCCAAGAGGTAGTATGTAGAGTCTCCGACCTTAAAGCTCCCAGAATACCAATACCAGGATTCTTTGATCGGCCGAGAACATCAGATCCGGATGGGGGCTTCCGAAACTTCTGCAGTATTTGCTGGCGTAGGTACACTAGTCGCCAACCCATCGGTGGGCTTGCGCAGGATTGTGGTGTTGGGGCTGAAGCGCAGCTTACCGTGAAATGGAAACACTAGCTATCTAGTGAGAACTATTGAGTGTTTTTGGTAATCAAAGCTTTAAAAAAGTTTGTTAAAACAGTTAGTGAGGGTAATATTTTTACGCCACATGAAACATTCTGGGAAAAGGTAAGAAAGTAGCTTGAAATGAAGTGAAAGTGCTTACTAAACACTTTGTGAAGTTTTGCTTTGGGCAACGTATGTGAGAAGTTTGTATGCCCAGATGGAGATTTACAGAACTAAGTACGGCTGAGTTTTGCCCGTCCTTCCAACCATAAGCGCATTTGTAAAATTTTCATATTCCTATAGATTTACCTTGGTGGCATTACTCTGTTTGCAGTGGTTGTTTTGCGGTACTACATACTTTGATCCATTTGTCGATATCTATTGTTGTAATTGAAACAGATCTATACTAAAAGAAAGGTGGAGGAGTAGCAAAGTTTTGAAACATTTGTCGATAATTTTTAATATTTTCTTTCTATATTTCCCATTCCTAACTAGTTTGCTTTCAAATGCTTTTTATTCAACTACGGTTGTTTTAGGTGAAGTTTGTGCTCTTTCACATGCGCGGCTGCGCCTCTTATGCTTATTTTTAATTGTAGTAGATGTTGTTTAAATCAGTGTCTTGAACTTAGTAGTTGCTTGGTGAATGATGTGAAGGAGCCTTAAGTCTATGTTAAAACTTAATAATGGATAGTGAGGATGGTTTACCATTGCCATGATTAATATTACTAATTTTGTAAGTGCCGAACCGCTCTTCCAGGAAAACCTCAAATGAATGCATTTTTGCTTGATCGGTTGAGCATGATGAGAAGACAGTGGTGAATGTCTGAGATCGAACTAGTGACACACAAAGTGAGGTGACTTTACATGTATTTCCCTTTTAAACGTTATTTACTGCTATCGCCTTGCAATTGCTTATTAACTTAGGAGAGGCAACGGTTGCATTATAGCAGTCACTTACTTTTAATATAAACAATGCCCTTTCTTACACGTAGGTGGAATGTTTATCGGAACAAGTTGGAAAAATTGAACTATTGATTTCTTAGTGAACTATAACTTAATGTCTAATGTTTCCTTTATTGTATTGATTCCACACTTAGTTATGTGGTAAAGGTGAAGCGAGAACTACCAGCATGGTTGCCCTTGTGTGCTGTGCATGTATGATATTACTGCGTTAGGGATGCCTCGGCTAGTCACGTCGCGTATGCGGAACTTCCCTGTTATTATTATATATTTTTCCTCAATCATCCAGGATGAACCATGTCTTAGTTGTGTTTGCTTGGCGCGAATTCAAGGAAAGCTTGAAATACGTGCGTGATTGGATGATAGAATGTTGTTTAAATTTAAACTATTAACAAAACATGAGTATTATCATATATAAACAAATTAATATGAAAATGCGTATTATTGCTTGAAGACAAAGATTGATGAAGTAACCGTAACCATATGTTACATCGACGCATCGTTTATTACACCCATTATGAATGATCTCTGCATTAAGCGCTCAAACTACACGATAACATCATTGAACAATGTCATTTTAGCATAAAGTGAGTAGTTTGTAAAAGAATTGAATCAGGCAATGAAAATAGACCTCTTAAATATTTCAAGTGATCGTTTTTCTTTTTATTGAGTTTTAGTGGATAGGATTATTTACACAAAAAAATTCAATAAGAACAATTTAACGTTCAGTTACATGATTCGTATTGTGGCGCAATTATACAAAAACACAATTTTGTCACTCATTGGTCATGTGTGCAGCGTTACAAGTCAATTAACTCATTGAGAAAATAGAACCATATTTTTATTATATATTTAACCACCCACTTAATCTTTTTGGAAAAAAGTAAAAGGAAGCTTTATGAAGTACTTAGATTAGTGGCATTCTTGATGCCCTGCTTTGAAGAAGTTCATTTCCTATACTCTGTCTTCTCTTTTTTCTTTTTCTTTTTTTTAATTCAAGATTTTTTATTTCTGTTTCATTGTGTTGTTATTTATTGTTTCTAACTTCCTAGTTCTTTGAATTGTATGAGCAAAGGTAATAGAAGTATTTATACTTTCGTGAGTAAGTTCGTATAATTAACTTATACTTTGAATGGGATAATTTAATTTGGCTGAAAAAATTTAGATTTCCTATTTTTGTTTATTTATTTTGTTGAGGCAGAAGTTTGTTCAGCGGTAGGAGCTCTAGTGTCTGCGAAGCCTTACGAGAAGTGTAAGGTAAGAGTGTGATTTCTGATTGGGGATTTAATGAGCTTTTGGGTGCATCTAATTAGAGAAGTGATTTTTATTTTTGAGTATGTTGATATGAGAAAACTTCATATGTTAAGTCCAAATGTGTGCCGACATTTTTTGGAGTCAGCACTGTGGTGGAGATAGAGACTAAATGCCCATTTGCTGCATTGTATATCGCCATTTGATTAAAGATTGAAAGAAAGTTAAGTAAAGCTTGAAGCTAATAGTTGTTTTTTCTTTGACTTTTCCTACATGCGGTTGTTGCATAATAGACATGGGAGCGAGAATTTGGTATTTTTTTTGGGGAATAGAGTTGAACTTTTCTAATGGATACTTAAATGTAGTTTCTAGGCTCATCTGCATTCTTCTTTAACATGTGAACTTCAAGCCCAGCATTAAACACATTAAATGCTCTGTAAAATTACTATTGTCCCAAATGTGTTTATTTTATTCATTTTCTATTTGGTTGTAATTTTGAAGATGGAGTTTCTCATGCGATCTTATTATAGTTCTTGTTTATTGCTCATTAACATTTTCTGGCGTTTTTGGTTGTTCCGAACGCTGCTGCAGCGCTGAAACTTGTTGATCTGGGCTCGCCCGTATTTGTTGATCGTATGACAAGGTCAGAGTCCCAGTATTCTTACAGGCGCTCCGCACGGCTTGCCCGGTGATCACACGAGAATGTAATGACATACTCTGGTCATTGTTGGGAAAACGTTCAGGCGGTAGTGAGAAATCCATGTGATAAGCATCTATTTTGCCTTTTAATGTAATTAGCGAAATTACTTTTGAGTCAAATCCTTTTTTCATTTCTTTCTCCATTTTAGATGTATTGTATCAATTATCCTTTTGGCGTGGGGACGATAAAAATAGTTTTATTAGACACTTGTTATAATAAATTCATGTTCAGATGCATCAAATTCAATGCTTTCGAAAAGGTACGCCTCGGCGATGTGAAAGAACCAAATACGGTGTAATGCAAGGTGTCAATACGGAAGAGCTGCTGGCTTGCGCGCCATATGAGAGTCAAAATTTGGACGCAAAAAAAACCTATTTGAGTTAGTCCGCACATTCGCGTGTTTGAAGGCGTGCAAACAATCTTATTAGCGGCGTATGATACGTGATCACATTTATCGATGAGTTCTCCGAGATATGTTTGAGTCCTGCTTTATAAAGAAAAAAACCAGCACTTTTAGCTTAAGGTCGAGAGACATTGTCGGAAGGAGAAGTAAGAGAAAGAAGCTTTCTGCACTTTATGAATAGCGGTGGATGAGAGTATACATCCACGCCCATGAGTTCACGGTATCTTTGAAATTATAAAGATATATATGTGATTCACTTGTGCGGTATACCACAACTGTGAATGGAGTAGCGAGAATGAAAAAAATGACATCTAAGAGATCCTATGTCGGAATATGATACAACAAAAATGTGCAGAAGTTTTTTGGGCCAAAACTATAAAGACGATAGCTCGTGTGATCCCAGCAGGCTTTCTTAACCCAACTAGGGGTTCATGTCACCCCACGAGAAGGCATGGAGATGTAAAGCCTTTAGCTTTGTGTGCTATGACCCATACCAGGAGCCAACACGAGAATCAAATTTGACAAGAGCGATCATTGTATCTTTATGCAAGGTATGTATCGGAGGAAAGCTATGGAGTGTTGTGATCACAGTAATAGTGGGCCAGTCTTCTGTGCTACCTGAAAACTAAAATGTAGTGTTTGTGAAGCATCTTAGCGTGATAGTCTTCAGAAAAGAAGAGCTACTAGATTCAAGGAAATTGAAGACCAAATGAAGGAGCGAATTATTGGAAATTCACCGAGAGCAGGGAAGGGAATTTGCCAGAGATTACGGTAATCGAGGATGATATTAAGAGCATGATAAAGCAAAGTCCTGAAAAGCAGTATTCACAGCTCTATTGTAGGCGTAGAACGAATAAACTAGAACCAAGAACTTCTAAATTTCAACTTAAAAGATCTAAAAAGAATGAGAGAAAGCTAAATCTTAGAGTACGTTATGTAGTAGTTGTAGAAGAAGAAAGAAGTAAAAAGAACGAGACATTTGAAAAAGTAGCGAGAATTCTCATTGGATGAAGGAGATAAAGGAAGAAATAATCAAACTTGGGATCTGGTTTCAAAGCTAAGGATATAAAATATCTTGCAAATAGGTGTACAATATTAAGAAATTGCCCATATGGATTCAGTTGAAAGGCACAAAGCTTGATTGGTACTCGATGATTCTTACAACAATACGGGCAAGACTATGATAAAACATTTAGTCAGATAGTTAATTAACTAAAAGTGAATGTGTAATAAAGATAGAATTATTAATTTTTTTCATAAAGTGTTGATTAATGCCTGGTAACTTATAAATTATATGAATGCTTCCCAAATAAATTTTTGTGTTAAATTAATTCGTAATATGTTAATTTTTATCTTATAAATATTTTTCAATAATAAAGATGGAATTGGAATTGAAAGCGGGAACAAGGAAATGCGGGGAGCGAGGCATTGAGAAGCTAGAGGCTTAGTAGAGAGCTTCGAGAGAGAATAGAGTGCGGTGAGGAATTGTGTCTTTTTTCTTTTTCTTCTTTTGTTGTGTAATCAACTTTCTTGTAACGTATTTCAAAAGTTTATAAAATAAATAGAGTGTTGTGTTTTCTTTCATTTATGAAGTGGATTTAATTTTATTAAGGTGAAGTGAAGGGTGAAGCTCGATGTTTCAAACTATTAAATTTATTATTTTCAAAATGAGTTTTTAAGTTTATTTTATTCTTTTCTAGTTATTTTTATATTATGTTAATTTATAGATTTTCTTGGATCTGTAGTATTTTGACATAATGTCGAGGCATTAATATCATGTGGCACATTAGTCTTTATGTATTTATCCACATTTCACATGACTTCGTTAAGAATTAAATAATATAATAATTCATTAAAAATGAGGAAATATAAAATGAGAGAGTATTAAAATTATAGTTTGAATGTTGGGGAAGTGGATCTCTCCTTAGCTTATTTTTAAATCAATTTCAAATAATTTTTTTCTTGATTAAATTTTCTTTGTTTAATAAATTGACAACTAGATTTTAAATTCCATGAGTTCTCACCCCGAACTCACCGGTTTATATTATAACTAAACACTTTTATACTTGGGAGTAATAATATTTTTTGAGTCGTGTCAATGGTAAAGCTCACAGCATCGAGAGTTCTACATGTACTGCGCATGACAAAGAAGGAAATTATGGCAAATAGATGTAAAAAATGCCTTCCACATGTAGAATTGGACCCGAGAGATCTACATGAACTAACTAAGTGGATTTGAGAATCAAGCTCATTCAAAGTATGTATACAAGCTAAGAAAGGCATTATACGGTTTAAAGTAAGTACCAAGGGCATAGTATGGTAAAATTGCCAAATTTTTACTTAGAGTGCGTGCATTTAGACTCTAGCTTGTTAAGTCAAAGCTAATGAAGGAAAGTTAACAACTATCTTTAATGCGGGGATGATTTGATTATTTTTGGTGACGATGGAGAAGAGATTCGGTGAGCAGGGAGAACTAATCGATTCATTTCTAGAAGAAAGAACTTGCTTAGCTTAAGCACTTTCCTTGTATGTAGGTTGATCGAATAGAAGAGGAGATATTCTTTTGCTAACAGAAATATGCCAAAAACTCGTTGAAGAAGTTTGGAATGTTGGAATGCAAGCCAATCTCAACTACAATAGAGGTCAATGCAAAATTTTGCATACATGAAGGCAAACATTTACAAGATGAAATGATGTATCGACAATTCGTAAAAAGTTTAACCTATCTAATGTTGGCTCGGCCAGATATTTCATATGCAATAAGTGTAATAAACTGGTACATGCAAAATCCAAAGAAGCCTCATTAGGAAATGGTTGAAAAATACTAAAAGAAGTGAAAAAGTACAATCAACTTTGGTCTATTGTAAAAAGAAAGTGAAAGTTACAAGTGACTCACTATTATGAGTCTTGACTACTAGGAGATCATGATACAAGAAGATCAACTCTTGAATATGTTTTTAGAATTGGGTCTAGAACAATTTCTTCTTTGTAGAGACAACCAACTATATCACTATCACCACGAGGTGGAGTATAGAGTAGTAGAGATGATAGCTCAAAGCACTTGGTTGTGATTGATGAAGGAGTACACCAATAGTAGATTACGCGGTATCATTGTATTGTGATAACCAAGTTATCGAGGAAAATCTAGTTTTCCATAAAGAACTAAGCATGTAGGTGCACTATCACTCCATCGGGGAAAAGGTCTTGCAAGATGAAGTTGAAATGTTGTACATCAAGATGGATGATCAAGTTGCGGATTTGTTTACAAAAAGTCTTAATATCGAAAAGTTTCAAGAGTTGGGCAACGACTAAATACGAATCAAAGGATGAAAGTTGGTGTTAGGTCATGATTTAATCAATTATACTTAGCCAAGCCCAATATCGAAATTTAATCCATGGAAGTTTCAAGAATTGTGTAGAAAATGGAGATGACTCTAATTCAAAAAATACCTAATAGAAGTGAAAAAATCTAAATCTAGAATGTTCTTGAATAGTTGGTGATATTTGTAAAATGAGGTTATTAAATTTTTTCAATTTGATATTTGTGTGGTTTATATTAGTTTTAAGTTACTACAAATATCCTTAAAATTTTTTATTGTAGGCATCAAGTAAAGAGTGAAGAATTAGTGGAGAGAAAGACGAGTGGGCTGTGAGTGTTGTAGTGTTTTCTTGTAAAATATCAATAAAGTCTTTCAGTTTGGCAAATTTTTCTATTGCCCAAATAGGTTTAATATTGAGCAGTTTAGTCATCTTCTGTTTTCAACATACAATGTAGTAATAATACACTAGTCATAGGTCTTATGAATATAAAACAAAGCATCTGCTAATTAATTCCACTAGTACATCTTTGATGGGTCATTGGTAAAATCCCCTAGTGATATTAATATGTTGGGTAGAGGCTATTAGAACCCATTAAAATACTCTTTAAACACATTCCCTCAATAAACCTCTCTTACATATGAAATTTTTACTTTATAAACCCACCTCATTGCCAATATAACTTTACTAAATTAATTTCAAATGTTTAATCCCTAGAAATACAGAATCACCTGTTGGGAAAGTACGTTAAGGCAGTAAAAGTATATTTGAATCATATCCAACAATAAATTAAAATACCAATGGCTTAGCCATCTCGCATGGTTTGTTTTCTTTATGATTGATTATATGACTTTTATTTTTAATTTATTGTCTAATCCTTGTCAAGATTCATAACATGTAAATGAATTCAATCGAACACAGTTTCTAATTAGTTTCATGGGATTCATTGCATGATTGCATCATAAATGTAAGAAAAGCCAAAAAAGTATTCAGATTTTATTTTCTTTTTGCTCCTTAATTGATTCTAAAAATAAATATGTGTAGTTGAAAAACATATTTGAGTTGAAAGGGGATTGAATCCAAGAGGTAGAAGTTTTCTAACCAACAATGTCACACATTAAAAGAAAATATAGCTATAAAAGTGTACTCGGAAGGGTATAGGTGAAAAGAAAATGAAACGAAATTAAAACATTGCTCTCTGTTACTCTTTTTGTAGAAAAATCAATTTAAGTTAATTGGATTCATAGATGGTGGAGAGGATATGCTAATTTCATTAAGATATAATAGTAATTTTACTCATGGACATTTAGTAATTAATTTTTTTATGAAAAAGTGGGTGTATAAAATAGTATGGTGGGTTTAAATAGCCCAACCCTAATTTATATTCATTAAAGTAAAAAAAAAAATCAAATTCGTACTTAGAACTGAATAGAATTTGCATATAATACATCGGTTGTAAGGTATGATATCCCTTTTACATGTTGGTCAAATTTATTTTTAATCTAAAAATTCTTATCAAAACACAAGCAAGCAAAAACTCTTAAGTAAGATAGTTCTGGTGGTACATCAAAAAGCATTTCATGTGGGGATTTTCCATATAGTACATCCCTTGGCAATAGGGATAGTAGGAAAACCCAACCCAAGCCGAGCCTACATGTCATGGGTTGAGCTTGGCATATATGCCAAATGGGTTTCAAATGTAATATATGCTTTAGTTCAGTTATACAAAGGTCCTTAATATATATAAAAGACAAACAATCTCACTTAAAAGTTTATTTATACAATTTATGATATTCATTTAAATGTACATATTTAGTTGTATTGTTTATTAGGGTTACACCATATATAAATCTTATAATTGAAATTCATTTAAAAAATATGATTGAAAAGTGATTTTTAAAATAAAAATATTATTCAAGTACAATTGTTCTAAACTATAAGGTGGTTAAAATAATTTTACAAAAATTACCACACTTTCTCAACCGTTTAAAATAATTATTAATTAAGCTATCTTTTACTTTAACACAAATATTGCATTAGAGTAATTAAATCTAATGGTATACATTTATTACATTATTAATGCTGTTAAAAGTTTACAGCATTATAGTGACCCATATATACTTGAAAGCAGCAGTGCACCGTCAACGTAAGATAATGCCCGGTGTACATACCTATGCATAATCATTAACCCTCACCAAGACATTCCAGTCCAGAGTTCAATAAGGATCCACGTGGAACCATAGAATCCTGAGCAGTTGCTTCATCTAATTAGAGATGCGCTCAAGCTCGCTCACAACTTCAGACATAGTTGGCCTGAGAGTAGGTGACTGATCCACGCATCTCATTGCCAACTCCAAGATTATTTTGGCTTGCTTCATCACTACATGCTCATTTGGCATTTGCTTGTCGACCAATTCAAGCCTTCCCTTTGAATGCAACACAATGGCCTGCACAGTGTACATTATTTGTTTATTAATTAATCCATATATCCCATGCCATGCGACATCGTTAGCAAATTAAATTAAGACCTTATTTTATGCATATAGAGGAGATATTTTCAATCTGGGAATCCTGGAATTTTTGAAGTGAAGGATTCTGTAAACCATGAAAAGGGTATTGTGTAGAGCTTTATAAAATTTGAGATTCCCGAACTTAAAGCTGACTCTAGTTGTTGTCTTCTTACCGTATCCAAAAGAAATTCAGTCTCCTGGTTTGCTTCATACTTGGCATTTGTCTGCCCGCTAATTATATCAAGCAGAACAATTCCAAAACTGAAAACATCAACTTTTTCTGTTATTGCTTTCCGCATTGCATACTCTGGTGCCATGTAAACTCTGCAAGCAACCATAATTAATTAATTAATGCTATTGCTTGTGCAAGATGGCATGCATTTTGTGCTTGCTCAATTTAATTTGCTACTTACACTGTCCCTTTTTCTTGGATAAACTTGTATGGATTTTCTTCGTCATAAAGCTTTGCCAATCCCAAGTCAGACACCTTAGCGTTCAGATTCCCACCAAGCAGAATATTGCTAGGCTTAATATTTCTGTGAACGATTTTACGACTCGGATTATCTTCGTGTAGATACTTTAGACCCTTCGCTATTCCATGGCAGATACGGACTCTGGTTGGCCAATCAAGTCGCGTGGAAGAATTGGAATCTGCAAACATTTAACTATTAATTATTAATTTTTAAAAAAGAAAGTAATTTTAACCTATTACATAAGCTAATACTTAATTTTCCAATCGGGAATTGAGTGAAAAACAATTTTTAAAAACAAATTAGTGAAAAAGTTAGCTTAAAAAATGTAAATTCATCCCCGACTTTAATAAAGTTCAGGATTCCCGATTAGAAGATGACACTAAACTGAATAATTAATAGAAATGAAATGATGATGAAAATATATATAAATTGGTTTACCAAACAAGGTTCGTTCAAGCGATCCTTTTTCCATGTATTCGTAGATGAGTAAGTTGAGGTCTTTCTTGAGTAGCCATCCAAAAATTCGACAATATTTTCATGTTTCAGTGTTGTAAGGGCATAAACTTCAGTTCCTATTTGATCAATCACTTTTTTTGATTGAGAAGAAAGCATCTTCACAGCTACAGTCTGATCTGGCAATTCAGCCTGTAATGCATGCTTGCACCATGCAAGCAGATTAATATACCATATTTCTAACAAGGAAAATCAATTCATATACATAAATGCATACATACATATAGGGTGCGTTTGGCACACTGCATTGTATTATGCTGTATTGCATTATTTTAATGCTGGTGTATTGTATTATGCTGTATTGTATTAGCACTGTATTATAATAATGTTATATAATGTTTGGTGCTACACTGTACTGTATTATTTTTTTAATTAATTTAAATTAAATATTATATTATATTAATGTTTTATATTATATTAATATATTTAAATTGCATTAATATTTTATGTTATTATTTATATTATTATTAATTTTAAATTAATATTATTTAAATTTATTCATATTTAAATATTTTTATTAGTTATAATAAGTTATAAATTTATTAATAAATTATAATGTAAAAATAAAAAAAAATATACTATTATTGAATGATAAATTATTTATTTATTAATTTATATTAATAATTATAATGTAAAAATAAATAAAATAAAAATATTATATTAAATTAAAAACTATATTTATTTATTATTTTAGTATTATAATAATAATAAAGCAAAAAACAAAAAGCAAAAGTTAAAAGCAAAAGAAAAAGAAAAAAAAAACAAAGCTAATGCGTCAGTTGACGCATTAGTCTCCCACCCCAATCCCTTGCAATTTTGTTCCAAACATGGGTTTGGTATTATTTTAATATGAACAGTGTTATAATACCCCCTTAATACTACAACCAAACACACCCTAAGAGTATTAATCTGATTCAGGATCCTCAACTTTGTTAAAGCCTGAAAAAGCCATTAAGTCATACAATTTCATAGTATTATGTTCCAATCAATGATATTGAATTTGTTAAAGTTCGAAAAAACTATTAAGCGATATGATTTAATAGTGACATTATACTATTAAACCATATATTCTAATAGCTTTACTGGACTCCAATAAAAGTAGGATCTTAGTGAGTATATATATGTATATATATATATATATCGAGAGAGAGAGAGAGAGAGAGAGAGAGAGAATTTTCAAATAAGGAATCCCTTACTTTGTTAAAGTAATGGATAAATTACAATACCTTTTAGATGATCTCTTGTTTTAAAAAGCTAAGGATCCCTTATTATATATAAGTAGCAATCTAGTTTAGGATCTCAAACTTTCTTAAAGTTTGAGACAAATTGACAATATTGTGAACATATATTTATGACATTGTAAAAACATGTTTAAACCATTGTTAACTTATCCTGAATTTTAATCCCAGATTAAAAAATCTTTCATAAGGATGCGCACGCACACGCACATACACACACGGACACACAAAACACACACACACGTACACATGCACATAAAGAGAGATACGGCAATTAATGTTTAACCTTGTATACTGTCCCAAAACGCCCCATGCCAATTACATTCCTGGGGCTGAAATTTCAGTAGCGACTTTCACTTGTTTAAGGGTGTAAGACTTCCCTCGTAGGTTGACCGTTGTCACTGTGTATTTCATAAAGAAATGATAAAAGAAACAGATCAATTATACATATATTTTTTCTTGATATCTTTTGTAAGCCTTATAGTATAGCAATATAGCATAAAGTACTATAGCATAGATAGCATAAAGTGGGCTTCTAATGTGGGATTATGCACTCAATTAAAATACGAGACAAATTTTCAAAACGTTGCAAACAGACTTCAAAAATCCGTCCTGCACTCTACTAAACTTACAATATTGTAAAAATTCATCCCGCATTTATTACAGTACCAAATCCCTCACCTGATAATTTCTATATGGCACATATATATATGTAGTGCTTATGATACCCAGGCTTAAAATCTAGTATTAAAGTTCGAGATAGATTTATTATATTGTAAATCAGTTTAGAACATTGTAAAAATCGATTTACGAAATCATAAATCCATCCTGGGATTTAGGGTGCGTTTGGGATTGAGGTGCTGTAGCTTTTAAGCTACAGCTGTTGTGAAAAAAAAGCTGTAATTATGAAACAAAAGTTAATAATATATAGTAAATATAAATTTTAAATAATAATTTTGATAAGATTATTAAAGATATAATAAATTTTATATTATACAAATGAAAAATCATATCAACATGAAACACAAAGAGTTAGTGTTTACAAACGCTTTAGTCTTTTAAATCTTGACAATCCCAAACGCACCCTTAACTTCGAATTGAAAATTTTTCCAATATATATAAATAATCTCCCGTACGTACCACGCAATTCTCTGTCTCCTATCCATCCTAATCTCCACATGGGAGCCATGAAAAGAATCAAAGCTAGCACAGCCCCAAGTACAATTCCTACTATCACTTTTTTTGATAGTCCTCCTGGTCGGTTGACTCCGAAATCTGAAAATTAAACAGTGATTGATAGCATGCAACAAAAGGCATATTGGGAGATGATAATTAACAAAATTGAAGAGCTATCACTTATGCAATGATTGCAACTTTGAACCGTACTTGGAGTTACAGAAATAGCTGATATGAGAGGTCCATGAAAATAAGGTGGGTTTAATATAGATCCTTTGCCAGCCCAGAATAACTCGATTTCCAGTAGATGGTCGTGTACAGAAGCCGTGAAATTTTGAATCGTTACATTATTTGAATGCCTGGCCACTTCTTTTATGTTGAAATCCTTTCGCATTAGCTCGCTCTGCATGTATGGAAATTAAAATTAATTAAAGGAGGCTAGGGAGGGATAAATTGCTAATTAAAATTATTAAAAAAGTTTTGTGGATAGCGTACATACCTGTATATATATATCAAATACACGTTTTCCTGAACTGCTGTAATCATCGTTTTTTTCAAAAATAATCTCAGAGAAGTAAAGACTGACAGTGTAATTGCCGTTTTGCAAGCAAAAACCATAGTATTTGAGAGAATTTGGGCAAAGGCGAGCTTCGTCATATAAAGGTGCATCAGTCACTGCAGCTCCACATGTTACTTTCTGTATAAATTCACGTGAATCAGCCGTTGAATCCGCATAGAAATATCCGTTACAGCTATATGCCCAGTTGTACGCCGGTTTGTTAACATAAAAATTTGATGTCGAGTTATCTGCCTCATACCGAATTCCTTCGATGTTACGTTCATCGCCACCAGTATTTATATGCAAATTATAATTGTCTGCAACATATATACACATTGATTAATTTAAACATGTATGTGAAACCAAGATGTAGGGCCGGTAGATTAATTTTAAAATGTATATGAAACCAAGGTCTAGCTCCGGTGGCAAAGGACAGCCTTCCTGGAGCTCAAGTCTTGAGTTCAAGTTTCAGTGTATGCATGAGTTAATAATAATATATATATATATATAAAATTTAAACAACAGTTTTTCCGGAACTTAAAAAATCCTTAATAGGAACATTTCTGTACAGATGGATATGTATACATACACTGAGATTTCTTCTGGCCAGCGGGGCAATACTTCCTCATAATCTCTTCCGGAAATGTCCTATATAAATATTTACAATAATAAGATCAATTAATTTTGTAAGGGCATTAATTCACGTAATAATTGCTTGCTGATCGATCGATAAATCACCTATAATATAATTATTAGATAAATGAATATGAACATACCGATTCTTAGGTTCACTGGTTACAGCAGCAATATTGTTAATAGTATGCGTGCAGATATCACATGTTCATTGAAAGTCAAAATCAAAATCAGAAAACGAGATAGACAGAAACTGTTGGAATTGAAATTTGCAGCACGAAAATGAGTAAGAACGTAGGAGAATATTATATAATATGGTGTAGTATAATTTTCTTACAGATTTATCCGAGAACTGTTGTTGGGAAGATTCCTACAAGATAAAAATTTAAAATTATTATGAAATTCATTTATATATATAAAATTATGCATGTGGATAAGCAATCATGCAACTGCAAAGAAACAAATTAAGAAAGAAAGGAACCAAGGTCGCTTAATTAATTAACGCTATTTTCTTACTTGTGTGTCTCTGGTTCTGGAAATATGAATTCATTGTATGCAAGATCCCTGCAAGATGACAATTCAGACAAGTAGTGTTGGCATTAATTATTAATTTGTATTTGCATGCAAAATGGCATAGGAATTCCTAAACACAACGACAGGCTAGAGTTTGTGCATGACTTTGGACATTCATATATTTAACTAGACGCATGCAAAAGGCTGGCAGGCTAGAGTTTGTTCATGACTTGGGACGATAATATCTTTAATTAAATATATGCAGCTAGCATTTGAATAAGAAGCTTCAAAACATTTGCACATTACACTATTCTAAATTGAAATTTTTACATAAATTTTCATTTGCCTAACCACGTCTTTGATTTAAAATTTGTTTAATTTGATGGGGAAAGGAAATAATGTTTACACTAGAACAAGTTTGAAAACATTTTATCACATTTATGTATAGTTAGAAAGCATACCTTTTTTAACATTGCTGTAAATCCAGTCTGGCAATGTTCCATTGAGCATATTTCCTGTAAGATACCTGGAAAGTAAAAATAGTAACAGAAAAAACAAATTATTTGGATTCTTTTTTATTACGCTATTACTGTCAGTCAAAAGGAAAAGTGTGAGAAGACAAAATTCAGATAAGATATATATGTCAAAAGGAACACATGATTTGTATGGTAAAAAATCTCATTTAACCTTTACCTATAAAAGTTTGAATTATTAAAGTTATAAGTTAGGGACGTAATTGTGTGATATAAAAAAATCATGGATCGGAGTGGTAAAATTGAGGAAAAATATTAGGAGTCTGAATGTTATTCTCCCTTTCATATTAAGAAAAGATATAAAATCAATGGGATTCAATAAAGTTATCACTTACAGCTCAAATAAAAATAGTTTCTTCAAAGTATTTGGAATTCCACCAGTTAAGTTGTTGAAGCTCAGGTCACTATTGTTGGGGAAAAATTAGGTTTTTAAATTTTTATAAAACCTTTTGAAGATCGCTCTCATATAATATATAAGAATTTGTAATCTAAAAATCGTACCTTGAAAATCCGAATTTGGCTTTTTCCGTTGAAGTGATTTAGGCTCCTAGATCACGATCCGTCACCACCACTCCTGTTAGATCACGATCCGTCACCACCACACTTGTTAGATCATGAACTGTCACCAATGATTTTTCAGGTTATGACTCAGGTTTGATCTGCACTTGACGTGTGGGCGCTTTTATCACTACCAAAGTAACTAGCACGAGAAAATTTTTCTCTCAACAATAGAGAGAAAAATATTTTTCTCTGATCTGTATAAGTGGCTACGCTCTTTTTTTTTAGTGAAAATAAGCCTTTTTTATATCCCCCTTTAGTGAAAACCCTAGGCTCCAAATAATCAAAAAACAAAACCCACGTTATTTGCTTTTTCAATAGGAGACCCACCTTGTAAAATAACATAAGGCCCCTTACAAAAAGCTAATTAAATGGGCCTCCACTAAATGATATATTTAGGCTTTTAACCCAAATACTAGTTATCTTACTTATTAGTAGAATTCAGTCAATTAAATGAGCTAACCCGGGGATTATTTGGGAACATACAATAGTGGCTACAATAATTAGGCCTGTAATTAAACTAGCCCAATTATTTAATTCCAAATCTACTCCACTAAAAGATTGGAACTGACTTCCATAATTGTATGCTCGAATAATAATTCGTCCTAAGCCACGTTGATTTCTTTACTGCACAATCATTTGTACCATATCGTTAATTAAATTGATATCTCAACTGTCCAATCAATTTAATAACATCTTATTCCTTGATACTTACTGGTTTTCTCTAATGATCATTTTCAACATACTAAATATGTTGATACACTCTGGCCAGAGAATTCTATGATCAAGTGCCGAAAACCCATCAAGAGATGTGTTGTACAAATTCTATATTGTTAATCTATAACTCCAATACCCATAAATGCTCCCACCAAGATACCGGGTAATCTAGACTACAAGTATGTGTCATGCCCATTGGTAACTCAAATGAAATAACAATTACAATCATGAAATCATAATTAACTCAAGATTAAGATTACAATAAAATCAATGCATATGAGATTTAATAAGTCTGACATTTATTACAAAGTTAATTAAATCTCATATGTGATCATGTTCAATGTATTCGTACTACATCAATAAATTCATACATAATTAAGACAAATCATTCAATGAATTTATTACAGTTTATACCTAAATAAAGTGCCCAACTTTATTTATCAACTGCGAACAAAATTTATTTAATCATAAGATAACTTGTATTTATGTCTTCTGTGAATCCACATGGTGATCACATAAATACATATAATATGATTAAATGGACTTTAATAAAAATATTAATGCAATTAAGATATTTGAATAAAATACCTCATTAATTTTATTAATAAGAAAAAATGTTTATTACAATTAAATAAACACATATGCTTTTAAAGAGCATATTTTCCCAACAATCTCCCACTAGCTCTCAAAGCATATCTGGCATATTGCACATGCTCTAGGGCTCTAAGCGCAGGTTATAAAGGTTTCCCACTAATGGCCATTGTAATAAGATCTGCCATTTAGCATCTAATGCCATTTGGGGTACTGTCATATAACCTTTCTACACTATTCCCTTATAAGATGATACTTCCTGTCAGTATGTTTTGTTTCTTGTGGTTCCTTAGATTGAGCTACTGCCCCACCATTATCACAAAATAGTTTAAGGGGTGTAGTTACAACAGGTACCGCCTCAAGATTTTGTAGGAACTTGCGGAGCCTATATAGCTTCTTTTGCAGCTTCAAATGTAGGCACATATTCAGCTTCAGTTGTGGAGTCTGTGATACAAGATTGTTTCACACTCATCCAACTAATAGCTCCACTTCCTAATGTAAACACATAGCCGGAAATTGATTTTCTAAAATCCTTATCTGACAAAAAATCAGAATTAGTATAACCCACTAGAATAAGTTCATCACCAGAATACACAAGCATATAATTTTTAGTTCTTTTCAGATACTTTATAATATGCTTGACTACAGTCCAGTATTGAGGTCCAGAATTAAATTGATATCTGCTAAACATCCCTACCGTAAAACATATGTCTGGCCTAGTGCAAAGCATGGCATACATGAGACTTTCCACAGCTTCTGCATAGGGAACTCGTCTCATTCTCTCTATCTCTTCAGATGTTTTAGGTGATTGATCCTTAGAGAATGTAATTCCATGTCTGAATGGTAATAAACCAGTCTTGGAATTTCCCATGCTAAATCTAGCCAATATCTTATCGATATAGACCGCTTGAGACAAGGCTAAAGTTTTATTCTTCCGGTCTCGTAGTAACTTGATACCAAGAATATAACTTGTCTCTCCCAGGTCTTTCATATCAAATTGTTTTGCTAACCAAATCTTTATTGTAGTCAATACTCCTATATCGTTTCCAATCAGGAGAATATTGTCTACACAAAGAACTAGGAAGGCTACAAATTTTCCCTGAATTTTCTTGTACACACATGGTTCATTAATGTTCTGAATGAATCCAAGTGATTTAATCGCTTGATCAAATCTGATGTTCGATGACCGGGATGCTTGCTTCAATCCATAAATGGATCTCTGCAACTTACATACCATGTGTTCTTGGTCTTTTTCCAAAATTCAACATCTCTATCTATTAGAGCTTCGTTGTAACTAATGGGATCTTGTATATGTTCATCTGAGATAGCCATATAGGTTTCTCCCAAAAGCATGTATCTCGCAGGTAACCTAGTTACCCTCCCACTATGATGAGGTTCTAAAAGTGATGGTTGTTCAAGGATAATCCTGTGCTGATCAGCTGGTTGTTGTTGTTCTTCCTGTTCTATAATAGGTGTTGAAAGCTGAGCATCAACCTGATCTCTTTTATTTCTCTAGTTTTACCTTACTCTTAGGTTATAAGTCATTATATAGTCTTCCTCAAAGAAAGTAAAGAATATTTCTATAAATACATTCCTATCTTGAGGACTATAATTCAGATTTTCCCTTATTCCTTTAAGATATCTAAAACATGCAAGCTTCTGAACACGAATCTATCTTCTCTATCTTTGATTCTAGTAGAAATACTAGTAAACTCTAAATATGAATGTGTCTCAAACCATGTTTGTGACTTTTTCATAATTTCTTGGAGTAGTAGACACCGAGATAGATGAAACTAAGTTCAATAACTTTGTAGTTTTAAATACTAGTATCTGGAATAAAAAAGATAAATGATAAACCACTTAGTATATATCTTGTCTCATCCAAAAGAATCTTGTTTCTCCATTTAATTACACTATTGTATCATAGTGTTCATTGACAACCAAATAGTGCTTGAATTCCCCATAGAGATATTCTTTGTTTCAATCATATCGAAGTTCTTTTATGTTCATGTCTAATTGCTTCTGTCTTATCCACGTACTCTTTTGAATTTCAAAAGTAATGGAATCATGACGCATTTAGACAAACATAAATAAAATGAATATTCATCAACAAGATTGATAGAATACTCATAACCTCTTATAACATGTAAACTGACTAGTCCGTATACATTTGTATGCGCTAAATCATCAAGTACAATGTTATGCTTTTAGCTCAAAAAGAGCATCCTTGTCATATTACTTTTCTAAATAAGATTTATAGAGTTACAATGATCAATCTTAATAGGCCAACAAGTCTGTCATTAATCATTTTCTTAAAATCTTATTATAGTTTATATGACTTAAACATAAATATCAGAGGTGATTTTTGGTTAGAAGAAACATTTCTTTTCTTAGATAAATGTATATACTTTTTATCATTATATCTTACTTTGAATAGATCAATGTACTTCTATGATATAAATTGTCTTTATAAATAACCAAAATAAGTAATAAACAGAGGATCCAAAAATAACAGTGTACTCCTGTTTATTAAAACAAGCCACCGAAATTAAATTCTTCTAATATTTGAAAAAATAAAGACAAATATCAAAAACTAAAGTCTTGTAAAATTGATCTAGTCTTTCAATTGATATAAACTAGCATGTTTTCAACTGCTGTTTGAAGTTTTCTTCACTTAATCTCTTGGTTTCCTGAAAACCAAATAAATGAATTACAAATAAGATTAGTTATCTCAGAATTCATTATTGTATGAATCAATAAAAATCTGAACTAATTAGGAAGCTTAAAGATTTCATATACCTGATTTTAATAATCTTAGGGCAATTTTTCTTCCAGTGACCCTTCTGTCCACATTTGTAACACTTGCCTTTTGGCTTGCCACTTCTTTTAGTGGATAGTTTGTCGATCCCAACTCTTGCTTGCTCATTCTTGTCTTTTGACTTAAACCTTGAAGAGAATCCTTTTTCAGGAAGTTTTCTGCTATGATAAAATTCTTCTATAGCATGTAGTTCGTGCATTAATTCAATTAAGGTCATATCTTTATGGTTTAAGATGTAGCTGACCTTAAACTCTTTGAATGTATCAGGTAAAGATTCAATCACCATGTTAATCTTTAATTTATCATTGATTTGAACACCATGAATCTCTACCACATTCAAATAGTCCATCATTTTGAGGACATGATCACGAACTTTTGTGCCCTCTTCCATCTTAGTATCCGTAATACGTTTTAATGCTGCTTCTCTGGCAAAATGGGTATTTTGCCCAAACATCTGATGAAGACTAGCCATAATGTCAGTGGCTGTTTCCATGCTCCGATGTTCCTTATGCAGTTCCACAGAAATCGAAGCCAATATATATCGCTTAGCCATTTTGTTAGCTTCGCACTATTTCTCATAAGGCTCCCTCTGATTTCTATAATCGTATAACGATGGTTCAGGAGGGCAAGGCTGTGTCAACACATATTTGCTTCCCTTAGCAGTGAGAATATTAAATAGATTGCGTTTCCAATCTAAATAATTTTCGCCGGTGAGTTCATTTTTAACAAGGATAATTAATAATGGATTGATGGAAGACATTTTCTGAAAAACAAAACAAAATAAACATGCATAAATACTTTGAAACAATATTCACAATAAATGACAAAATGCAAAAAATCATAAATGCATTTTAATTTATTGTAACGATAATCTAGTACCGCTTTGACAAGCTATCCGTTGGGGAAGTCATGTCTACACTTACTAGACCCAATTATGCATTAGATTATTTACTTTCATGTAGAGACATGATAAATAATTATCGTTATCCCTTTGGGCCTTAATTTGTTAACAGAGCTTCGTTGGGAAGGTTAATAACAAATTTTAGTTGAGTGTAGAACCATTGTTTCAATCTACGTATTTTTCATATCAATAGTCACCGTTGGGGGGAACAATTGATTGAAAAATATTTCAATTTTATCTTTGAAGAAGTTCATCAAATAAAATATCTAATATATATACCCTCCGTAGGGAGCATCACCGTATCATGAAGTTGAGGTATATATATAATTTTATTATTGAACTAACAATGGAGCCCGTGGGAAAAATTATCTTGAATTTTCCCTCTCCCACTCAATAATTTAAAATTGATTTTTTCTTTTTAAAACATACATATTGTTAATTGCATGCTTCCTATAACATTATCTAGATGATATCCAATATTATTAAGCATATGCAAATTTCAAACAATATAATGAAATTCATAATTAATGAATGATATGTATCATTATGCATAGAGTGGCACTACCTATTCTATATGACATGTTATCATGACATGTTATCATCCAAAACATAACATATAGAAAAAATAATTAAATAATCTTAATTCATGGCTTTCCTAATAATGAAAAATACATTAACCCTAAGCCTAATCTTCATTGGGCTTCTTGTCAATGTCCATCTTCCATAAGCTTGTCTTTGTTGATGGACTAGGAGAAATTGGGCTTTTAAATTTATAATTGGTCCAATTTTAATTTTTAAATGAAATAAATAAATAATTTTAAAAAATTTATTAAAATAAAACTTTTGGACCAAAAATAAATTTAATATATTCAATTTTTTGTATGCATTTTAATCCATTAAGCCCAATTGAAATTGGGCCTAAAATTAGGATTCATTAAGCCCAAAACTATTTTTGGATTTAAACGCAAAAAATTGAAACATTTCTGCCCGAAGGAAAACTTATGAAACCATAGGGACCTCCATGATAAAAACCATGAAACCCTAAAATCATATTTTTCTTTCTTTCTTCTTCCCCAGCCGCCATCTCCATAAAGGGCGTGATTCACGCATCTCCGATTTGACCATCACCGCCAGAAGCCACCAACGACACCCCCGGTAACGTCCGCAAGCTTACCTCCGCGCTTTCGCCTGCACGTGCTTGGCGTTGCTTACGCACATGATGTGATATGCGCGCGCTGTGGCCTGCCGTGCTTTGCCATTCTTTGCCTTGCTGCCACTGTTTTGTTGCATCCAATTTCCGGCCTCCATCGCTTTGATATGCCATCCGTGATTGATTTACAAATTTCCTAGGCCAATTTTGGCTTACAAAATTCTATAACAGTAAAATAAATAAAGAGGAAAACATGGTGATAAAAACCCACCCCTCTTGTTACAGATCCAAACAAAAAATACAGTAGAAAATCTAACCATTAATTAAGACAAACCATAAACATGGTTTATTCATATATTAAACAAATAATATATATCTGAATAAATTGTGCCACTCTAATACATAAATATCAAGATTAATTTCATACGAAATTCTTATAATAATTTTACATAGTCCCAAGTTGGGCTAAAGGTCTAAATTAATGATTTCCATAAACTACTAAGATAATATTTTTTCTTAAAATTCTTATGCAACTATGTAGTCTCATTCAAATCATAAATTTATAATTTGTTATGATATTTAATTAAACAAAATTTGATTGTTGTGAAGAGAAGAGGATAAAAATGTACTTATCTCCAAATTCCATGACTTTCAACTTTAACCAATTCAACTTTAATTAATCGGTCAAAATATTTTCACCTTCTTTTCTTGTACCCTCAAAATACAAAGCGCGGTGGCTTGTTATTTGATCAATTCAGCATCTCTTCTCCTATATAATAAATATCGGCAATATAAATCAAATTAGCAGAGCCGAGATAGGAGCTAGTGAGTGATTAAGCGGTGAAGCGTTGAAACTAGCTAGGAATTACAAGTAAAAATAAAAATAATTTGTTTACATGGTACTGTTATATTCAATTTGAACAATCTACTCGTTAAATTGAATTTGTTTTTGGGTTTCAAGTTCCATACTCTGTTCATCCAAGCTATATAGATACACACACTTTCGGGATTCCGGTAAGTGCTTACGCTTAAAGCCCTTTTATGATTCACCCATGCCATTGCTAAATCTCCGATTGATGTGAATTTAAACATGAAAATTTCTAAAACTTGTTTATAGAATTTGATGGTTGATGATGATCTTTTATCAAGTTAATATTTCATCGTATCACTTAATTTTAAAGTTATGATAAATATATTTTCAATAAATTATTGTATTGGATCCTTGGTTACGAGAACCGATTCATAACTTGTTCTATGAAGCTCAAGCTAAGACACGAGTCTTGGGAAAGTCGCTTTTACTCTTTGGGCGACCTTTGCAATTAATTATTGTATTTGATCCTTGGTTACCAAGAGAATTTATTGAACTTGTTCTATGAAGCTCGAACCGAAGACACGAGTCCTAAGAAAGTGAGCTAGACCAGCTTCAATTCTCGTTTTTGTTCGATACATCATTATGTTCGACTAGTATCATTCACGATTCACGCATATGACACAATTTTACTACGATCAATTTTGTTGGGTGACTTCACTATTCGATAGATGTTAATCAAGTCCCATGGAAGTGAGATGAATCCATTATATATTTTGTCTTGTCCCTCCTAGTCGAAAGTGCTAGTCTCTTTTCTGTACTTTATGTGTCATGATTGTATGGTTCTAGCAGAAGCCCATACGAGCTCATAAGATGTATACTTTTGAGATGATAATGAACATGAAATTAACAGGAACATTTGCCCGAGGATATGGCGGCGTCGAAAGCGACGAGGCGATGATTGGGACATTGATAGAAAGTGTTTTTCTTGACTCAAGCTCAGTACGCACTTGATTTTAAAGATCAGCTGGAGGCAACGAAGACAAAGCTTGAGCTAATGACTGCCTTCATCTCCTACACTGATAAGCAGAAAACTCGCAGACTCCACAACTGAAGCTGAATATGTGGCTGCATCCGAAGCTGCAAAAGAAGCTGTATGGCTCCGCAAGTTCCTACAAGATCTTGAGGTGGTTCCCATTGTAACTGAGCCCCTGAAACTATTTTGCGATAATAGTGGTGCGGTAGCTCAATCTAAGGAACCCAAGGAACCACAAGAAACAAAAACATATTGAGAGGAAGTATCATCTTATAAGGGATATAGTGCAGAGAGGTGATGTGGAGGTTACTTAGATTGCGTCACAGCAAAACTTGGCAGATCCTTTTACTAAGGCCATACCTGGGAAACCTTTTAACTTGCACTTAGAATCCATGGGCATGCGTGAGATGCCAAATATGCTTTGAGAGTTAGTGGGAGATTGTTGGGAAAATATGCTCTTTAAAAGCATATGCGTTTATTTAATTGTAATAAATAATTTTTCTGATTAATAAAATAGATGAGGTATTTTATTCAAATATCTTAATTGCATTAATATTTGTATTAAAGTCCATTTAATCATATTATATGTATTTATGTGATCACTATGTGGATTCACAGAAGACATAAATACAAGTTATCTTATGATTAAATAAATTTAGTTCACAGTTGATAAATAAAGTTGGGCACTTTATTTAGGTATAGACTGTAATAAATTCATTGAATGATTTGTCTTAATCATGTATGAATTTGTTGATGTAGTACGACTACATTGAATAGGATCACATATGAGATTTAATTAACTTTATAATAACTGTCAGACTTATTAAATCTCATAGGCGTTGATTTTACTGTAATCTTAATCTTGAGTTAATTATGATTTCATGATTGTAATTGTTATTTCATTTGAGTTACCAATGGGCACGACACATCTTTGTGATCAAGATTACCCGGTATCTTGGTGGGAGCAATTATGAGTATTGGAGTTATGGATTAACAATATAGAATTTGTACAACACATCTCTTGATGGGTTTTCGGCACTTGATCATAGAATTCTCTGGCCAGAGTGTATCAACATATTTAGTATGTTGAAAATGATCATTAGAGAAAACCAGTAAGGATCAAGGAATAAGATGTTATTAAAAGAGTGAAGCCACTTTATACATATTAGAGAATAAGATTTTTCTCTCTATTGTTGAGAGAAAAATTTTTCTCGTGCTAAGTTCAAACATAGATTTGGGCTTAATCAATCCTAGTTTTAGGCCGAATTTCAATTGGGCTTAATGGATTAAAATGCATAGATAAAATTGAATATATTAAATTTATTTTTGGTCCAAAAGTTTTATTTTAATAAATTTTTTAAAATTATTTATTTATTTCATTTAAAAATTAAAATTGGACCAATTATAAATTTAAAAGCCCAATTTCCCCTAGTCCATTAACAAAGACAAGCTTATGGAAGATGGACATTGACAAGAAGCCCAATGAAGATTAGGCTTAGGGTTAATGTATTTTTCATTATTAGGAAAGCCATGAATTAAGATTATTTAATTGTTTTTCTATATGTTATGTTTTGGATGATAACATGCCATATAGAATAGGTAGTGCCACTCTATGCATAATGATACATGTCATTCATTAATTATGAATTTCAATATATTGTTTGAAATTTGCCTATGCTTAATAATATTGGATATCATCTAGATAATATTATAGGAAGCATGCAATTAACAATATGTATGTTTTAAAAAGGAAAAACCAATTTTAAAATATTGAGTGGGAGAGGGAAAATTCAAGATAATTTTCCCACGGGCTCCATTGTTAGTTCAATAATAAAATTATATATATACCTCGACTTCATGATACGGTGATGCTCCCTACGGAGGGTATATATATTAGATATTTTATTTGATGAACTTCTTTAAAGATAAAATTGAAATATTTTTCAATCAATTGTTCACCCCAACGGTGACTATTGATATGAAAAATATGTAAATTGAAACAATGGTTATACACTCAACTAAAATTTGTTATTAACCTTCCCAATGAAGCTCTGTTAACAAATTTAGGCCCAAAAAGATAACAATAATTATTTATCATGTCTCTACATGAAAGTAAATAATCCAATGGGTAATTGGGTCTAGTAAGTATAGACATGACTTCCCCACCGGAAAGCTTGTCAAAGCGGAACTAGATTATCGTTACAATAAATTAAAATGCATTTATGGTTTTATGCATTTTTTTCATTTATTGTGAATATTATTTCAAATTATTTATGCATGGATGTTTTATTTTTCAGAAAATGTCTTCCCTGAGCCCACTTACTATTATTCTGAGTCAAAACAAACTCACTGGAGAGAAATATATAGATTGGAAAAGAAATCTATTCATTGTTCTGACTGCTGAAAATTATAAATATGTCTTAACCCAGCCATGCCCCCCAGTTCCAGCGGATGATGCTCATAGAAATCAGAGGAGGCTTTATGAGAAATGGCAAAAGGCCAATGAAATGGCAAAGTGCTACATTTTAGCCTTGATTTCTAATATTCTGCAGACCAAACATCAGAACTTGGAGACTGCCACTGAAATAATGGATAGTCTCCAACAGATGTTCGGGCAGAGTACTCGCTCTGCGAGACAAGCAGCGCTGAAAGGAATGATGAATATTAAAATGGAAAAGGGCACAAGAGTTCGTGATCATGTCCTCAAAATGATGGACTATTTGAATGAGGCTGAGGTTCAGGGAGCACAAATCGATGATAACTCAAAGATTGACATGATGCTAGAATCTCTGCCAGAAACATTCAAGGAGTTTAAGGTCAATTATAACATGAACAAAAGAAACATGACCTTAACTGAATTGATGAACGAACTTCATTCTGCTAAAGAGATCTATCGTGCAGAGAAATCTCTGGGAAGCATAAATATTACTGAAAAAAGTTCATCTTCTAGGCCTAAGCCGAAAGGCAAAGGTAAGAAGAAAGCTGGGAAAAAGAGACCGTCTACCAAGCAAGATGGCAAGTCGAAAGGCAAATGCTTCAAGTGTGGACAGAAAGGTCACTGGAAAAAGGATTGCCCTAAGATTGTGAAATCAGGTATGGGAAATCTTTTTGTAATTGAGGCCTGTTTAGTTCAGAATCCTATTGACACTTGGGTGTTGGATTCAAGAGCAACTAATCATATTTGTAATTCACTTTATTGGTTTCAGGAAACCAGGAAAATAAGTGAAGGAAGCGTCAAGCTGCAGTTAGGGACAGATTCGTGTCGGTGAAAGCTGGATCTTTTATTATCTTTTAATAATGAGACTTTAGTTTTGAATAATTGTCTTTATGTTCTAGACATTAAGAGGAATTTAATTTGAGCTTGTTTGTCAAAGCAAGGGTGTAAATTTTGGATCCTCTGTTTCTATTTTTCATAATAAGAGACTTATTTGTTCTGGTACATTGGAAGATAATTTATATCATTTAAGTCAAATGATCCATTCTATGCATGACACAGTGATCAATAATGATGAGCATACACATTTATCTAAGAAAAGAAATATTTCTTCCAACCAATGTTACCTCTGGCATTTACGCTTGGGTCATATAAACCAAAATAGGATACAGAGAATGATCAAAGATGGGCTCTTGGGTCCATTAGAAAATGAATCATTGCCACTCTGTGAATCCTGTTTAGAAGGGAAAATGACCAAAAGGCCATTCTCGGCCAAAGGTGTACGTGCAACAGTACCACTTGAATTGGTACATAAAGATGTATGTGGACCAATCAATGTACAAGCTCGAGGAGGTTATGAGTATTTCATCACTTTCACCGATGATTACTCAAGATACGGTTATGTTTATCTGATGCGTCACAAGTCTGAAGCTCTTGAAAAATTCAAAGAGTATAGGGCTGAGACAGAAAAGCAATTAGATGAGAACATAAAGAAACTTTGATCTGATCGAGGTGGTGAATTTCTCTCAGGAGATTTCAAAGAGTATCTGGTTGAAAATGGGATTATATCTCAGTTGACTGCCCCAAGAACACGACAACAAAATGGGGTAGCTGAAAGAAGAAATAGAACTCTTTTGGATATGGTGAGATCTATGCTTAGTTATTCGTCATTACCAATCTCTTTTTGGGGACTAGCACTGGAAACTGCAGTTTACCTCTTGAACTTAGTTCCATCTAAGTCAGTGCCTAAAACCCCAATAGAATTATGGTCACGTCACAAACCAAGTTTACGACATGTCCGTATTTGGGGATCACCAGCACATGTGCTGAAACCAAAGGCAGACAAAATGGATTCACGTTCTGAGGTTTGTATGTTTGTGGGGTATCCCAAAGGAACAAGGGGAGGTTTATTTTATAGTCCTCAAGATAGGAAAGTGATTGTGAGCACACATTTCACTTCCCTCGAGGAAGACTATATGAATAACTTCAAACCTAAAAGTAAGGTAATACTTGAAGAACTCTCAGGTGATCAAGTTGATGCTCAGCTTTCAACGCCTGTTATAGAACAGGAAGAACAGCAACAACCAGATGATCAACACAGGATTAACTCTGAACAACCATCACTTTTAGAACCTCGTCGTAGTGAGAGGGTAACTAGGTTACCTGTGAGATACATGCTTTTAGGAGAAACCTATACGGCTATCTCAGATGAACATGTACAAGATCCCACTAGTTACAACGAAGCACTAATAGATAGAGATGTTGAATTTTGAAAAATGGCCATGAATCAAGAAATGGAATCTATGTATTCCAATAAAGTCTGGGAACTTGTAGAGGCACCAAATGGGGTAAAACCCATAGGGTGCAAGTGGATCTACAAGAGAAAAAGAGGAGTAGACGGAAGGGTGGAAACATTTAAAGCAAGATTAGTAGCCAAAGGGTTTACTCAGAAAGAGGGAATCGATTATGAGGAAAATTTTTCTCCATTGCTGCAGTGCTAAATTATGAAATTTGGCAAATGGATGTCAAGACTGCCTTTCTTAACGGGCATCTTGAAGAAAACATCTACATGCAGCAACCAGATGGATTTATACAAAAAGGCCAAAAACACATAGTATGTAAATTGCAGAGATCCATTTATGGATTGAAGCAAGCATCCCGATCATGGAACATCAGATTCGATCAAGCGATTAAATCGTTTGGATTCATTCAGAACATTGATGAACCACGTGTGTACAAGAAAATTCAATAAAAATCTGTAGCCTTCCTAATTCTTTATGTAGACGATATTCTCCTAATTGGAAATGATATAGGAGTATTGACTACAATAAAGAGTTGGTTAGCAAAACAATTTGATATGAAAGACCTGGAAGAGGCAAGTTATATTCTTGGTATCAAGTTACTACGAGACCGGAAGAATAAAACTTTAGCCTTGTCTCAAGCAGTCTATATCGATAAGATATTGGCTAGATTTAGCATGGAAAATTCCAAAATTGGTTTATTACCTTTTAGACATGGAATTACATTCTCTAAGGATCAATCACCTAAAACATCTGAAGAGATAGAGAGAATGAGACGAGTTCCCTATGCAGAAGCTGTGGGAAGTCTCATGTATGCCATGCTTTGCACTAGGCCAGACATCTGTTTTGCGGTAGGGATGGTTAGTAGATATCAATCTAATCCTGGACCTGAATACTGGACTGCGGTCAAGCATATAATGAAGTATCTGAAAAGAACTAAAAATTATATGCTTGTGTACTCTGGTGATGAACTCATTCCAGTGGGTTATACTGATTCCGACTTTATGTCAGATAAGCATTCCAGAAAATCAACTTCCGGCTATGTGTTTACATTGGGAAGTGGAGCTATTAGTTGGAGGAGTGTGAAACAATCTTGTATCGCAGACTCCACAACTGAAGCTAAATATGTGGCTGCATCCGAAGCTGCAAAAAAAGTTGTATGGCTCCGCAAGTTCCTACAAGATCTTGAGGTGGTACCTGCTGTAACTGCACCCCTGAAACTATTTTGCGATAATAGTGGTACGGTAGCTCAATCTAAGGAACCAAGGAACCACAAGAAACAAAAACATATTGAGAGGAAGTATCATCTTATAAGGGATATAGTGCAGAGAAGTGATGTGGAGGTTACTTAGATTGCGTCACAGCAAAACTTGGCAGATCCTTTTACTAAGGCCATACATAGGAAACCTTTTAACTTGCACTTAGAATCCATGGGCATGCGTGAGATGCCAAATATGCTTTGAGAGCTAGTGGGAGATTGTTGGAAAAATATGCTCTTTAAAAGCATATGTGTTTATTTAATTGTAATAAATAATTTTTCTGATTAATAAAATAGATGAGGTATTTTATTCAAATATCTTAATTACATTAATATTTGTATTAAAGTCCATTTAATCATATTATATGTATTTATGTGATCACTATGTGGATTCACAGAAGACATAAATACAAGTTATCTTATGATTAAATAAATTTAGTTCACAATTGATAAATAAAGTTGGGCACTTTATTTAGGTATAGACTGTAATAAATTCATTGAATGATTTGTCTTAATCATTTATGAATTTGTTGATGTAGTACGACTACATTGAACAGGATCACATATGAGATTTAATTAACTTTATAATAACTGTCAGACTTATTAAATCTCATAGGCGTTGATTTTACTGTAATCTTAATCTTGAGTTAATTATGATTTCATGATTGTAATTGTTATTCCATTTGAGTTACCAATGGGCACGACACATCCTTGTGATCAAGATTACCCGGTATCTTGGTGGGAGCAATTATGAGTATTGGAGTTATGGATTAAATATATAGAATTTGTACAACACATCTCTTGATGGGTTTTCGGCACTTGATCATAGAATTCTCTGGCCAGAGTGTATCAACATATTTAGTATGTTGAAAATGATCATTAGAGAAAACCAGTAAGGATCAAGGAATAAGATGTTATTAAATTGATTGGACAGTTAAGATATCAATTTAATTAACGATGTGGTACAAAGGATTGTGCAGTAAAGAAATCAATGTGGCTTGGGACGAATTATAATTCGAGCATACAATTATGGAAGTCAGTTCCAATCTTTTAGTGGAGTAGATTTGGAATTAAATAATTGGGCTAGTTTAATTACATGCCTAATTATTGTAGCCACTATTGTATGTTCCCAAATGATCCCCGGGTTAGCTCATTTAATTGACTGCACCACTACTGGACTAATAAGCAAGATAACTAGTTATTTGGGTCAAAAGCCTAAATATATCTTTTAGTGGGAGGCTCCATTTAATTAGCTTGTGTGTAAGGGGCCTTATGTTATTTTACAAGGTGGGTCCCCTATGGAAAAAGCAAGTAACGTAAGTTTTGTTTTTTGATTATTTGGAGCCTAAGGTTTTCACAAAATGGAGATATAAAAGGCTTATTTTCTCTAAAGAAAAAGAGTGAAGCCACTTTATATTGTTGAGAGAAAAATTTTTCTCGTGCTAGTTGCTTTAGTAGAGATAAAGGCGCCCACACGTCAAGTGCAGATCGAACCTGAGTCATAACCTGAAAGATCATTGGTGACAGTTCGTGATCTAACAAGCGTGGTGGTGACGGATCGTGATCTAACAGGAGTGGTGGTGGCGGATCGTGATCTAGGAGCCTAAATCACTTCAGCGGAAAAAGCCAACTCGGATTTTCAAGGTATGATTTCTAGAATACAAATTCTTATGTATTATATGAGAGCGATCTTCAAAAGGTTTTAAAAATTTAAAAACTTAATTTTTCCCCTTCAGATGACATAATGACGGATTGCCAAATTAGAGATGAATATCGGAAAGATGGGTTTTGCCACAGGTTCTCACTTCGTGACTTGTTTTTCATATACCAAACAGGCAAGGATTTGAAGCATATCAATTCACGGATTGAGAAAATGGAGTCTAGCTTGGGGGTGTATGGAAGAGCAGAACAGCCAATCATCCAGCAGGGGCCTAATAATTCATCATACCAAATATTTAAATATTCCCCAGAGGACCAGGAACCATCTGAAATAATCGGTTTGGAGAAGGACTTGGAAAAGATTAAAGGGTGGATCCTTAGCAGTAATGAGAAGCTTCAGCAAATCGGTATTGTGGGTATGGGTGGTTTAGGCAAAACCACCATTGCCCAAAAGATATTCAATGATAGAGAGATGGTTGCATACTTTGAGAAGAGGATATGGGTGCCAGTTTCTCAGAATTTCAGCGAGGAACGAGTCATGAGGGCCATGTTGAAACAGCTGGGAGAGGATGAATCGGGAATTGAAGAAAGTCATTTGCTGCACAAAATTCAACAGAGGCTCAGTGACAAGACCTGTCTCATTGTAATGGATGATGTGTGGAGAATGAATCTAGATTGGTGGAAGAATTTATATCCGACTGAAAAAAGATGCTTCGTTATCATCACATCCAGAAATGAAACCGTTGTCAACAGTATGGGAGTTGATGAATCAAGAATTCATCGCCCAAAAATTTTAAATGAAGAGGAGAGTTGGTCATTACTCTGCAAGCATGCATTTTTAACGAGCAAGGGAAAATGCCCCAATAAGGAGTTTGAAAAAAAAGGCAGAGAGATCTTGAAGAAATGCGGGGGACTACCGCTGGCAATCAAGACAATAGGAGGCTTGCTTGCTCCAAAAGTCCATTCCCTTAGTGAGTGGAATAAAATCAATGATGATTTTCATGTATATTTGACAACCGAAAGAGAGAACAATTCGGTGGTGGCTTCTCTACGACTGAGCTATGATGAACTCCCCACACATCTAAAGCAGTGCCTCTTGTGTTTCTCTGTTTATCCCGACGACTTTGAGATAAGTGGTGAACAGATGGTACATTGGTGGGTGGGAGAAGGACTCATCCGGGGCAGGGACAATCGGACTGCTACGGAATTAGGCTTTGATTATCTTTCAGAGCTAGTAAGCAGATGCTTGGTTGAAGTTGTGCATCGAAGAGGCTATGATGGCAGGGTCTATAGTTGCAAGATGCACGATCTGGTCAGGGATATGACCATTCAGATTGCAAAAGATGAGGCTTTTTGCAGCTTTGATGAACAAGGAAGGCAGAAATTGACACAAGACTCGCGATGGTTCGGTTTCAACAGTGACATGGATCCAAAATCCCTGAAAAAAAGTTCAAGGCTCAGGGCATTGATACTGCAATCAAGCACTCCAGTTTCCTTCTGGAATGTGAAATCGCTCATGTCACTGAGGGTGCTGGATTTCTCATACTGTAAGCTTGATCGAATTAATGTTGAGGATCTATTGGATAAGATCTCTTCACTTAAACGCCTTGCATGTCTCAACTTAAGCGGAGTTGCAGGCAATATTGAGCTGCCATCTTCAATTCAAAAGCTTCGTAATCTCCAAATACTTGTTCTGAGGAGGTGCACCAAACTACATCCATCAATTACCAGTTTGAAGAAGTTGATCATCTTGGACCTCGGATCTTGTCCTCTCTAGTATCTACCTCGTGGACTCAAGAAGCTAATTTATCTCCAGGAGCTGTCTGGATTTCGGGTGGCGAGTCGGTCTAACGTACAAGGCTGTCAACTTAACGAGTTGCTGGGACTGAAGCAGCTAAGAGTTCTACGAATGTCCATAAATAATGAGAGTGAAATCTCGGAAGATGAATGGAATGTCTTATCACAGCTCGAGAAACTCAAAGTTTTAGCTATTGATGCAGAGGATTGTAAAGAAAAACATGTATCACAGATGTTGGATAGGCTTTTGCCTCCTCCGAGCCTTCAGGAGCTTTACCTCAGGCGATACCGCCAGGAAATTCTGCCAAAATGGATTAATCTTAAGCACCTCTCAAGCCTGCAATATCTCTGTCTTGAGGATGGAGACATCAGCAACTTCGAAATCAGTTCTGAATCTGATCAGGATAGCAATGGCACCACATGGGTCCTTGAGGGTCTATGTTTAAAGGTTCTGCCAAACTTAATTCTTGATTGGAATGTTTTGCTGAAGGATATGCCTATACTACGTTATACAGAGGTTAGTCGTTGCTTCAATCTGAAAAATTTCCCTTATCCTTCTGACAAGCCGGCTGTATGGAAGAAGAATCAAGATTGAGAAATCAGAATGTATGGTACACTGCTACTTTCATTAATTATACTAGCCGCTTATGATAAAATAAGAGCATGACATGTATTATTGTTGGATCTTCTTGAGGTATGTATTCAATTTGTCTGTTACTCGAGTGTGATGAATATTCGAACTTGGCCAGTGTTACTGTATTAAGTTTTCAATAATATTGGACATCCCAATATTTGAATCTTAACTTAAATCCAAATACCATTCATTTATTAGATAATATAATTTATAACTTCTAAAATTATTTAACTATCATTCAATAAATTATTTAACTACCATTCAATAGATGAACGTTATATCAGTGTTATATCAGTTGAAACTTAAATTATGACTTAAATATTGGGATACAAAACTTTCCTCTTGACCTTTTTCATTTTTTTATTCTTTTAAATCATTGTGCAAATGAAAAAAAAAAAACTCAAACTACTTGCAAGTTACATATATTATCAAAATTCAAAAAACATCAACAACCAAACAAGAGATAATATCATAAACTATGTAATAGTTCCCGAAGAGACCAAGTAAAACTCATATGAAGTACTGAAAAGGCCACACATAATAATAGGATTTAAATTCAATATTGAATTGAACTTTTTGCTAACGTTTTAGAAATATAATTGGTGGTTGTTAGATAAGAATATAAAACCAATTAAATCTTAGCCAAATATTAATGTACATGTATTTGTGATAGAAGATTATGAATAATTGAGCACATATGAGTTCATGTCTTTGTCTTTTAATGTCATTTATAATTTTCCATTGAGGTTACAATTGTAAATTTAAAAGAGGCGTTTTTATCAAGATTTTGAGTGCACGCAAAGCAAAGCTAAAGAGGGGCCTTTTTTTTTTTTACTTAGTGGCTTAATTAACTTAAATTCAATCAATTAAGTCATTAAGTCCGTTTGTTTTTTTAACTTAACGAAATTTTTAGTCATTAAATTATTAAGTTATTAAACCAATTTTTTTAGCTTTTTGTTTAATCTAAAAAGTCTTAATGATAATCATTAAAAGATATTCTCCAAAATATCCCAATTTAATTAATCGATTTTCTTCCTTACTTGAATAAAATTTAATAATTAACATTATTATCTATCTCTATAACTTGTGTTGATGTAATGATAGACTATTATTATTTTATCTTTTTATTTTCTTTAAATTAGCATCATTATCTTCATATTTTTTTATGAACAATATAAAAACATCGTAAATTACAATAAAACCAATTAACATGTACTTGACACGAATCAAAAGTGTATTACTCCCAAGTATAAGAGTGTCTAGTTATAATATAACCCAGTGAGTCCGGGGTCGAACCACAGGAAATTTTAAAATCTAATTGTCAATTTGTTTAAACAAAGAAATTTAATTGCGAGAAAAGAAATCACTAGAAATCAATTTAAAGACATGCTAAGGTTACGAGATCCACTCTCAGTAATCAAACTATAATTTTACTATTCTCTCATTTTTATATTTTTGTCTTACTTTTACCAGTTAATTATTATATCATTTAATTATCAACTAACTATGTGTGTGGATAAATATTGAATAAAGTACCTAATGTGCCACAATATATTAATGTGTCGACATTGTGTCAAAATACCATACAGATTCTAAAGAAATTTATAAATTAACATGACATAAAAAATAACTAGAAAAGAATAAAACAAACTTTAAAATTCATTTGAGAAAATAATAAATTTAATAGTTTGAAACATTAAGCTTCACTCTTCACCTCAGCTTAATAAAATTAACTACTCATATTGAAAGAAAACACAACACTCTATTTATTTGATAAACTTTTGAAATACGTTACAAGAAAGTTGATTACAACAAAATAAGAAAAAGACACAATTCTTCAGCTACACTCCATTCTTTTTTCTTTTTACATCTCATCAATTGTGCTTTAGTAGTTCTTCTTTGCTCCTGCTTTCAATTCCAATTCCATCTTTATTCCTGAAAAATATTTACAAGATAAAAATTAACATTTTACGAATTAATTTAACATAAAAATATATTTAGGGAGTATTAAGATAATTTAGAAATGATGAGTGCATTAATCGACACAATAAGTGCAAAACTAATAATTTTATCTTTATTAAATGTACACTTTTTAGTGTCAATCAGTACTAATTAAGAATATTAAAGAATTGTATTCAATTGAGTATAATTTTTTGTGTTCATAATATATTATTTTATTTGTATTCTTTAATATGTGTGATTGATTTTTTGTGTTCATAATATATTATTTTATTTGTATTCTTTAATATGTGTGATTATTTGTTTCACATTTATAAGGGCACAAATGTAAAAATAATAGTTTTTGGATTTTTTAAGTTAAAAAATATTTTAATACTTATTTTTAACAATTTTTAAAATATATTATTTAAATTCAGACATTCAACTTTATTTATAATTCAGACTACTTCAGGTGTATTCAAATATTAAAAAAAAAAGAGCCACCGAATTGTTAAAGATGTCCACTTCTCTCGAAAGGTATTGGGGGTGTTGAATTTGATTGGTAGCTAAAAGTCTGCCTTTTTTTTTTTTTTCTTCATAGGAAAATTAAGCAAATAAAAGATGGAATGAAGGTGCTAAAGACGGCCACACAAGATATTGATTAGGCTGATTTCAATTTCATGCTACGGCAGGCTGCATCCCTTCCCATTATTAGTTATTATTAGGCTGTAGCATGCTATGTTTATTCCCTACTACAACTTTGTTTAAGTATATTATTATTAGCACCATCAGTGGCGGACCTACGCGTGGGCTAGACCGGGCTGTAGCCCGGTCTAGTCCAGACAAAATCGTTTATACCCCTTAATGTTTCATCAATTTGTAAAATAATAGAGTTTTAATTTTATTTTCATATATGTCCCTAACTCAATTATCCTTATATTTTCATCAATTTAGTATAATAGTAGATTTTTTATTTAATATTCAAATATGTCCCTAACCCAATTACTCTTATGTTTTCATCAATTTTATATAACAATAGAGTTTTTATTTTGTTTACAAATATGTCCCTTATTCACTTATATTATTTTCAATTGAAATTAGTGACTTATTCTATAAAATGATGAAATCATATATTTATTGAATAGATTGAAAACATTAGGGAGCTAAAATTTTATTACTGCTTTAATTTATTTTAAAAAACTTCTAATTGAAAAAAAATGTCAATGTAATATAACATCGTCACTAGTAGTAAAAGCACTTACAGAAACAACATGTAGTAACAATTATCAATATTTTAATAAATTTTTTATGTGAATTTTTAGATTTTATTTATTAGTTATATTAACTAAGAGGACAAGTTAGAAAATAAAATTTGAGTATTTTAAGGAGGTTTTGATAGAATAATCATCAATATCTAGTTCTTTAAAGAGAGATAAAGCGCTGACAAAGAAACAACTATACCCAAATATATTTTTACTTAATTGAGTTTAGTTTATTATTGAAACTTTTGACTAATAATACCTTTACAATTTGAAAGGATGAATAAATTTTATGTTTAATTTATTAAGTTTGGTAATTTAGTACTTCACTTCAAATATAAAAGTTTTACTTATAATTTTTAATTGATTGTAATTACATTTATTGATCGATTTTAATTTAAAATTCTTAATTGATTTTTTAATCCTTATATAATTATATATTATTTTAGGCTGCAATGTCATATTCTATCATTGAAAAGTAGTGTTTTCATATTCGAGTTGTCTTTTGTTTTTTACTTTTTTTTAATTATTTTTGTTTATAGTCCATATTTAGAGAGATAAGATTTTTGGTATTCTTCCTTATTTAATATACTTATTTTTATATATAATTTTTTATGTAAAATAAAATTTTTAATTTAGCCCGGGGTAATATTAAGTTCTGGATCCGCCCCTGAGCACCATCTCTTTATAAAGTAAGGGAAGAAGAATCAATTCTCCGCTCACTTTTAGATTACTTATTTTTACCTATCATTTTTCTTTATTTTGCATTAGAATTTCATTTGATGGGATAGAGAATTTGGGTTTGTTCTTCAAGGATTAGGATTCTCTCCTTTTTTTTCAATCTCTTTTAATCTCTCTTAGTCCTTCAATATTTATAAATTTATTTCTAAATAAAGTAAATAAAAAAATTGGCTTGATTGTCAATATCAAATTTTAAAATTCAATCTTAACTAGGGGTGGCAATATGGGTCAGGAATCGTTTATTCGATTCGATGCGAATTAAATGGGTTTAGGTTTGAAAAAATTGATTCATTAAATAAATGGGTGAATTCGATTCGATTCGCTAATTAAATGAATCGAATCCAGATTTAAAGATATGGATTCGTTTATTCATTTAGGATTCGTTTAATAAACGGGTCATAAACGAATCGAATACAAATCAATTCGTTTATTATTCAGTTAATTAAATTACTTTTGTATCCCTAAATTTATTTGAAAACTTTTTAAAATTTAGAGGTTAATATTGTAATTTTAAGCTAAAGCAAAGTCAAAGCAATCAAAGCAGCCGGCCCTAATCTTAATTCTTACATTTCACATCTCTTTACCTTCATCTCTTAGCAATTCAGGGTTGATTTAACAGTTTATCAACGTCACTTAACCAGCAGCAGTCACCACCAAAGTAAGCTCCACTTCTTTTTCCCTTTTTTATTATTTTTGCATCCAAGTGCTAGCTTTTTCATTTCGAAAGATATGTTGTAAACTATGTATGCTATTAGCTTTTTCCATCAAGACGATTTCAAAGAGTCCATTAGTGCTAGGCAGTTAGCTTTTTTATTTTTTGCTCATATTCTTCAATTATGTCATTGTTAAAAATTTAAATATATATATATATATATGAGCTTTTTTATTTCTTGCTCATATTCTTCAATTATATCACTGTTAAAAAATTAAAAATTAAATAATTAATTAATTTTAATATATAAATGATCTTTTATTCTTCAATTAATTTGAATTATTTCATTTATATATGTTAATAACATTTTATTTATTTTTGGTGTAGGATTTTTGTTTTCAAGGTGAAAAAGACAAATGAAGAGAATTAAAGAAATTATCTTACTTTATAATTTGAATTTGAATTATTGTTATTTGTATTATTAGGGATTTATAATTTGGTATTTGGATGGCTGCATAATATGGTTTGAGTTATTTGTATTTTGTTCTGGGATGCTAAATTTGTAATTTTTTTATATTTTATTTTACTTAATTTTGTTTATTAATTATATTTTTCTAAACGAATTGTAACGAATCCTGATTCGATTCGATTCGGTTCGATTCATTAAGGATAAACGAATAATAAATGAATCCGGATTCGATTCGATTCATTTATCAATTCGTTTAATAAACGAATCGAATCTAAATCCTGAAATTTTAATTTGTTTAATAAACAAATCGAATCTGAATCCATAGAATCTTGACCCAATTCGTTACGATTCGATTCGAATTTGATTCGTTTATTCGTTTTACCACCCCTAATCTTAACCACTTATTTCACTTGAAAAGATTAGGGGAAAAAATATTAAAAGATGATCTTTGTCCGTTCTTAAAAGTCAAATTAAAACTCATAATGATGGTGTTGTAGGATACTTACTACTACATTAAACAAGTCTTTTTATTAGAAGGATTGATTACAAACTAGATTTTAGTATTGTTTATTTTTTAATGCAAAATGTATATTTAAATTAATATAGCATATGATGAGTCATGCTTAATTGCTGACATTCATATTTTAAAATTATCAGGATGGAGTTGAAAGATTAAAAAAGAAAAAGAAGATATAAACTTCGATACACTAAAGACAAGATAGTGCATTCTAGTTCATATTTTTCTTATCTTTTAACTTTGTATTTTAAATTCATCTAAACATCCGAACCTAAGCACCAAGCTACATATTAGATTATAAACTGGAACTTGTCAAATGATTACTAATATTACTATTTTCATTGTTACTGAGTGTTAAGCATTCCATTTTACCCGTATACGTATTTGAATAGGAATATTCATAATACTAGCATAAAATTCTATATAAAAATAAATAAATAAATAAACTAAAAAGAATCAGAGAGATTAACCCAAAAAAAAAAACCAAAACATGTCACAAGGTAGGATGAAGATGAACAAGTTCAACAGTGGTTGACTTAAAACTCTTTTGAAGGCCCAATTTTATAAGTGGACCACGTAAGGTAGTTGAGCCATGAAGACCACTCCTATGGGCATTTTTTAAGCTCAACCCTGACATCATTCACATGCCCCTTTATCTTCAAGTCAATTCTACAAATAAGTATTTTTTTTATTACATAACTCCCGCTTCTTTTATTAGACACCACCCTACATTTTTATTTTTATTAAAGAACGGCTCACGAAGAGCTAATGCAATACTAAACGGGAGTGTGCAATCCCATAAGTATCATTACATAGTAAACCAAAAATAGCAAGGGGAGGAGACCACCCTACATTCTTTAATTTCATATTAAATAATTTAATTTATATGGTCTCCATATCGTATATTAGATTAAATGAGGCCACTAAAGAATTCAAACATGAACGACTAGTGATGACGAATGCTAATGATTGATGCACAAGAGATGGAAAATTCTCATTTTTAACACTTATCATCAAAATAGAGGCATTTGGTGTGAATCTCTCCTCTCATTTGCATCACCAATGGCATCCTCATTGTGCTTTGATCCATTCTTTTCACGAAAATGACGAAATATATAGTTTAGGGTTTTTAAAAATATATTTCATTTACTTGAGATATTATTCAAGGTAAGTGAAACAAAAACTTGTGAGTGGTTAGTTGTTTGATTTGTAAAATTTTTTATGATAGTATGTATTAAAGTATGAGGTTCCAATCTCGTTCGTATTAGTGTGAAAGAAGTCGGATTATCATCATATTACTTAAAGAATATATATGTATAATAAAGAGATGAAAATGGATGTAATAAAAAAAATTATTTGGTGGGTAATTTGTTACTAATTGAGATTCACTAAATAACAAAGTGCACATAAATAGAAATAAAAGCACAAAATATAGAGATATTCAACCCATTCAAGCATGCTGTTTTTACTTTTATTATATTCATTTTCAAGTATAAAAATATGGAGTATAAAACCCTTCTTTATAGGCATGGACAGGGGTGGACAAAAAAAAATCGATGCCCACTAAAAGACCAAACGGCACCAATGATTCAATTTGATGTGGTTTGGTTATAAAAATCAATAAAAATCGATCAATTCATATTAAAGGTGTGTTTATTTGTAGGATTGATGAATCAGAATCTAAAATGAGAATGATTGATGGCATTTATTTGTTAAAGTAGAAGTGAGAATGAGAATGAAATATATGAGGTCCATAAGTTTTTGAATTATCTATTAAGGAATGTTGAGAATCAAGTTTCCTTTCCTTAAATTTTTTATTTTACCCCCATTAAATTTTTATAATTTTTAAATTACCCTAATTAATTTTTGCCACTTGCAAATAGGTCCTAAATCATTTATCATTAGTAATACAATAATAATAGTACTAGTAGTAGTAGTAATAATAATAATATATCATTGTCGTCATTATTATTATTATTATTATTATTATTATTATTATTATTAACAATAATTATATTGAATGACAATAATCATAATCACAATTATTATAATAAATAATGAAAATAATCAACTTAGGTTATTTTAGTAACTTGTAATAATCTATTTTGATTCCAAGACAAAATAAACAGATGAATAGTAATACAACTCATTTTGATTCCAATTCCTATAAGTAAAGTAAAAAAATTTATTATGATTATTAATTAACATTCTGATTCCATCCATTCCCATTAAGAATTAGTAAACGTAACATAAAAAGAATCACAAAATACAAATGAATGAACTTTAAAAAACCAAAAAAAAGGGGAACCAAATTATGGATTAATTCTAAACCGAACCAACACCGTGTCCATCCGACATAGGAAATTAATTTCTTTTGATTTTGTGGAAATAGCATTTTCCATTGCCCAAAAATTTTCAAATAGTTTTGGTGGCTTAAAGATAATTTATTTGTCGGGTTATGAGATGGGACGAGGACAAAGGCCCGCTTTGGGATTGCAAATGTTAATTAAATAAATTGCTTTTACTGTACGGATGCAATAAGCAGCTAATTTAAAAAAGCTGCTTGGTGTTTAATAAGTTGCGTTGTCTCAGTTGTTGTAAATTTTAAAAGTAATGTACGTGTGTTTGCTTAATTTTATTATAAATGTGTAAATTTTAAAGTAATGTACGTATGTTTGTTTAATTTTATTATAAATCTATTGTTTTATTATATAATAACCAAAACATACGTAAGTTTAAATTACCTTTTATTTTTTTATTATATTTAATGATGTTTAGACATAACTTAAAAAAAAACACATAAAATGACATAAACTGAAAAAAATAATAAATTTATTATATAAAATATGATAAAAATTCATACTAATACGTAATCTAGATAAAAAAAAAGTAATATACATTACATTAATATTAAACATGATGTAATAAACACGGAAAAAATATAAATAGATTGAATATTAAAAACCATGTTTATGAAATTAATTTTAAAAGTTATGGTTAATTCATGTGAAATTGTTCAAAGTTAAAAAAAAATTACATAATTATATGCAAACTTTTTTTAATTTTATAATAGGAAATACAAGTAAAATATAAAAAATATGAACTTATTAGATTAAAACTTTGATACTAGAGAGAATATACACTAGTTGTAGCTGTAATTTGATTGTGGTAGTAATATGATATCTAATGGCTTAATATTATGGTGTATGAAAAAATAAGATATAATTATTTTTTAAAAATATTAAGATTATAATAGAAACTTTAAAAATGTATAATAGATTATTTAGTAAGATGTTTATGAAAAATAATTCTTTAAAAAAAATAGTTACTGTCAAAATTAAAAAAAAATTATTAAAATGAGCAGTTTTTATAAAATTTACCAAATACAAATTTTATCATAAATTATAAAATAAACATTTTATTCAATTTCAATTTCCACATCAAACGGGGCTAAATTTAAATTTGTATCCTATTTTCAACTTCGGGACGTGGATCCGGCCGGAGCACTGTTTGCGTCACTGAAACTACAACACTAGATTTCATTCTCAGCAAAAACGAATAAAATTTAAATCACAGTTTTGAGTTTTCCACCCAGAAAATTAAAATTCGCGAGAAAATGATGGTCCGGTGCAAGATGTACAATTCATTTGGTTTCAAAAGTTTGGCGGCGATGCTGTTGCTTTTGATTCTCTCCAGTTCGATTTCGTACAGAGCTTCAGCCGAGACAACTATGCACACTAACAATTGGGCTGTCTTGGTTTGCACTTCTCGCTTCTGGTAACTAAATCACCTTCATTTTTATTTTATTTTATTTTCAGTTTTTATATTTTTTTCCCGATTTTGATTTAATTTTTGGAAGAATTAAAGCTTTCCCGTTTCATTATAAATTATACCCCATTTTTAACAATGTTGATGATGAACAATACCCATGGTCCAATTTCTCTTTCTTGTGATTGTAATTTCTGAGTTTCAGCTAATATTACTGCATTCTTGTTGATGAGCTTGATTCTTCAAGCTTCTATTGCTTGGATTCATAAACTTCTATTGCCACGTCAAATGGCATTGTTTTGATGGACTAAAAACCGATTCCATGTCCTTGCCAATGGAATTAATTGCTGAATTGGTTTGTTCAGGTTCAATTATCGACATATGGCTAATACATTATCCTTGTATAGGTAAGCGATTAGCTTGTTGTTTTTGCATCGTCTTGTGAAGTAATTTGCTTTTCTCTTCCCTCCTCTTTTCATTTGTAGACTGTGCACTTTAACTTGATTTTTCAGAACAGTTAAGCGGCTAGGAATACCTGATGAGAGGATAATACTTATGCTGGCAGATGACATGGCTTGTAATGCTAGAAACAAGTATCCTGCACAAGTTTTCAATAACGAAAACCACAAACTTAATTTGTATGGAGATAATGTCGAGGTTGGTACTGTGTTCTCCAGACACTCTGCTTAGGTCTTTAGGTTTTGAAAGGGGGTGTCGTCTCCTTATAAGTCTTTCAATGAACACCTTATGGAGACAGTCAATCAAGAATTTAAATTTAAGGGTGTATAATTACTGAACATGCCTTGCTTCTAGGAAATTAAAGTTTAGCAGATCCTCATTTTACTAAACTTCAATCACTCAGGTAGACTATCGTGGTTATGAAGTGACAGTTGAAAACTTTTTAAGAGTTTTGACCTGGCGTCACGAGGCTACTGTTCCTAGATCAAAGCGTCTTTTAAGTGATGAAGGAAGCCATATTCTTCTATACATGACGGGTCATGGGGGAGATGAATTTTTAAAATTTTAGGACTCAGAAGAGTTCCAAAGTCATGATCTAGCAGATGCAGTGAAGCAAATGAAAGAAAAGCACAGGTGAAATTGTATTCTGCTTTCATTCCTATTGCCTTTAACAGTAACATTCAACCATAAGAATGAAAGTAAAAGGGTTGATAGACCTGTAGTTCTGCCATTTTGGATGGTGTATGGATGAAACATATTTATTTCTCAATGGAAAATGCCGATATGAAATGCTAATCATTTATGGTAGATTTTGGTGGCCGTTTACATTTATACATTTATGATCCTGCTTAATAATGAGCTTGTGTGTCTTATCACAAAATTAGATTCAAGGAGTTGCTGATAATGGTGGACACTTGCCAAGCTGCCACACTCTTCTCTCAGGTTAGTATGGTGTGTCTAAATGGGTTGTACTTTTCACAAATATTAGACTAGTTACTTCTAGTGATTATTAGACTTTACTTTTCTGCAGTATTATTTTTAAACTAGAGAAACATGCACATGGTAGTGCGAAGAAAAATCTTTAACTATGTTGCTCGGTTCGAATGGTTAAATTACGAACCACTTCATAGCTGCTCTTTTATTGGTGACTACTCGTAATTAGTTAAGAATCAAATGTCTTTATACTCAAGCAGTTATCTGTTTCATTGGTGGGCCAACACACCTGCTCTGCCGCATGAGATCCCCAAAAGTTTGTTCATGAAAGCTATGTTTTCAATTGTTGTGCATCTCGGCTTTTGTGAGATGCCTCTTTGTTTACATATCTGGTCAACTATCATCTAAGTTTTGAGTTTAGTAACAAGCTTCTGAATCAAATTTGGATCCATTGACGTGACTTTCTGAGTCTTTTAACTTATTATACATTTAAAAATTTGATTTACCTAACCAGTGATTTTAATGCTGAAGGAAACGCCTTTTTTAAATTGTGCAGCTTCATTCTCCAGGTGTTTTAGCTATTGGAAGTAGCATGAAAGGGGAGAACTCATTTTCTCATCACTTGGACTCTGATGTAAGTGCTAAGAAGATAGAATTTTCTTGTTTACCAATCCTTTAAACATATAGGACCTAGTACACCCTGCTTTTGAAGTTTCAATCTTTTATTTTGCTTCTACAATTGCAGTTCTTACATATGAACATCTCTTATTAACTTCAGGTTGGAGTATCTGTCATGGATCGTTTCACATTTTATACCCTTGCTTTTTATGAAAAGCTGAATATGTATGACAATGCGTCATTGAGCAGGTACACGAAAGTAGGACCTTGTGCTTGTTATAAGAGTAGTATCTTAGAGTCTCTGACACATAAGCTTGTATACCAATATAAGTTTTATAACCCACCAGCAAGGCTTCTTATGGGATTGTGGTGTTGAGGCTTTGAAGTCGCGACTTCTGTGAAATGGGAGCACTAGCTATCTAGTGAAACTAAATGAGTGTTTGGTAATCAAAGCTTTGAAGTTTGTTAAAGGTAAGTTAGTGAGGGTAATAATTTTTCATAGAAAAACTATGGGTAAAATTAGGTTAGCTTCCAAAATGAAGCTGAAAGTGTTTTACTAAAAAATTTGGCAGCTTTGCTTTGGAAGCACAGCCGCAATACAGCAGTACCGAATGGAGCCTAGGATTTTGCCCATCCCTGTCTATGGCACATCTGTGAATTTCCATATTTCTTCAAGGTTAGCTTCAGCATTATCTGTTTTCACGGTTGTTTTGCAGTCTTTTCACTTCTTACAATCCAACTCTGTTGATGTCAACTACATATTACCAAACAGGTCTATACCAAAGAAAATTGGAGGTATGGAAGTTCTGGGCTTTTCTCCGATCCTTTTAGTATTTCTATTCTACATTTCCATTCTAACTGGTTCGCTCTGATCTTTTTTTTTTTTTTATTCTTTACGGTTGTTTAGGTGAAGTTTGTGCTCATTTTTCACATGCACAAGCTGCGTACATCTTATGCTTATTTTTAATTATACATAGATGTTGTTTCGTTAAACCTCTTCAGCTTAGTGGTTGCTTGGCTGAATGATGTGAAGGGGCCTTTGGTCTATGTTAAACTTAATTATGGATAATTGAGGATGGTTTACCACTGTCATAATAAATATTACTAATTTCGAAGCAAACTATGATCACTTTATGAGGTGAATCACCTCTATGCTTTACATTTGTTGATTACTATTGAAGCTGATGCTACCTTTTTATTCAAAATTTTTGTTGGGGTTGAAATAACTTCTGAGTTTTGACTAAGAATTTGCCCTTGTTTCTCTCTTTCTCTGTATAGGTACCTGTGACAAACTTCTTTGGCTCAGTCATGGAAACAATACATACTGACTCTGCCTACAGAACCACTCGTTCAAGGAAAACCTCTGAAACAAAAATGCCTTTGCAACAATCAGTCAAGCATGATGAGAGAAGACAATTGATAAATTCAAATGTCCAGGATCAAACCAGTGACACAAAAATTGAGGTGACTTTGCATGTTCCCTTTAAAAGCCAATGATTTACCTTTGTCATGTACAATTGTATTAACAAGAGGAACACAATTGCAGGATAAACAGTGCCCTTTTACACGTAGGTGGAATGCTTTTCAGGACAAGTTGGAAAAAATTGAACGTATTGATTCCTTGGTGAACTATGGCTTCATAATAATGTTTCCTTTGTTGTTGATTTCCACATGGTTATTACTAACTTTTGTTTCATAATTACAATTTTTTACCACAACAGTTGTAGCTTAAATAAAAGTTACGGCACTTGAATCTCAAATGCACCCTAATTACATGCGACGCATAATTTTATGACACCATATGAATGATTTCATATGTTTAAAACCATAGGCTAAACAAAAAACATCGTGGATAGTATCATTTAGCATAACGCGTGTAATGCGTTGAAGAGTCAAAACCAGACAATGAAAATGAACCCATCTTTTAAATATTTTAATTGTCGTTTTCTTTTTATTGAGTTTAGTGGGTAGGGTCGGGTTATTTACAAATGATTCAATGAACAATTTTGCTAATTATATAGTGAGCACAATTACACAGGAGACACAATTTTATCAGACTTTATGAATAGTACTTAAACAGTGAATAAACCAAATAACATTTTCAACAGGGTCACTCAGCAGATCATGTGTGCAACGTGCTAAAGAACCTTATTTTTATTATTTTTGTTGATTGCTTTCTCTTTAAGTCACATGTTAGTTTAGTGGGTTGGGTTGGGTTTAAAACTTTCGGCTAGAATAGAGTAGGTCCATTGTGCAGAGTTTCATTTGGGGTTAATTAAAATTAAATTAACAATTAAGGGGTGCAATGAAATTAACCCTTCTAATTTTTTGTGATTTTTCCTCTTTTCTTTTCTTTTTGATTTTCATTATGCGACGAGAATCGGTGATACCATCAAGAAGAGCACAAGAAGAAGATTAGAGAGCAGATGATGATGCGATACAAAGAGGTAACACTAATGTATGCATAATGCAGATCCACTTGATGATAATCACCATATCTGCTGAAATCTTCAACCCCCCACTTAATCTTTTTTAGGAAAAGAAGCCAAAAGGAAGCTTTCGGGAAGTACTTAGATTCTAGTGGCGTTCTTGATGCTCTCACCAAAGGTTTCCATTCCTCTCTTTCATCTTCTCTTTTTCGTTTTCTTTTTTATTTTTATTTTTATTTCAATGAATTTTAATTTTGTTTCATTTTGTTGTTGTTGTTGTTGCTTCCAGTTCTTGTTGCATTGTATGAGCAAAATGACAAGCTCTTAAGTAAGTTCATGTAATTCTTTTCTTCTTTCAAATGGGATCATTTAATTGGTGAAAAATTGGGTTTTTCTATTTTGTTTATTTATTTTGGTGGGCGGGTTTGTTCAACGAAATTAGGAGCTCTAGTGTCTCGAATATGAGAAGGTGAAATGTCAGTTGCAATTGAAATATAATTAGCTTTTACATCAAGAAAATTGCAAAGAAGTGATAATAAAAATTTGGATATGTTGATATCAAGACAACTTCATCTATTAAATCAAAAGTGTGGCATTTTCGGTTCTTCTTTGTTGGGAATGAAACTAAATACCCATTTGCTGCATTGTATATGTGCCATTTGATTAAAGATCAAAAGAAAGTTAAATAAAACATGAGCTTCAAATAGTTATTTTTTTCATTTCAGCTTTTCCTCTGTACTGATTTGCATAATATAGACATATGAGACCGAGATCTGAGTCTAATTTTTTGGGAATAGGTTGAGCTTTCTAATAGATTGCTTAAATGTAGTTTGAGCTCATTTCATCGCTGCTGCTTATCAGGCTTTAACTGTTTTAAGCAAATCATCTTTCCTGTAAAAGAAGTGCTATTGTCCTAGTGTGGGCTGTTTATTCATTTTTCCTATTTGATTGTGATTTTGAAGATCGTTTCCTCCTCGATCACCTTATGATTCTTAGCTATTTTTCAGTAACATTTGTAGTTTTAGTTGTTGGCTTCCTGCCTAACAAAAAAACATTGATCTATGTTTCCTACATATTTGTTGATCATGTGACAAAAGGATAGATTTAGCAGATTCTTTTGGTTTCAGTAATCTTGCACGAAAAATATAATGACATACTCTAGTCATTGTTGGAAAACTTCCAACTGGTAGAGGAAATCCATAATAGAGTCGGCATCTTTGGAGCTCCAAAACTGTTTTGCCTTTTTAATGTAATTCGCCAAATTACTTTGGTCATCCATTTTTTTTTCCTTCCTTTCTCCATTTTAGATGTATTGTATCAATTATCCTTTGGCATGGCTGGGGACAACAAAAAATGGTTTTATTCAAACACTTCATTATAATAAATTCATGCTGGATAACGTCCGAAGTCAATGCTCAGAGGTCTGCCTCAACTTGATGTGAGAATAAACACGGTGTGTGCAAGGTGTCAATACGGCAAGGCTCACCAACTCCCATATGAGGAGTCAAAGTTCAAAGCAAAAAAACTATTATAGTTGGTACATTATGACGTGTTTGGGCATGTCAAGCAATCTTCTATTAGCGGCATGCGATACATGATCAAATTTATCGATGACTTCTCCATATATGTTTGGGTCCTCTTTATAAAAAAAAAATCTGATACTTTTTTAAAGTTTAAGGAATTCAAAAACATAGTCAAAGGAGAAGTAACAAAGAAGCTTTACTAATTATGAATAGACAGTGGATGAGAGTATACATCACATGAGTTCTCCTAGTATCTTTGAGACTATAAGATATGCCATTAGTTCACTTGTGCCAATATACCACAATAGAATAGAGTAGCTGAATGAAAAAAGCAGGATCTAAGGGAGATCTATCAGAATATGATACATGCGAAAAATGTACCAAGAAGTTTTTGGGCCAAAGCTATAAAGATGATAGCTCATGTGATCAACATGCTTCCTTAACCAAAACTAGGGTTCACATCACCTTACGAGAAGCTGTGGAATGTAAAGCCTTTACCTTTGTGTGCTATGTCTTAGTACCAAGCCACTTACGAAGCAAATTTGACAAGAAGGCGATCATTGTATCTTTGTCGAGTATGAATGTCGGAGGAAAGAATGGAGGTGTTGTGATCCTACTAGTGGACGGTGCTACACAAAACAAAATGTGGTGTTTGACGAAGCATCTTCATGATAGTCTTTATAAAAAGAAGAGCTACTAGATTCAAAAGAAATTGAAAACCAAATAAAGGAACGAATTATTGAAATTCACCCGAGCGAAGAAGAATTTGAATATTCTGATGATCGAAGGGATGATGATATCGAGCATGATAAGGCGCAAAGTCCTTGAAAGACAAGTGTTCACCAGAGCTCTATTGTAGACGAAGAACCAAATAAAGTAGAACCAAGAACTTCTAAATTTCAACTTAAAAGATCCAAAAGAATGAGAAAGGTAAATCTCAGGTACATTAATGTAGTAGTTGCAGAAGAAGAAAAAAAGTAAAAGAACCCGAGACATTTGAATAAGTAGCAGAGAATTCTCATTGGATGAAGGTGATAAAGGAAGAAATCACCTTATTGAAGCATAATCAAACTTGGGATCTGGTTCCGAAGCTAAAGGATATAAATTATCTTGCAAATGGGTATACAAGATTAAAAATTTCCCAGATGGTTCAGTTGAAAGACACAAAGTTCGGTTGGTAGCTCGAGGATTCTCACAACAATACAGGCCAGACTATGATAAAATATTTAGTCTGATGGTAAAGCTCACAACATCAAGAGTTCTACATGTACTCGCAGCCAGCAAAGAAATGAAATTATGACGGATATATGTAAAAAATGTCTTCCTACACAGAATTGGATCGAGAGATTTACATGAACTAACTAAGAGGTTTTGAGAATCAAGCTCATCCGAAGTATGTATGCACGCTAAGAAAGGCATTATACGGTTGTACCAAGAGCATAGTATGGTAAGATGGTCGAATTTCTAACTTAGAGTGGCAGTAGCACATGTAGACTCTAGCTTATTCGTCAAAGCTAGTGAAGGAAAGTTAACAACTATATTGGGGTACGGGGATGATTTGATTATTTCTGGTGACGATGGAGAAGAGATTCAGCGAGCAAAGGGAGAACTAATCAGTTCATTTCTAGATGAAAAAACTTGGTTAGCTTAAGCACTTTTCTAGTATGGAGGTTGATCGAATAGAAGAGGGGATATTCTTTTGCCAACAGAAATATGCCAAAAACTTGTTGAAGAAGTTTGGAATGTTAGAATGCAAGCCAATCTCAACTATAATGGAAGTCAATGCAAAATTTTGCACACATGAAGGCAAAGATTTACAAGATGAAACGATATATCGACAATTCGTAAAAAGTTTAATTTACTTAACGTTGACTCGATCAGACATTTCATATGCAATAGGTGTAATAAGCTTATACATGCAAAATCCAAAGAAGCTTTATTTGGAAATGGTTTGACAAATACTAAAATATGTGAAAAATACAATCAACTTTGGTATATTGTAAAAGAAAGTGAAAGTTACAAGAAGTGAAAGTTACAAGCTGACTTGCTATTATGATGCTGACTACGCCGGAGATCATGATACAAGAAGATCAACTACTGAATATGTTTTTAGAATTGGGTCTGGAACAATTCCTTAGTATAGTAAAAGACAACCAACTATATCATTATCACCACATAAGTGGAGTATAGAGTAGTAGTGATGACAGCTCAAAAAAGCACTTGGCTGACGCAGTTGATGAAGGAGCTACACCAACCAGTAGATTACGCAGTATCATTGTATTGTGATAACCAATCGACTATCAGCTTAACGGAGAACTAAGCATGTGGAGGTGCACTATCACTTCATCAGAGAAAAGGTCTTGTAAGATGAAGTTGAAATGTTATACATCAAGATGGATGATCAAGTTGCAGATTTGTTTACAAAAAGTCTTAGTATCGAAAAGTTTCAAGAGTTCCAGCAACAACTAAATATGAATCAAAGGATGAAAGTTGGTGTTGAGTCATGATCTAATCCAATTATACTTAGCCAAGCCCAGTTTCAAAGTTTAATCCATGGAAGTTTCAAGAATTGTATAGAAAATGAGAGATGACTCTAATTTAAAAAATATCTAATAGAAGTAAAATTATCTAAATCTAGAATGTTCTTGAATATTTAGTGATATTTGTAAAATGAGGTTATTAAATTTTTGTAATTTGATATTTGTGTGGTTTATATTAGTTTTAAGTTACTACAAATATCCTTAAAGCTCTTTGCTGTAGGCATCAAGTAAAGAGTGAAGAATTAGTAGAGAGAAAGACGAGTGAGCCGTGAGTGTTGTAGTGTTTTTCTTGTAAACTATCAATAAAGTCCTTCAGTTTAACAAATTCTTCTATTGCCCAAATAATTTTAATATTGAGCAATTTAGTCCTCTTCCGTTTTCAACATACAATGTAGTAATAATACACAAGTCACAGGTCTTATGAATATAAAACGAAGCACCTGCTAATTAATTCCACTAATACATCTTTGATGGGTCATTGGTAAAATCCCTTAGTGATATTAATATATAGGATAAGACTATTAGAATCCATTAAAATACTCTTTCAACACATTCTCTCAATAAACCTCTCTTACATATGAAATTTTTACTTTATAAACCCACCTCATTGCGAATATACCTTTACTAAATTACTTTCAAATGTTTTATCCCTAGAAATACATAATCACCTGTTGGGAAAGTACGTTAAGGCTATGAAAGTATATTTGAATCATACCCAACAATAAATTAAAATATCAATGGCTTAGCCATCTCGCATGATTTGTTTTCTTTATGATTGATTATATGACTTTTATTTTAATTTATTGTCTAATCCTTGCCAAGATTCACAACATGTAATGAATTCAATCGAACATATTTTCTAATTAGTTTAATGGAACTCATTGCATGATTGCATCATAAATGTAAGAAAAGCCAAAAAAAATTCAGATTTTATTTTCTCTTTGCTCCTTAATTGATTCTAAAAATAAATATATCTCTAGTTGAGAAACATATTTGAGTTGAAAGGGGGTTGAATCCAAGAGGTAGAAGTTTGCTAACCAACAATGTCACACATTAAAAGAAAATATAGCTATAAAAGTACTCGGAAGAGTATAGGTGAAAAGAAAATGAAACGAAATTAAAACATTGCTCAATGCTACTCTTTTTGTAGAAAAATCAATTTAAGTTAATTGGATTCATAGATAGATGTCGGAGAGGATAGGCTAATTTCATTAAGATATAATAGTAATTTAACTCATGGACATTTCATAATTAATTTTTTTATGGAAAAGTGGGTGTATAATGTACTATGGTGGGTTTAAATAGCCCAACCCTAATTTATATTCATTAAAGTAAAAAACAATAATCAAATTCGTACTTAGAACTGAATAGAATTTGCATATAATACATGGGTTGTAATATAATATCCCTTTTACATGTTGGTCAAATTTATTTTTAATCTATAAATTCTTATCAAAACACAAGCAAGCAAAAACTCTTAAGCAAGATAGTTCTGGTGGTACATCAAAAAGCATTTCATGTGGGGATTTTCCATATAGTACATCACTTGGCAATAGGGATAGTAGGAAAACCCAACCCAAGCCGAGCCTACGTGTCCTGGGTTGAGCTTGGCATATTTGAGAAATGGGTTTCAAAGGTAATATATGTTTCAGTTCAGTTATACAAAGGTCCTAATATATATAAAATACAATCAATCTCACTCAAAAGTTTATTTATGCAATTTATGATATTCATTTAAATGTACATATTTAGTTGTGTTGTTTATTAGAGTTACACCATATATAAATCTTATAATTGCAAGTTATTTATACAATTTGTGTTAGATAATCTATTAGATATCATATCTTACATGCTCAGTGGTAATAAATTTTGAAACATTATTTTCAAAAAATTATGATATTCATTTAAATGTACATATTTAGTTGTGTTGTTTATTAGAATTAGACCATATATAAATCTTATAATTGCAAGTTATTTAAAAAAATATGATTGAAAAGTGATTTTTAAATAAAAATATTATTCAAGTACAATTGTTTCAAATTCTAAGGGTAGTTATAATAATTTTACAAAAATGACCACACTTTCTTAACCGTTTAAAATAATTATTAATTAAGCTATCTTTTACTTTAACACAAATATTGCATTAGAGTAATTAAATCTAATGGTATACATTTATTACATTGTTAATGCTGTTAAAAGTTTACAGCATTATAGCGACCCATATATATTTGAAAGCAGCAGTGCACCGTCAACATAAGATAATGCCCGGTGTACATACATATGCATAATCGTAGTATATAGGCTTAACCTTCACCAAGACATTCCAGTCCAGAGTTCAATAAGGATCCGCGTGGAACCATAGAATCCTGAGCAGTTCAGATCTAATTAGAGATGCGCTCAAGCTCGCTCAAAACTTCAGACATAGTTGGCCTGAGAGTAGGTGACTGATCCACGCATCTCATTGCTAACTCCAAGATTATTTTGGCTTGCTTCATCACTACATGCTCATTTGGCATTTGCTTGTCGACCAATTCAGAAAGCCTTCCCTTTGAATGCAACACAATGGCCTGCACAGTGTACATTATTTATTTATTAATTAATCCATATATCCCATGCCATGCTACATCGTTAGCAAATTAAATTAAGACCTTATTTTATGTATATAGAGGAGATATTTTCAATCTGGGAATCCTGGAATTTTTGAAGTGAAGGATTCTGTAAACCATGAAATGGGTATTGTGTAGAGCTTTATAAAATTTGAGATTCCCGAACTGAAAGCTGACTCTAGTTGTTGTCTTCTTACCGTATCCAAAAGAAATTCAGTCTCCTGGTTTGCTTCATACTTGGCATTCGTCTGCCCGCTAATTATTTCAAGCAGAACAATTCCAAAACTGAAAGCATCAACTTTTTCTGTTATTGCTTTCCGCGTTGCATACTCTGGTGCCATGTAAACTCTGCAAGCAACCATAATTAATTAATTAATGCTATTGCTTGTGCAAGATGGCATGCATTTTGTGCTTGCTCAATTTAATTTGCTACTTACACTGTCCCTTTTTCTTGGATAAACTTGTATGGATTTTCTTCGTCATAAAGCTTTGCCAATCCCAAGTCAGACACCTTAGCGTTCAGATTCCCATCAAGCAGAATATTGCTAGGTTTAATATTTCTGTGAACGATTTTGCGACTCGGATTATCTTCGTGTAGATACTTTAGACGCTTTGCTATTCCATGGCAGATACGGACTCTGGTTGGCCAATCAAGTCGCGTGGAAGAATTGGCATCTGCAAATATTTAACTAATAATTATTATTTTTAAAAAAAAAAAAGTAATTTTAACCTGTTACATAAGCTAATACTTAATTTTCCAATCGGGAATTGAGTGAAAACTATTTAAAAAAAAATAGTGAAAAAGTTAGCTTACAAAAATGTAAATTCATCCCCAACTTTAATAAAGTTCAGGATTCCCCGATTAGAAGATGGCACTAAGCTGAAAAATTGATAGAAATAAAATGATGATGAAAATATATATAAATTGGTTTACCAAACAAGGCTCGTTCAAGCGATCCTTTTTCCATGTATTCGTAGATGAGCAAGTTGAGGTCTTTTTTAGAGTAGCCATCCAAAAATTCGACAATATTTTCATGTTTCAGTGTTGTAAGGGCATAAACTTCAGTTCCTATTTGATCAATCACTTGCTTTCATTGAGAAGAAAGCATCTTCACAGCTACAGTCTGATCGGGCAATTCAGCCTGTAATGCATGCTTGCACCATGCAAGCAGATTAATATACCATATTTCTAACAAGGAAAATCAATTCATATACATAAATGCATACATACATATGGAGTATTAATCTGACTCAGGATCCTAAACTTTGTTAAAGTCTGAAAAAGCCATTAAACTATACAATTTCATAGCATTATGTTCCAATCAATGATCTTGAATTTGTTAAAGTCCAAGAAAACTATTAAGCGATATAATTTAATAGTGGCATTATACTATTAAATCATATATTTTAATAATTTTACTTGGCTTTAATAAAAGTAGGATCTTGGTGAGTATATATATATATAGAGAGAGAGAGAGAGAGAATTTTTTCAAATAAGAAATTCTTTACTTTGTTAAAGTAATGGATAAATTAAAAGACAAGAAAAACACACACTCTAATGTAGTGCATTTGGTTGTTGTCTCTATGTGCATTTGGTTGTTGTCTGGATAAATTAAAAGACAAGAAAAACACACATACGGACACACAAAACACACACACACACACACGCACATAGAGAGAGATACGGCAATTAATGTTTAACCTTGTATACTGTCCCAAAACGCCCCGTGCCAATTACATTCCTGGGGCTGAAATTTCGAGTAGCGACTTTCACTTGTTTAAGGGTATAAGACTTCCCTCGTAGGTTGACCGTTGTCACTGTGTATTTCATGAAGAAATGAGAAAGGAAACAGATCAATTATACGTATACTTTTTCTTGATATATTTTATAAGCCTTATACTATAGCATATATAGCATAAAGTGGGCTTCTAATGTGGGATTATGTGCTCAATTAAAATACGAGACAAATTTTCAAAGTGTTGCAAACAGACTTTAAAAATCCGTCCTGCACTCTACTAAACTTACAATATTGTAAAAATTCATCTCGCATTTATTATAGTGCCAAATCCCTCACCTGATAATTTCTTACATAGCATATTATATATATACAACTAAGCTTAAAATATGGTATTAACGTTGGAGATAGATTTATGATATCGTAAATCAGTTTAGAACATCATAAAAATCGATTTACGAAATCAGAAATCCATCCTGGGATTTAACTTCGAATTGAAATTTTTTCCAATATATATAAATAATCTCCCGTACGTACCACGCAATTCTCTGTCTCCTATCCATCCTAATCTCCACATGAGAGCCAAGAAAAGAATCAACGCCAGCACAGCCCCAAGTACAATTGCTACTATCACTATTTTAGATAGTCGTGATCGGCTGACTCCGAAATCTGAAAATTAAACAGTGATTGATAGCATGCAACAAAAGGCATATTGGGAGATGATAATTAACAAAATTGAAGAGCTATCACTTATGCAATGATTGCAACTTTGCACCGTACTTGGAGTTACAGAAATAGCTGATATGAGAGGTCCATGAAAATAAGGTGGGTTTAATAAAGATCCTTTGCCAGCCCAGAATAACTCGATTTCCAGTAGATGGTCGTGTACAGAAGCCGTGAAATTTTGAATCGTTACATTATTTGAATGCCTGGCCACTTCTTTTATGTTGAAATCCTTTCGCATTAGCTCGCTCTGCATGTATGGAAATTAAAATTAATTAAAGGAGGCTAGGGAGGGATAAATTGCTAATTAAAATTATTAAAAAAATTTGTGGCTAGCTTACCTACCTGTATATATATATCAAATACACGTTTTGCTGAACTGCTGTAATCATCATTTTTTGCAAAAACAATCTCAGAGAACAAAAGACTGACAGTGTAATTGCCGTTTCGCAAGCAAAAACCATAGTATTTGAGAGAATTGGGGCAAAGGCGAGCTTCGTCATATACGGATGCATCAATCACTGCAGCTCCACACGTTACTTTCTGTATAAATGCACGTGAATCAGCCATTGAATCCGCATAGAAATGTCCGTTACAGCTATATGCCCAGTTGTATTCCGGTTCGTTAACATAAAAATTTGATGTCGATTTATCTGCCTCATACCAAAATCCTTCCCTGTGATGTTTATCGCCACCAGCATTTATATGCAAATTATCATTGTCTGCAATATATGTACACATTGATTAATTTAAACATGTATATGAAACCAAGGTCTAGCTCCGGTGGCAAAGGACAGCCTTCCTGGAGCTCATGTCTTGAGTTCAAGTTTCAATCTGTGCATGAGTTAATAATAATAAAAAATATAAATAATTTAAACTCCTGCACTTTATTAAAATAAGCTTAATAGTTTTTCCGACCATTAGACTATTAAACTACAGTTTTTCAGGAATTTAATAAATCCTTATATACATACACTGAGATTTCTTCTGGCCATCGGGGCAATACTTCCTCACAATCTCTTCCGGAAATGTCCTATATAAATAATTACAATAATAAGATCAATTACTTTTGTAAGGGCGTTAATTCACGTAATAATTGCTTGCTGATCGATCGATAAATCGCCTATAATATAATTATTAGATAAATGAATATGAACATACCGATTCTTAGGTTCACTGGTTACAGCACAGCAATATTGTTAGTAGTGTGCGTGCAGATATCACATGTTCATTGAAAGTCAAAATCAAAATCAGAAAACGAGATAGACAGAAACTGTTGGAATTGAAATTTGCAGCACGAAAATGAGTAAGAACGTAGGAGAATATTATATAATATGGTGTAGTATAATTTTCTTACAGATTTATCCGAGAACTGTTGTTGGGAAGATTCCTACAAGATAAAAATTTAAAATTATTATGAAATTCATTTATATATATAAAATTATGCATGTGGATAAGCAATCATGCAACTGCAAAGAAACAAATTAAGAAAGAAAGGAACCAAGGTCGCTTAATTAATTAACGCTATTTTCTTACTTGTGTGTCTCTGGTTCTGGAAATATGAATTCATTGTATGCAAGATCCCTGCAAGATGACAATTCAGACAAGTAGTGTTGGCGTTATTTATCAATTTGTATTTGCATGCAAAATGGCATAGGAATTCCTAAACACAATGACAGGCTAGAGTTTGTGCATGACTTGGGACGATCATATATTTAATTAAACACATGCAGCTAGCATTTGAATTAGAAGCTTCAAAACATTTACACATCACACTATTCTAAATTGAAATTTTTTACATAATTTTTCATTTGCCTAACCCGCGTCTTTGATTTAAAATGTGTTTAATTTGATGGGGAAAGGAAATAATGTTTACACTAGAACAAGTTTGAAAACATTTTATCACATTTATGTATAGTTAGAAAGCATACCCCTTTTTTTTAACATTGCTGTAAATCCAGTCTGGCAATGTTCCATTGAGCATATTTCCTGTAAGATACCTGGAAAGTAAAAATAGTAACAGAAAAAACAAATTATTTGGATTCTTTTTTATTACGCTATTACTGTCAGTCAAAAGGAAAAGTGTGAGAAGACAAAATTCAGATAAGATATATATGTCAAAAGGAACACATGATTTGTATGGTAAAAAATCTCATTTAACCTTTACCAATAAAAGTTTGAATTATTAAAGTTATAAGTTAGGGATGTAATTGTGTGATATAAAAAAATCATGGATCGGAGTGGTAAAATTGAGGAAAAATATTAGGAGTCTGAATGTTATTCTCCCTTTTATATTAAGAAAAGATATAAAATCAATGGGATTCAATAAAGTTATCACTTACAGCTCAGATAAAAACAGTTTCTTCAAAGTATTTGGAATTCCACCAGTTAAGTTGTTGAAGCTCAGGTCACTGCAGTACAAATTAATAATAATCAATCATTAGAGAAAAAAAATGATCATTTACAGCAAGGATTTGGATTTAATTTATTTAAATTTTTTCTCATTAAATATCAAGACACTGTTTTCTTAACGGGCGCTAAAAAGCGGTGCCGCTTTTTAACCAAACTGCTCCTTCTTTCTCTAGTTTTTTTTATCAGAAACTTTAAACTTTGGTATAAACTTGAGCAAAGAAGAAATACCGACAATTAATTCTTTAAAGAAGAATTATATCATGGAAATGGACTGTAATTGAAAGCATAATCATAGTACTTATAAATAAAACTTAAAAAAAAAACAAAAAATTCAGTAAAAAAATATGGAAATTATTTGATGAAAGATCAACCAAAATAAAAAATATAAGTCCTTGTTTCCGGGATTGATAAGCAAGAGGAAACGATCACAAGTGGATTAACAACTCTCCCCAACCCATGAGCATAGTGAAGGTCGGCGATTGAATAAATTTTAGACAATATTTGAAAAAGAAAAAAGCAATATCAATTGAAGACAATCTTTTTTGTTGTCTGCAAAGTAATATAACTGCAATTTATTTTATATATAAAGCTTAGGAAATATTAGATTAGGCAAAAAAAAAAATCAGTAATATTTTATTAATTTTCTTTTAGAAATGACTATTTTCCAAGACAGATGTGTATTTCCAAAAGTATTCTTGAAAATAACCCTTTTTTAATATATCTTAGAAATTGAGGTAATATATGAAAAAATCAAATATATACACTAGTTTAGTAATTTACTTTACGAGATTCTGACAAGGTTAATAGATGTTGCAGATACAAGTTTAAATGACCTCTGGCCTCATATTACTAAACTAATAAGAAAATAAACGAAAATAAACTTACAGGTAGCCTAACTGATTCCAATTGGCAATGTATGGTGGGATTGAACCAGTAATGCTGCAATTTCTCAATGTCCTGCAGAATTATTATGATTAATTTAATTTCTAAAAAAGATTTAATTAATTAATTATAAGGAATAGTATACAATTAATAAATTTAAAATGCAGATCAGGTATTAATTAATTAACAAAAACAGATAAATATATAATTAACGCATAAAATAATTATACGTGCATGGAATTGGAATACACCGCTTACAGGCTTGATATACTACTCAAATTAGCTGACTTCGGGAAAGAAAAGCCCATCGTTTGTAGGTCAGAGACATACCTGGAATAAACAACGAAGCCAAGTTAGAAATTAAGTTAATTGCGAAATTAAAAACGAAAATTTCCCATCCGGGAGTCATGGACTTTACAATGTCTATGACAAAACATTGTAAACCATGAAAAAGATAGATTTTAATATTGTAAGCAAAGTTCCACATTGAAAGCTATACATATATAGTTATTATCTAATGAGTTTTTTGTACTTTATTAAAGTACAAGAATGTTAATAGTCTTTTTTACACCGTATAGTATGATGTCACTGAAAATTTTCTATATATGTGTGTGTCTGAAAATTTTCACTGTGTGTGTGAGTGTGTGCGGGCGCTCTCATTTTTTATTTTTTTATTACGGACACACTTTTAAACCGTGCGGTTTAATAACACTAAAAACTAATTCTATTAAATTGTACTGCTTAAAATCATGTTCGCAGTAAAAAAATAAATGAGGGTGCCCGCAGTAGAGAAGAATTATACACACACACACACACATAAATACATATATAGAGCAGAGTTTGGATTATTATTAATTGTTCTTACAAAAATCGAAGGCTTGACATATTAAAAATTTCTGGTGGCAGCTCCCCTTCGAAGTTATTTCCCATCAGATTTCTGTGAGATTAAAGGAAACAAAAGTAATATTATTGATAATTAGCTCGCGCGTGTGGGAGAATTCATTGTTTTTGTATGTTTTCGAGCATCATGCAAATTGGTTTACTTTTATATGATGCGATATATATATTGCAATAAGAAATTTATATACTGCGACTATTCTGGGTCAAATTTATTATGATACAACCTACATTTCTACCTTTAATTACGGAGGAATATCCATTCTACGAGAAATTTTAAAATACATCTGTTGTACCATGTCAGCCATATAACAAGTAAATAATGTCATGACATGTGTGCATTTATTTTGTAAACCATCATGCAAGTGGTGGTTGTATTAAACTCAATTACACATGTCATGCATGCATCAATTGGTTGTAATACAACAGATGTATTCTTGAATTTTTCCCATTCTACCCAGCCCATATTCCTACCTTTACTTAGCATGGTTTGCCAAAGGAGTATATGTCAGAGTTTGGTTAACAGTTTTATGTAGCAAATTATTAAACTCCAACAAAAGCAGATTGTTTACACTGAGAGTACCCAAGTTTCAGTTTACACATAAAATGATAAAATGAATAGGCTTACAAAAAATAAAGGTTGTCCCATTTTGCAATGAATCTGGGGATCGGACCAGACAAATAATTCCCAGCTATTTCCCTGCATTGACAAATAAAATTTCCACTACTGATATTTGCAGACTTCAAACAATAAGCAAGAAAAATCTAGACCAAATTAATTACAATCCTTAAAAATAACAACAACAATAACAATTAGAAAATGAACAAACATGACACTTACAAAATCGTCAGATTCTTTAGATTCTCATAATCTTTTGGCAAATCCCCCCTTAAATTGTTGGATGTCAACCACCTGCAACCACATGAAAGTTATTTTTAGGTTATGTTTAAGATTGAAGTGTTGTAAATTTTAATGTGGTATTGGTATGTACGTAGATGAATGATTGACATATAATAATTGCATACCAGCCAAATATGTGTGTGTGCGCGCGCACACGTGTGCACGTATAAATGAATTTTCAAATACAAGCATATATGTAGTACATAATTAGTTACAAGTGTATATATACACGACGAGATCAACATCCTAATTAACCATTTTATAAATTCCATAAATAAATACTTCCACACACACTTACAATTCTTCAAGATTGCTTAATTTTCCAAGTTCTGGTGGGAGTGTACCTCTGAGTCCATTCTCCGGCACAGATCTAGATATTAGAAAATATATATTAAATTAAAAATTGTATTGTATTTTCAAAGAAATAAGCTAATTATTGATTTAAGTAGCTGGCTTTATAATTTTAAAAGTAGGGTGAGATTTCATACAAAACCCCGAGCTGAGAAAGGTCTCCCAGTTCACGAGGAATTTCCCCCGATAGCTGATTGCTCCATAGTTCCCTAAAATGCCCAGAAGTACATAGTAAGATAAATGCAAATGCAATTTTTGGAGTAACTAATTAATTGAATATTTCAATATTTTACTTCCGAATTTTTCGTTGGAAGAACTGTCGGATTTTGCGGAGCAAATGTAATTATTTCTATGTTGCTCTTCTTTTTTCATATTGGTCATATGTTTTGTTTCCTGAATTTTTTAAAGATAAGATTCATTGCGTATCCTCATTTAAGTGTCATTTTTTTTCCCTTAGTAGTAAAATTTTTCTTGTACCCTTTAGATTTGCCTAAAAAAAAAAAATAAATTGCATTGCATGTGAAGATTCTTACAATGTTTGAAGAGATGACAAGCGCCCCAACGATGGTGGTATCTTCCCCGTGAGTAAGTTCTGGCCCAGATCGCTACGGCAGGAAATCATAGACGTATGATGGTACTTCATAATAAGAAAAATGAAGGGAACCAAAAATCTTCTATCTATTGAGATTTCATATCTCTTTGTGTGTGTGTGTGTGTGTGTGAACAAGCATGCATAATGTACAAAATCATATAGTAATGATAAAACATCCTAAAATTTGAATCTTAAAAATTTGAAATGTCGACTAAAATTCCTTGGGATGGCATGACACTTCACCGATTTGGATCCTCTTCAAATTCAATGCCGTCTGTTATTGGCAGTTGGCCCCTAAGGGCCTGGCCAACTGGTTAAGTGACACATGTCAATAGAGCTTTAAAAATTCAGGATAGTGAAGGAGAGAATCTCAATCTGACACTTCACTTAGAGACAAAATATGAAGGAATAATTTTAACTCAATGATCGTAGTAACTAATAAAAGACTTACAGCATTTCTAGGTTCCTCAAATTCCCCAAGCTTGTTGGTATGGTCCCAGTTAATTGATTTTTTGATAAATCTCTACTCATCACACAAATCCAGTGTATCAGAAGAAAAGGAAAAAGAAAAAGAAAAAAGGAGCTATAATTGAATTACTTGCGGCAAGTGAGGACTTACAGAGTGATAAGCTGAAATAAATACCCAATCTGGTAAGGAATAGAACCATGAATTGTGTTGTCGGATAGATCGCTGTTGAGTTTTGACATGTATAAAACCATATCAAATATGTATGCATGTATTAATTAAGGCAAGAGCCAAGCTTACGACGATATATATATATAGTTGTTTAATTTATTAAATTTAGTTATAAAACCTTATGCAAAATGATTGATCATTGAATTAATTAATTAATTAATTGTACATACAGTATCTGCAGGTATGTCAGAGCAGCCACACGTTCTGGGATTTTTCCAGTTAAGCCTACACTCTCAATGATTCTGGATACAAAAAGATTAACATGCAGTTAATTATGGAAATTAGCCTTGCTTTTGTTATGACTGTCAAGGCAAGTAATTAGATTAGAGTTGGAACATATACATGCCGGAGATGTGCGGGGTCCCTTTATCGACGAGGCAAGTGATGGTAATATTGGAACTAAGCTTTGGCGTCTCACGGCAATATGAACTCAATTTAGGTAGTTGTGCCCTCCACTGCAAACTGGACATCATTTCCGTCAGACCGGCCACTGCCAATAATATTTCCGACAAGAAATGTTGTTAAACTGATCATGAGCAAATGGATCTATGCCAGCTATATAGCTACAAGACAAAAACATTCGTTCAACTCTTAGTTAATTTATAAAAGTTGCATGCATTATCGAATTTGCTATCCAATTATAATTTCGTTTGTTTTAACTTTTAGCAATTCTCAATATAGAGAATTTATGCGCACCTGATAATTAGTGATCATATATATATATATAGTCATTATTTAGCACGGATATGACTCCGTATGGTATTATAGTTAATTGCAAAAAATGATAAAAACAGGTTAATACTATATGGTGTTATCCCGAGTCTGCATTTAAAAAAATGAAGACATTTGCATTTATATATATATATATATCCTGATCTGGTAAATGATAAAGTCTGGAAAAGCTATTATGCCATGCAATTTAATAGCATTATGCAATAATACTATTAAACCACACGGCTTCAAAACTTTTACAAACATTACACTATTAAACCTCACAGTTTAATAGCTTTCACAAACTTTAAAAAAGTCTAAGATTCTAGATTGGAACATTTTTAATTAATATATATATTATGTACTTATATGTATATAATCATGGAAACCGCATGCTAGAGAACCAAAAACCCTTTTAAAATTATGAAATTTACTCGAGATATAAAGAATTATTAGCATATATTACCTTCATGACCAGGTAGATCACCTACTTTAGTATCATTTTCAGCAGCACTCTGAAATTTGAACTCGGAGCCAAGTTGACAAAGAAGAAACAAAATTAGTAAGAACACAGTCTTAGAAATTAGAACCACGCGATGCCCAGCAGAACGTTCATCCATTTTATTTTATTTATTTTTAACTTTTAATTCCTAGCTGGCTGTTCTAAACTTTCAGTTCGCTCGCTCACTCACTAGCCAGCTCCTGTCTGGCTGCGCTAATTTGATAATTTCTATCGCCGATATTTTTATATAGGAGAAGAGATGCCAGTCTTGATTAAATAACACGCCACCTGTGCTTTGTATTTTGAGGGTACAAGAGTAATTATCGAATTCAGAAAAGGAAAAAGGAAAAAAAAGAAGAAAACAAGGTGAAAAACATTGTGATGGATTAAATAAAGTCGAATCTATTTGGGTAATTGAAAAGTATTTGTTAAAGGGATGATTAAAGTTTAAAGATATTTGTGATTGATTAAAGTCGAAAGCTATTGGAGATAAGAAGCACGTTTACTTGTCTTCCTCTCTTTCTCTTTCTTCTTCACAACATAGATGCTAATGGCGGTTCCCTAGATATATGTTTGCATTGCTTTTTACTTTCTTGCACTTCACATGCATGACTTTTGTTTTCGAATTTATTTTTCGTTGCCTTGTACTTAACCTTCTCTGTAGGGTTAAGATTCATTACGTCTCCTTAATTAGGTGTCTTTTTATTTATTTATAAAGCCTTCTCTTTCCGTGGATATATACGTGTCTCTGTATGTGTGTGTTTTCTAATTCAGGATGCTAGATATGTACTAATCTGGTCCAAGATCCTAAACTTTGTTAAAGTTAGAAAAAAACTACTAAGTCATGTGATTTAACGGTATAGTGCCATTATATTATTAAACTACGTGCCTTAATAGATTTCTAATACTTTAGCAAAGCTCAGGATCCCCTATGTATATATATACATATCCTTCAAAAATAAAAATAGAAAAGGAGTTTAAAAGTATAATAACTAATTGTAGGTCGGTCAAAGCAAAGTGTGGATGTGTTGGCATCTATTTCCATTCGATCGAGGATATGTGGCCGGCTAATATGTTAACCAGACCCTCCATGATTTTTGTCGAATTTTGCTGTTTAAGCCTTCAAATGATCTTTATTTCTTTATTTCAGAATTTTTAGAATGTTTTCATTGATTTATATGTTCTGGTTGTTGGATTAAGGGTCCTTTGCTTCATTTATTTTATCTTTAATTTATGCATGGTAGATTCTCATGTAATAGTAACCCGATATTAAGTTCAAGTTATTATTGGAGTCTTATGATAAATAAGGTTTAAAAAAACTAATTTCTTATGTCATTAATAAAATTTTAGATTTTTTTAATAAAAATTATAGTTTCAATTTTATAAAATTTTAGTTCAAGTGCGGAATCTCTTTATAAAACGATATACACATACATGATTAATTGAACCGACATACATGTAGTCTTAAGTTTTTTTTTTTTCTTTAAATGGTCCTCGACAATGTCGAGAAGAAACTTAAAATAAAACTAAGAAAAGAGTAAAATAAAAACAAGGAGTTGAGTCTTTAAGAGAAAGCCAAGCCTCTCAATTAAAAAAATACAAGTCAAAAAAACATTAAGCACCGAATCAACTAAAGCGAGGGATTGGGAAGCATCCTTCTGAAGGAAGACACGGGTCTCAGGTGGTGTGTAAAGTTTTAACCACGCATTGGTCTTAAATGTTTTCCACTTGTTTTTTTGCACTCAGCGATTTCTTGAAATTTCCATGCAGCTTATCCCCCAAAAAAAAAAAATCATGAAGATTAGATTCGTGACTCTAAAGCTCTTCAAACTTCAGGAATGGCACTAATATAATCCAGCAAGTATCAGTGGTGACAGATTGTTTCTATTTAGATTCTTAAATAATTCCCAGATTACACGATTCGTTATTCACTCCATTAAAGGAAAAGAAAGATGCTGCGATAAAGTAATTCTCCAATTTTCTGGTCCTTTAATTCGCAGACTTTTTGTGTTCTTGGATCTGTTCTAGCTGTCATGCAACTTTTAGGGCGGGTGATTGAAATTGAATCAGTTTCAATATTCAGTTTTTGGGGAAAAAAAAAAAGGAATTTCATTGTATGGATGTTGGTATTTCTATACAACATCAATTTAATATTTGTACGTTTCCATCCTCATTGTACACATCATTGAGTCTGCATTAGTATTTTAATACCTACGTAATTTAGTTTATCTCAAGTATTACAACAGTGCCTTGGAACGACGGCAAATACAGGCATATTGGGATTTTACATATTATATGTATGTCAGGTCCACATAAGTCTATACAGAGATATTTTAGCATGAGGGAAACGCATAAGGCAAACTTATATGATGAAGTTGGCGTGAATCATAGAGAAGATGCAAGACATGGGTGTTACTTCACATGCGGACAACAAGGTCAAAGTAATTGAACAAAAATCAATCTTTACATACAAGTTATCTATCAAGATCAAGCAAGCAATATTCCTTTAGATGGAAATTACAATTGGCGTGATCATTGAAGATTGAGATTAAATTGTTTTGATTTAAAGTAGATGATAAACAGATATTGAAGAGATAATATTGCTATAGTATCATGAAGAGTTCCTTATACATCTAAAGGCTTTGGGCGCTATCAAAGGAAAAAAAATTAGACTCTTCATTACACGTGATTCGCTAGTCACTATATAAAGGCGTCATTCATATATTTTACTAAAGGATTCTACTTCAGAGGCTACAACCTTGTGATCATTCTTTGATTTGGGAGACATTCACTACTAGAAAAATGGTCTTTACTGACTTTAGAATATTATCAGAAATTACTTTCACTGACACTTGTTAATTGTGTCAGTAATCTGGGAGTCAGAAAAATAGTGACACTTGTAAGTGGTGTCAGTGATTACTATTACTACAATATCACCGATATTATGACACCATAGTGTTAGTAGTTATTGATATTTTATTAGTGTTTATGATTACTGTTACCATGGTATCACTAGTTAATTTATTTTAAAAAATAAAAAATTGAATTGGATCATTGCCTATTGATTTATTGGTAAAATTAAAAGGCACCACAAAATAACAAAAAGAAATTGATTTATATCACAAAATCTTTCATTTCACATTTAAATATTATTAGTATATATTACAAATTCCAAAACTTCAATAACAAAAATATGAGATATCCTACTCTCATAACTAAATAATCCAAATTCAATACATAAAAATTTCTACTGTCCAATCAAATGCCTACTACTTGTGGCTAAATTTAATAAATCTAGAAGCTAAATTGAGAAGGATGACTGCCTTTCACTCTTTGAATATGAGTAGTATAATTGCGTTATCACACCAGCAGCTTCTCCATTCAATAGACTGTATGGGTTAGGATATAAGTGAAGTTGAGGAATAAACACTTCAAACACATTGATCAAATCTACATATGAATACATGGAAAAGAAAAAAAAATTAGCTGCCAATATCCAGCCATTAGAGAAACAACAATTAACAGAAATAAAATTATTTTGTTCGAAAGAAAAAAATACTCATAAGCTATTTATAAATAAACCCAATTATTCTCTTTTGGTAAAGGTTATATATATAGCAAACTATAGCAGACAAGAAGTTTTCAATGTAATGTCTACTTTCAGCACAAGCATGTTACTCTATCTACATATACCAAATGATTTTTGTGCATAGTTAAAAGCTATCACAAATGCTCTATTATAAATAAATCACCACTCATTTCCTCAATTTATTCATTCTAAAAGCTTATTTAACAAGGTAAAAAATAAGTCCTCAAATTGCAGTTTCCTTAAACTGGGCATAAAATAACTATGAATCTCCATATTTATATTAGGCATAATAAAGTTTGGACATAAAATATTTCAATAATTTGAGAGTTCCATAAAAAATTATTACTACTAAAAGAAATAATATTTGCAAACTTAGTTAAGCCTTTATAAAGTGAGTATGAGATTTATTATACTACTTAAATCTATTCATGTGAACCATTTAAAGAATATCACCCTAAATTGTAATTAAGTATTCATTAATTTTGCCTAATTATAACACTTTAAGAAGATTAAAAAAAAGTAGAATAAAAATATAATCATTATATATTTCCACTCACAAGTAATGTTGCTTTAACTTGATTGACATCATAACCCAAAATCACTTTAAACATTTTTCCTAAACCTAGAAAGGGAAAAAAAAAACAAACTTCAAAATATAATTATTATATATTAAGACATGCATATATAACATAACCATTTACTAGAATATTCATGGAATAATCCATAGTTCTTAAAATTAATATGCTACACTAAGTATATATTTGATACAATAAATTAATTTTCAAACTATTACTCATATGCTCATCATCCAAAATCATTTCTTAGAAGCCTTCAAAGTCTTAAACTAGGATGTCAAACTCAAACCAACACAAAACAAGAATGTCAAACTCAAATCAATCGTAAACCATAGAAATCAATAATCGGGCTAATATTTAAGTTAAATTAGTTCAATTAAAAATAATAGCTAACAAGCTCCTAGCTTTCTGGAACCACCCGGCTGGTCCTAAAACCGTTCATTTTTGGGCTCCAACTACAGTAGTAATTGGTACTTAAATACATATTTATAAAATTTAAGATACTTAATACATTGGATTGATATTTTCCAGTTTTTAACAACACATATGAATGAACAACATATTAAAATTTGAGGTTATTCTGATATTATTATGCTGGTGTTTTGTAAGATCAAAAGTTAATAAATAGTTATGTCAAAAGAACTTGCTGCAGAGCAGCAGAGTTTAAAAAATCATTAAAAATAACCTGCAAGTTCAATCAACATAAAATTTTTCAGATTTGAAGTATGCATATAGAACTTTAGTTTCTCCGAATTTCAGCTCATTCAGATATGTTTAGACTATCGTTTTGCACCACCAAACATGATACATGAGTAATTTATGAAAGATTGGACAGCAACCAACCATTTTGAAAAATCGATTAAAAATCAGTTATAGACCCAATTCATTCCAAAATTTCCAGAACTGAAACATACACATTTAACTTTAATTATTTCAAACATATGGTAAAGTTTGGACAAAATATTTCAATAATTTGAGAGTTCATTCCAAAATCATTACTTATAAACAAGTCTTATGATTTTGGCCATCAATCATATAAATATAAATAAGAAAAATTAAACAACTGAAGTAGACATTGCCTTATTATGAACATAAATATAAATAAGACAAATCTAATATTGCCTTAGTAATGAACTGAAGAAACAAAATTTTGTTTTGCCCTGTAAACAAATCCATTAAAGAAATGATAAAGACACCTCATTTCTCAACCTAAGCCACATACTTCAAACTTTTCCTTTGTAAAAGCATCTATTTGATAGTTTGTACTAAGTAATCATCCAATGAGACTATTTATAGCAAATAAAAATTGAAATCTATTCGATATGAACAAAACTAAAAAATAATAGCCGAAAAAAAATGAAAAGATTGCTTTTGAAAAAAAAAACTAATAACACATGAACAAATGGTTAATAAGCAATAAGTTATATCAACATAGAACCACTATGAACCAATATAAACCATCAATTTTAGCATTATCATGCTGCTCTTAAGAATTCCCAAATTAGAAAATTTTAGGGTTTTAGTGTAAAAAATGTTTAATGTCGTTCATCAGCGAAATAAAGTTAACCTTATAGTGACGATCACCCTAAACACAATATTTTCAAAAGTAGATATAAAGAAGGCTATTTGGTGCCAATAAAAGAAAAGAAAGTAGCAGAGAAAAAAACACAATAAAAGCTAAATCTTTACCTTCTTGTTTCTTCCAAGTAGCCAAAGAAACAATACCTTCTAGTTTCTTCCAAGTAGCCAAAGAAACATAGAAGCTCTTCTCCAAATCACTTATTTAAACTTAAAAGAACAATTAAAACAAAAAAAAAACTCAAGATCTAATGACAATAAGAGAGACCCGAAATCATAAAATAAGAAAATAAATAAGAAGTTAGGATTTTGAAGGCAAATGGTGAACTTGTGCCACTGGTTTGACAGGATCATGGCTGAGCCCTTTTTGACAATTTGGATGTTAGGGATTTTTCAGATCTGGGAGCTTAGGAGGGAACAAATACTTTGGTAGAGGGAGTTGAAAAGTTATATTTTGGATAAGATAAGACTTGTCCATTTGTCTTGTTTTTATCCACTCAAAAAGCACAACTCTAAAAAAATTAAAAATAATTCGTAGCCTAGTGGTCTTTTGATTCAATGTAGAAGCTTTAGGTTTAAGAGGTCTTGGGTTTGAATTCGGACTAAAAAAAATTAAAATGATAATTTTTAATTGTTGATACCAAAACGTCATTGATCGCTATTGCTAAAGCTATTGATACTTCAGTATTAGTAATTAGTGATACATTTCTGTTAAATGCGGAAACTGATCCAAATATATGTATATACTGATACTTTTAAATAAAGTGTCAGAAGACAAGTATTAGTAAAGACCATTTTTCTAGTAGTGATTGCCTCAGCCCAAAACTCTTTGCCCAATCCAGCATTGGACAACATACACCGAACTTTCTCCAGTATAGTTCGGTTTATGCATTCTGCCACCCCATTCTGTTGTGGTGTATCTCGAACAGTGAAATGTCGCACAATATCCTCATCTTGGCATATTTGAAGAAATGGATCATTCTTGTACTCACCACCATTGTCTGAGCGAAGTCTTTTGACCTTTCGACCAGTCTGAGTCTCGACAATTTTCTTCCATTTCAGAAATATGCCCAAAACTTCATTTTTGTTCTTCATCAAATACACTCACACTTTTCTTGAATAATCATCAACAAAAGTAACAAAATAGTGCATACCTCCCAAAGAAGTTGTTTTGGTAGGTCCCCACACATCACTGTGAACATAGTTCAGAATTCCTTTTGTATCGTGAATTGTTGAACCAAACTTTACCCTTGTCTGCTTGCCCAGAACACAATGTTCACAAAATTCTAATTTGTAAGAATTTGTACCTTTCAATAAGCCTTGCTTCGCTAAAGTCTGCAAAGCTTTTTCATCAGCATGTCCCAAATGCATATGCCACAACTTGGCTGCTTTTAAATCTGCATCTTTTCTAGAAATTGTTGATGTTGATCCAATAACTGTATTTCCTTGGAAATAGTACAAGTTATTTCTTCTTGTGCCTTTCATCACCGTTAGCTCCCCAGCTACTACCTTCAACAATCTATCTCTTAAAGTGATTGTGAGCCCTTTAGATTCTAGGACTCGTAATGAGATGAGATTTTTCTTCAAGCTTGGTACATAGCGAACATCTGTCAAAACTTGGATTGAGCCATCATGATTCTTTAATTGGATTGTACTTATTCGCATGGTTTTACAATCATTGTCATTACTCATAAAAAAAACTCCACTGTCTAGCTCCTTGAAGTTAGAAAAGCAGCTCTTATTAGGATACATATGATAAGTACAACCCGAATCCAAAATCCACTCATCTGAGTGACATATCAATGTCATGCCAACCAGACTTAAGTCTGACTCCTCATCGTGCTCTGCTACACATGCATCAGAAGTAGCCTTGCTCTTTTGTAACTTAGGACAATTCTTTTTCCAATGCCCTTTCTCGCGACAAAAAGCACATTCATCTTTGGCAGGTCTCCCTTTAGACTTGTTCCTTTTTCCAGGTTTGCGGCTTTGCGAACGACCTCTCCCTGTCAGTGCTTCTGCAACTGTATCTCTGTGATCCTCTCTGTCTTTCTTTTTGGTCTCAGAGTTGTACAATGCACTGCATACAGCATCGAATGTGACACTGTCCTTCCCATGAAGCAAAGTAGTGGTAAGATGATCATATTCATCAGGAAGTGAATTCAACAACAATAGTGCCTTATCTTCATCTTCAAATCTTATCTTCATCTTCAAATCTCTCATCCAGATTTAGCAAATCCGCCAATATTTTGTTGAATGAGTTCACGTGGTCATTCATTGACATGCCATGTGTATATGTAAATCGATAGAGTTTCTTTTTCATATAAAGCTCATTTTCAAGACTTTTCTTCATATATTTTTCTTCCAGTGTCTCCCACAATTTCTTTGCTGATGTCTCCTTCATGACAGAGTATTTCTGATCTTTAGCCAAACATAGGCGAATAGTACCACATGCCTGTCTGTTGATCTTTATCCACTCATTGTCATCCATTATGTCAGGCTTTTCTTCAAGAGCAACGTCCAACTCTTGCTGACATAAGACATCCAACACCTCACATTGCCACATACCAAAATTATTGGTACCATCGAATTTCTCCACTTCAAACTTTGCATTAGTCACAGTAGTTCTCGCTGATGAAGACGACGACGATGCCTCTGCCATCCTTTTTATCTCAAATGATCAGTTTCTTCAACAACTATTTACACTTAAAAACCAGCCTCTCTGATGTTTATTTCGCGTGAATAAATGCACCAGGAAAGTTTCCAGGAGACTGGACGGGAACTCGGTCCCAATTAAAAACCAGAATCCTTAAACTCTTTTCGCCTTTGTTGACAGAATTTTCCTAGACATGCAAAAATACACACTACTTACAATAGATTGTCTCCTAAGTATAAATGGTCGTCTCCACCGTATTTATGAACAGTACCGTGTATAGGAATAGTACCATATACATGAACAGTACCGTATACGTGAATAGTATCGTATCCCCCCAAGTACGAACCGTCGGCTCTGATACCACTTGTTGCGGAAACGTGGGTTGAGCAATTACTAATATTGCAACTTCTGGAGAAATATAAATGTGGTGATAAAAAAATGCAAAAAAAATAGAACACAATGATTTACGTGGTTCAGCATAATGCCTACGTCCACTGGCAAAGACTGGAAGATAATTTTATTAACAATGGGACTTTACAAAAGTGGGAAAAACTCACAAAACCCACAACCCCAATGCACCCAAATGGAACCTCACTAGAACACTCAAGTGGAAGCTCTCTCAAATTCTCACAAAGAACTCACTTGCAATTGCTCTCTACTTCTCTCAAATTGGGATGATTAACAAATGAGGAATTGCCTTCTATTTATAAGGAAAAATGGGGTGCACTATTGCACCAACCCCAACAAAATTGTCAACATAAATTAGGCACCTACCTTAGGAATTTGTCTTCAAATTTGCTTCTCCAAAGTTGAATGCATGCATGGCAACAACCTGTCAAATATTTGTGCCGCCAGCCTCCAATTTGTCAAGAAAAAACCGTGTGAAAATAAGCTTTGTGGGCTGACTTTTCAACATGATGAGATTACAACAATTCAACCATCTGTTATGAATACCCCATGGAGGAGGAGCGAAGGATTGGAAAAAGGATGAATGACTAACATAGAGTCGCTTTCTAGCCAAAGACAATACCAACCCTTGTCATGAGCAAATTCAGTAGCTAACGTAGCTGCCATAATTTCAGCAAAGTAGGCAGTGTTAATGCCTAAAGAAAGACCAAAAGCACCTAAAAGGATCCCGTGTAATCTCAAAAAACACCACCACAAATTGAGCTACCTGGATTACCCTTAGATCAACCATCAATGAAAACATTCAAGAATGCAATAACATGAATTTTTAATATGAGATTACTACTAACCTACCATAAATTAAAAATAAAATAAATGAAACAAAGTATCCTTAATTCCAAAAACCAGACGGAAAATAAAAAAAAATCAATAAAACATTCTTAAAATTTCTTAAATAAATAAATAAAGACATTTGAAGGCTTAAACAGCAAAATCGGACCAAAATCTGGCCATTTGTGTAACAAAGCCACAAATTCTATAGACTTTGTTCAAAATTTTACCCCACCCGTAAAAGATAGAAGGGATGCACGAAACGAAAATTAATTTTTTTAATCTCTTGAACTCAAATGGTTAGTAAACTAAAACTGTTTGAAGAACTTGGAAACAGTATAAAATTTTGTTTTGAGAATCAATTTCATATTTAATCTAATTGAAACTTTTAATTCGAACATACCCACTCCTTGCTTCGACCGAGAATAATCATTAAACTTTTAAACCTCTTTATTTATTCTTCTTTTTGACAGAAATATCAAAAATATATATATAAATCAAAATGACTCAAGAAAGCACACTGAAGCTAAGCCATAATGCTTCAGTCTGTAGTGTCCATAGTGAGACTGAGCAAAATGTCTCGGACCATAATATCCTCATTATATACATAATGCCATACGCAACCAAATGTGTACACAATATATGGCATATCAATATCACATAACAACATGCATGCATGATAACAAAACGAGTAATACATAATCTCATTTAAGTTGCAACTTATAATACAAACCAGAACTCCCACTAACTCAACGTATATAAGTGGATTCTAATAATCCCATATGCGTCACATGCTCCCTAAATACTTTTGGAGCTAAACCTTTAGTAAGTGGATCGGCTAACATGAGTTCTGTAGGGATATACTCTACTGAGACACAAGATAGAGCAATTTTCTCTCTCACAAATAAGTATTTAATATCAATGTGCTTGGAACGTGAGGAACTCCCTGTGTTGTGAGAAAAAGAAACAGCCGCAGAATTATCACAGTATATTTTTAATGGCCTCGGTACAGCTAATATACAATCTAGCCCTGTGATAAAATTCTGCATCCATAAAGCTTGACGTGTAGCCTCAAAACATGCTACATATTCTGCTTCCATTGTTGAAGAAGCTATGAGTGTCTGCTTAGCACTTTTCCATGATATAGCTCCTCCTGCCATCATAAAGATGTAACCAGATGTGGATTTCTTGTCTTCCAAGCACCCTGCGAAATCAGTATTAGAATATCCAACTATATTCAAATAGTCAGATTGTTGATATGTCAATACAAAATCTTTAGTGGCTTGCAAATATCTAAGTACTTTCTTTGCAGCCTTCCAGTGTTCATATCCAAGATTGCTCAGGTATCTTCTAAGTACTCCCACTGGAAAAGCAATATCAGGGCGAGTACAGACTTGAGCATACATAAAGCTACAACTGATGCATACGTGACTGTTTGCATTCTAGCTTTGTCTACATCATTATCAGGACATTGAAACCTGAAAATTTTGTCACCTTTTGAAATTGGAGCTTTCCCAGGAGCACAAGACTGCAAATTGAACCTTTTCAAAATACGATCAATGTAAGTCTTTTGAGACAATCCTAGAACTCCTCTAGATCTGTCACGAAGAATCTTTATCCCTAATACATAATGAGCTTCACCAAGATCCTTCATATCAAAGCTGTATGACAACATTTGTTTTGTCTCAAGTAAAAAATTAGTGTCATTAGCAGCGAACAAAATATCATCCACATAAAGCACCAAAATGATATACTTGCTCCCACTGACTCTCAAGTATATACACTGATCAACAACATTCTCCTGGAACCCATAAGAGGTGACAATATCATAAAATTTCAAATACCACTGTCTGGATGCCTGTTTAAGTCCATAAATGGACCTTTTAAGTTTACACACCATGTTTTCTTTACCAGTCTCAACAAAACCATCAGGTTGCACCATGTACACATCTTCAAACAAGCTCCCATTAAGAAAACATGTCTTCACATCCATCTGATGCAATTCTAAATTGAAATAAGCTATCAATGCCATGATAATACGAAAAGAGTCTTTGGTAGAAACAAGAGAGTAAGTTTCAGTGTAATCAATGCCTTCTCTTTGTACCTCTCTACCTGACCTCTGGTATCTCTCTTGGTTTTGAAAACCCATTTGCAACCAATTGGCCTGCATCCATCTGGCAACTCAACTGAATCCCAAACCCCATTATGATACATAGATGCCATCTCATCATGCATCGCATGTATCCAAGATGAGGATTCTGAACAACTGATGGCCTCTTGAAAGGTAATAGGATCAGATGATGAGTCAGCATCAAAATCATGTTCCTGCAAGTAAACAACATAATCATCAGGAATTACAGGTCTTTTGATCCTCTCTGATCTCCTCAATTCCACATCAGTAACATCATCCTCTACAGTCATAGGCTTCATATCACGATAAAGTTCAGGATCAATAGAAGAAACATCAATATGTGATAATCCAATCGCAGAAGTCGGAAAAGATGGAATAGGCAAGACCACACGTTCTTCTCTCAATGTAAGACTGTGAGGCTCAGAACTCCCACCATTGTGATCATCTTCAAAATAAATGGCATGATCAAACTCAATGATTCTAGTAGTGTGGGAAGGACAATAAAATCTAGAACCTCTTGAGCCTATACAATAGCCAATAAAATGACCACTAATGGTTTTCAGATCAAGTTTCCTTAATTGTGGATTATAGGGCCTCACTTCTGCCCTGCATCCCCAGACATGGAAATGATGAAGACTCGGTCTCTTCCCTGACCACAACTCATAAGGAGTTTTGGGCACCGACTTACTAGGTACCTGATTCAAAATATAAGCTGCAGTTCTTAAGGCTTCACCCCATAGAAAATCTAGTAAGGTGGAGTTACTCAGCATACACTGCACCATGTCAAGAAGGGTACGATTTCTCTTCAGGAGTCCCGGGCATTGTATACTGGGCTTCTATTCCACATTTCTGAAGAAATTTAGCAAAAGGTCCAGGATTACGCCCAGTTTCATCATATCACCCATAGTACTCACCACCTTTGTCTGATCTTACTGCTTTAATTTTCTTGCCCTTTTGGAGCTCAACATTAGCCTTAAAGGCTTGAAACACATATAAGGATTCCGACTTTTCAGTAAGAAGTTCAACATGACTATAATGAGAAAATCATCGATGAACGTGATGAAGTACTTATAACCTCAAATGGCAATATGAGTAAATGACCCACAGATGTCGGTATGTACCAACTCCAGCACTTGTTGACTCTTCCGAATTCTCTCTTTTCTGGTTTTAGTAGTAAGTTTGCCTTTGATACAACCAACACAAGTGCCAAAATCAGAGAAATCTAAATTATGAAGAATGTCATCTTTAATGAGCCTCTCCATCCTCTGTTTAGAAATGTGACCTAACCGTTTATGCCACAACATAGAAGAATTTTCATCAACCCTGGCACGATTAGAGCTTACAACATTCATAACATAAGCATTGGATGATGATTCAACAGCACGAGAAAATAAATCAATCATATATAAGCCATCATATAGAGTGCCAGAACTAACTAATTTTGAATTGCGGAATAAGTAAACTTTTCTATCACCAAAATGAAAAGTATAGCCACATCTATCCAAAATAGATACAGATATCAAGTTTCTCCTAATAGAAGGAATATAAGCCGTATCTAACAGATCCAAAAAATAGCATGTGGCTAGATGTAGTCTGACAACTCCTATGCTTTCAACTTTGGCTGTCACTCCATTGCCCATGTGAACTATCAACTCCCCTTCATTGGGCTCCCTCCTGCTTCTGAATTCCTGTAAGGAATTCGTTATATTAATGGTTGCACCAGTATCCAACCACCAAGTATCAGAAGGAAAATCAACTAGATTAGATTCAAAGCCTACAAAAGCTACAAGAATACCTTTCTTTTCCAACCATGCTTTGAATCCCCTACATTCAGCTCTCTTGTGCCCAGGTTTCTTACAAAAGTGGCACTTTCCCTTAAAGCTCTTAGAAGTGGAACCAGAAGTGATAGAAGAATTACCACGTGATGTTTTCTTTACAAACTTTTTCTTCTTGAAAAACTTATTGCTGCCCTTTGAAAAGCCTTTCTTCACACTCCCACTCTCTTGAGTAGTTGACATCATGGCAGTGTGAGATTTCCCCTTCTTCAATGATTCCTCTTCTTGAACCACATAAGCAGTCAACTCAGTGATATTCCAAGTGTCTCTCTGAGTATTGTATTAGCTTCTCAAATTGCCAAATTGTGGTGGAAGGGATTCAAGGATTTGAAAGACCAGGTAGTCATCAAGTAAATTGACATCCATGTCCTTTAGCTTCTTATGGTAACTGGTCATCTTAAGGATGTGCTCTCTCACCCCAGAAACACCATCATACTGAGTATTAGCAAGCAGCCTCAGATAGTTACCCTTTTCTGCCTTATCTACCTTCTTAAAAGTTTTTCCAACAGCTGCCAAGTAATCTTTGGCCTTATCACATGCAGGGATACTATCTCTATTTGTTCTATCAATGGTGTATTTCATTGTATCCAGACAGTGTCTATTGGATTCATCCCAAGCTGCCCACTCTGCTTTTTCAGCAGCAGTGCTCTTATCTGTGGGCTTGGCTGGTTCATCAACTCTTAAGGCCAAGTCTCTATTCAGTGTAGATAGATAAAACAAAATGGACTCACGCCAGTCCTCAAAATTTGTCCCAATTAAATTTTTTAGGGAGGCTACTTGGAGAAAAGAGAGAATATCTAGAGCTGAGGAAGCAATAACAAAAGAATTATCAAGCATGCAAAAAAAAAATCATGCTATAATCAATTACTCCTCATTCTAAGTTTCTCCAATAACAACACAATATGTTAGGCATCCTTTAACAATATAGGAATGCACTAACCTAAAGATAAAGCAGGCAAGTTGAATATAACACCAACATTGACCTATTACCGACAGGGTAATGAAGCCACTCAGTAGAAAATACTGAACAAATCTCTTTATCTACCCAAGTATCCTACCAAGTAGTAATTTGCTGACAGGGCAGTGTCATCACCCGTATGGATCTTGGTAATAACAATAACAATCCATCGCAAAATTCATAATCAATAATTATCAATGGACAATCACTTGCAAAACACCAAATAATTTATCATGATTGGTCCTACAATAAGCAGATACACAATCACTCTAAATTGTAGTTTTGCATCATATATATATTTCATACATTGACAAAATTGAAGCTAAATTTAAAGTTTCTACTAAGATATTAAATCAAATAAAATATCTACATGCCTCAATAAAATATATGAATGTTATGCCCATAATATCCAACAATGATGGATTATTTTAAATTCAAAATTCTGAAAAATCACCAAAATTGTAAGGATGTTGGACTAAAATGAAGAATTTTCATAATTATGCTTACTTTTTTAAATATTAAAACTATTGGCCCAAATTATAAAAAAAATAAAATAAAATGTTGGGCCATAATATAATTTACCACAATTAAAGAGACCAAAATGATGTTTTACTATGTTGACCTTCGGTCAAGGACCATTATGAAAGTTTTGCAAATATTGTAGGCCAGAATGACGTTTCGTAAAGTTTAAGGATCCAAACGAAATTATCCTACAATGTCATCGGGATGTTTCAACAGTGTAGCTACAGTAACCTACAGTAACCTCATTCATACCATCCTAATTTTGGCCACCAAAAATCACAAAAAAATTATATCTTTACTCCAAAATCATCACTCATGCATTATTTAACAACCATTTGATCAAATATGCCCAAATTCGAAAAATTTGAAAAATTTGAAATTAAAGAAAAAAATTCCATGAGTGAGATTTCACCAACAAATCGACTATAGTTTACAAGGAAATGCATAACCATGGGCTCTGATACCAATCGCTGAAACAAATACAAACTTTATACCCTTAATCTTGCATTTCCAAATAAACACATATTTTAGATAATTTTAAAATTTATCATGATCTCCCATGGATCCGTGATGGTTGTCGAAGCCAACAAAAATAAATTCCTACTCTAAATAAATTGTGTATAGTGATTGAGCAGGGTCGTGTCCACAGAGATCGGTAATTATTTAAATCCTTTTGAAACGTAAAACGTAAAATGGGGGAATTGTTGACAATAATAAAATCAAATTAAAATAACAAGAATGCAAATTAAAGTTGTAATTCAAATTGGAGAAAGCTCTGGTTGAAGGAATTAACTCAGCTTGATTTCAACTACTGATCATTGATTCAAATATAGATTATTATTACTTATGAATAGACCTCTAATAGCCAATCTCTCCTTAACTAGTCGATAACCGTTGGTTATTTCCCTAATCAATAGACAACCCTAGATACGATCATAGGATTTAATCAATTGACAGCCTGAGAAACCAGAGAGACCCAAATCCTAATCAACACATATGATGATTCATTTAAATTAGATTGTTTATTCTCATAACACAACTCACTGCTATGTTATTTGTCACAAACATTAAATTCTTCATACGATGAATCCTTTAATTGACAATAGATTAAGTTGATAATTAAATAGTGGCCAATTACCTAATTAACAAACATAATCATGAAAATAATTCAGAGAATAAACAAATACCCAAAAAGCAATAAAACAATTAAAGCACAAGAAAGATCTCACAGTAGTGATGAATCAAAGCTTCATTAACCAGAAATATAGGTTTAGTTCTTCATAGAGAGAAGAGAAAAATTAGATCTAGGGTTTCTTTGTTTTCCTCCAATCTCCATCCCCCTTTTTCACAAGAGATTCCTCCCTTAAATACTCTCTCTCTTCTCTTTTAGAATTCTATTTAAAATAAAATCCTAATATCTGAAATATTAAATTCGTAATTACAAAAATAGCCAAAAATATAAAACACGTTAAACTAGACGCGCCACGCCTTATCAACAATGTTCTTCTGCCGCTCATAATTTCTCCAAGGGAACAATCATCTTTAAACATCATCTTATACTTCAATTTTATCACAAATCAATAGAATTGCACCTACAAAAGTAAAACACAAGTAAATCATTATTATTAAGTGCAAAACATCGATATTAAGAGAAGTAAACAATGCAAAACTAGTGCATAAATTGCACTCTAACAAATTCCCCCACACCAAGATGATGCTTGTCCTCAAGCATATAACTCAAGATTAATCCCAAATCTCCACTCAATTCTCATCTCAACTCATCCAAAAACAATTTTAAGCAAGTATACCTCAAGAAATTAAGTCGTTCAATCGTTAGAGACAAGGATTTTAAAGCATAGAATTTCATAAGATAGAATAAGAACATTCAACCACCAAGAAGATCCATTCAAAATTCAAGTGCAACAAGATGTAATAGCCCTCTCAATAACTTCACTCCATGCACTCAAAGTGTTTAGGGTGTCATTTATGCGCTCAAATCAAATCAAAGAATGCTATTACCATAAGCTTGCTTATATATCACATCTCAATCCACAAAACATGAATAAAATGCAAAAATCCAAGGGTCTTAAAAGGGTTGTAATGGGGTTAAATATGTTAAATGAAAAAGAGAGGTTTATGAAAGAAAAAGAGATCAAAATGAGAAGAATGAACTCATTGAATGAACTTATGATACCAAAATGCTTATTTCTACTCAAGTCACCAAGAATGTAAACATTTTTTTTTTCGATTTTTCTTTTTCTTTTTTTTTTCTTTTTTTTTTCTTTTTTTTTGTTTTTGATTCTTTTTTTGTTTTTTTTTTAATCAAACAAAAGAAACGAACCTTGCACAATTTAATTCAAGCATAATGCTTGTTGATCTAATTGAGAAACTTTATTACAAGGTAGAAAAAGCAACAAAATATATCCACACAATGAGTCCAAAAATCTCCTTAAATTGAGGCTCAAAAAGAAGAAAAATGGTTAAGTAGACGGAGAGAATTAGATGGGTAATGGTTAAGGCTCAAACGAAGATAGCAAGTAAAGGTCTTCGGAGTAAAAGGAAAATGCGAGAATAGAAAAATGGTAAATGGTTTGCCCTTATCATTTTAATGCATAAAATCCGTAATGTGGCTTCAACATGCATAATAAAGCAAGTTCTAGAATAAACAAACTAGGATTGATATTCACATAACAAAAATAATTAGAGCAAAGTGGTTGCTCATAGGCTCAAATCCTCACAAAGTTGGTAAATTTGCCATCAAATCATGTACACTCTTCAAATGAATCAACCATCAATAGTGGTGTAGAATGAGAAGAAGGTATGAATGAGATATAAAAGGAAAGGTAAAAATGATAATAAGCGAGAAAGATGTATGTAGTAAAAAAATGAAAGATAAAATGTGAGTGATGACAGAGTATGATAGAAAAAAAAATAGATATAAATAATTTGAGATAGATGGGAAAAGAGTAGTGAGAGAGAAAGGAAAAGAAAATTAATAATATATGAAGCATACTAACTCCAAAATCATTTAAGGATGAGTAGAGTGAAAATAATACTTCCAGACATCAATAATGCAAAAATCCCTCCCCCACACCAAGAACTTACATTGTCCCCAATGTAAGTTAATCAAAGCTCACATAAAAATTAAAGCGTAAGGATAAAAGATTAAAGGCAAAAACTTCCCTGAATTGTGAGCTTTGATCCTCATAACGTCTATGGGCTTGGCGGGAATGGTGGGATAAATCCCACACTCTTGAAGTTGATGCTTTCCTCTTCGGCATTGTTACAATAATTTCACTCACGGATTTCGATTCACCCGGCTGGAATACAGGGCGTAGACTGGTTGCGGAAGATTGCTGCTCGGCTGGAGCTTGGCGCGATGGTGGATTGCTGGTTGCGTGCGGGATCTTGCGTCGGGCTGCGCTAGTGGCGGGCTAGTTTGCGCGCGAGCCGGTTCGGCGTTGCTGCGTTGCGGATGCTGCGAGCGCCAGCGTTGGTTGGTGCTTGCGTTGCGGGCGTGCTTTGCTTGCATTGTGCGAGGTAGATGCTGCGTGATGGTGATGGGGGCTTCTGCGTTGCGCGTGGCGGCGTTGCGAGTCTTGCTAGTGAAAACGATAATCAACAGTGAAATTTGAATTAGGGTTTTGTGAACAGTTATTTGGGTTTTTTTTGTTTTAAAAAAAATAAATAAATAAAAATATACATATATATAAAAGAAAGAAAAGAACGAAAAAAAGAAAAAAAAAATTTAATTAAATTTTTTTTTTTTTTTTTTAGTGATGAATCACTTGAGACACTAAAAATTTCAGAAGTACTTTTCTAATAAGCACGTGGGCACGCCTTAAAACCAATTCACTTTAAAAATCACAGAAGTACTTATTAGTTAAGACGTGGGCACGCCTTATCAAAAATTTTCTTCTGACCAAAATAAGCAAACACATTATTATTATTTTTTTTTTAAAAATCTGAATCAAAATTAAAAGAAGATATAACAAAAACCAAAATAAATAAATCATTTGGGTTGCCTCCCAAAAAGCGCCTTTGTTTTATGTCTTTGGCTAGACACATTTATGCATCAATCTCCATAATTGGGACTCTCGAGAGCCACATCCTCCACAATATTCACCGAAAAACCTTCATAAAAAGGTTTTAAGCGATGACCATTAACCTTAAGAACTCTGTCAGAGGTCGGACTCCGAATCTCAACTGCACCATGAGGAAAAACATTAGTAACAATAAAAGGTCCAACCCAGCAAGAACGTAATTTACCCAGAAAAAGTTTAAGTTTAGAATGAAAAAGAAGAACTTTTTGACCAACAGAGAACTCATTTCTCAAAATCATTCTATCATGAAATGTCTTCGTTTTTTCCTTGTAAAAAACTTCCTGCACTATAGGGTTAATAACATCCACAGAAAATACCGAATGTTCCTCACTAGGATATTTCATGGCATCATTCATATTGAATTCTATAACCTCTCCATCAAACTCCATAGTGAGAGTCCCTTTATGTATATCCATTTTAGTCCTAGCAGTCTTAAGAAAAGGTCTTCCTAGCAAAATTGGGACAGAATTAGAGGAGTTATCATCTTCCATATCAAGTACATAAAAATCAGCAGGAAAAACCAACTCATTAACTTGTACTAAGACATCTTCTAATACCCCATCAGGATATGCATTAGACCTATCAGCTAGTTGAATTATCACGCCAGTTTCTTTTAATGGACCAACATTCAAAGATGAATAAATGGAACGAGGCATGACATTAATAGAAGCTCCTAGATCTAACATAGCCTTTTCAACTCTAACACTACCAATTTTACAAGGGATAGTAAACATACCTGGATCCTTGCACTTAGGAGGTAGTTTCTTTTGGAGAACTGCTGAAACATTCTCCCCCATGTGAACTTTTTCATCTCCTCTTAATTTTCTCTTGGAGGTGCACAGTTCCTTAAGGACTTTAGCATATCGAGGTATTTGCTTTATAGCATCCAATAAAGGAATATTTACCTCATCCTTGCGAAATGTCTCAAGGATGTCTTTCTCTTGTTCCTCCTTCTTAGATTTTGCAAATCGGCTTGGAAAAGGAGGAGGTATCACAATAGGTAAAGGTTTCGCTCTGGTGGGTTGCGCATCTTGAGATTTAGGCATCAATTCATTCTTCTCAAGCTCATCTTCTACATGCTTTGTCACTTTCTTACTAGGCTCTTGCAACTCCTTCCCACTTTTAAGGATGACAGCACTAACGTTTTGCTTTGGATTCACTTCAGATTGTGAAGGCAATCTCCCTAATACTTGAGACTCGTAGTCGCCAATTGACTCATTTGGTTCTCCAAGTTGAATGCTTCTTTGTAGTTACTTGAAATTGTTGAGTGTTAGTCGCAAGTGATTTAACAATTTCTTCAAGAGATATACGACTTGGAGTTTTGTGGAGGTCTTGGTTGTCTTGGTGGATCTTGTTGTGGGAATCGGCCTAACTCCGAAGTTGGGATGATCCTTCCATCCCGGATTGTATGTTTGTGCATAAGGATCATACCTCCTCTGAGGCATGCCTGGAAATCCTCCAACTGCATTGGCTTGTTCAACGGGTTCTTCTTGAAGTGTAGGACACATATCGGTTGAATGACCCATATTGTAACAAATGCCACAAGTCTTCACCTGTTGCACATTACCTACAACAAACTTTTCCACAAGAGAAGTAAGTTTATCTAAACGTTGTTCAACAGAAGAAATATTTACCTCATTCACCTTCCTTGAAGTGAGATCTTGCCTGCTGCCAAATTGTTGTGCGTTGGCAGCCATATTTGATATCAACTCCCTTGCTTGAGTAGGGGTCTTGTTCACCAACACGCCTCCACTAGCAGCATCTATCATACTCCTATCCATCAATGACAGTCCTTCGTAAAAATATTGAATAAGAAGTTGATCAGAAATCTGATGCTGAGGACAGCTGGCACACAATTGTTTGAATCGCTCCCAATACTCATACAAAGTCTCCCCAGGAAGTTGTCTGATCCCACAAATGTCTTTTCTGATGTTAGCAGCTCTTGAAGCAGGAAAGTACTTCTCGAGGAACTGCTTCTTCAAACCATTCCACGTTGTAATCGATCCAGGAGGCAAGTAGTACAACCAATCTTTAGCTAACCCATCTAAAGAGAACGGAAAAGCACGCAGCTTAATCTGCTCTTCAGTCACGCCTTGTGGTCTCATACTTGAACACACAACATGAAACTCCTTAAGATGTTTATGAGGATCTTCACCTGCAAAACCATGAAACTTGGGTAATAAATGAATAAGACCAGACTTTAATTCAAAATTTACCTCCAAGTCTACATATTGAATGCAGAGTGGTTGTTGATTCAAGTCTGGTTCAGCTAACTCTCTAAGAGTTCTTTCTACAGGTGCAGGTCTATCCATCACTTGTTCTTCTGAATCGCTAGATGATTCAACTAAATCAGGTACTGTATCTATTTCAGAAAGCAAAGGCGACGATGATCGTTGCTTAGCTCGCTTCGTCTGCTGTCTCAGCTGGCGAGCTGTCTTCTCAATTTCAGGATCAAACGAAAGTGTACCTGTACGAGAAGAACGAACCATACACCAAGTAAAACGTAAAAAGGATTAAATAAATGACACCAATCCCCGGCAACGGCGCCAAAATTTGATGGTTGTCGAAGCCAACAAAAATAAATTCCTACTCTAAATAAATTGTGTATAGTGATTGAGTAGGGTCGTGTCCACAGAGATCGGTAATTATTTAAATCCTTTTGAAACGTAAAACGTAAAATGGGGGAATTGTTGACAATAATAAAATCAAATTAAAATAACAAGAATGCAAATTAAAGTTGTAATTCAAATTGGAGAAAGCTCTGGTTGAAGGAATTAACTCAGCTTGATTCGACTACTGATCATTGATTCAAATATAGATTATTATTACTTATGAATAGGTTATAGCTCGAGACCCTCTAATAGCCAATCTCTCCTTAACTAGTCGATAACCAAGACCGTTGGTTATTTCCTAATCAATAGACAACCCTAGATACGATCATAGGATTTAATCAATTGAAAAACCAGAGAGACCCAAATCCTAATCAACACATATGATGATTCATTTAAATTAGATTGTTTATTCTCACAACACAACTCTCTGCTATGTTATTTGTCACAAACATTAAATTCTTCATACGATGAATCCTTTAATTGACAATAGATTAAGTTGATAATTAAATAGTGGCCAATTACCTAATTAACAAACATAATCATGAAAATAATTCAGAGAATAAACAAATACCCAAAAAGCAATAAAACAATTAAAGCACAAGAAAGATCTCACAGTAGTGATGAATCAAAGCTTCATTAACCTTCAACCAGAAATATAGGTTTAGTTCTTCATAGAGAGAAGAGAAAAATTAGATCTAGGGTTTCTTTGTTTTCCTCCAATCTCCATCCCCCTTTTTCACAAGAGATTCCTCCCTTAAATACTCTCTCTCTCTTCTCTTTTAGAATTCTATTTAAAATAAAATCCTAATATCTGAAATATTAAATTCGTAATTACAAAAATAGCCAAAAATATAAAACACGTTAAACTAAAAACTGCTGGTCCGCAGTTGACAGCACGCGCCCACGCCTTATCAACAATGTTCTTCTGCCGCTCATAATTTCTCCAAGGGAACAATCATCTTTAAACATCATCTTATACTTCAATTTTATCACAAATCAATAGAATTGCACCTACAAAAGTAAAACACAAGTAAATCATTATTATTAAGTGCAAAACATCGATATTAAGAGAAGTAAACAATGCAAAACTAGTGCATAAATTGCACTCTAACAATCCGAACTTGGAAGCTTTTTATGGAGCTTTAACAGAGTTGCTACAACTTTGATCCAGCTTCTGAATTCCCGCTTCATTTCCTTCAGCTCAAGGTTCAGCTTTTCTCAACAATTTACTGTGCACACACGGGAGACAAGAGGGAGAGAGAGAGGTGCACTGCACTCATGCCATAGATTTCTTGAAAGTAAACTTCCAATGGGCTGAAGTTACTTAAATACAGTAGTTGAGCGCAGGGATCCCTCATGTGTTAGTACAAAATTGTCCATCCCATTATGAGATAAAATAACACAATTAAGGATTATACTTATCCATAATATACTATTGTATATGATATGTCAAAATCAGACTCATTAACACAATATTTGATCACTTAATAAATGAGTCTGTCAAAATTGCTCCATAATATTTGACATTAGTCACGTATTAATTCGGTAAAATATAAAAAACAATTAAAATGATTTATGCCGGTCCACAAAATGTGAGAAATAAATCTAACAAGATGTAAATGAGATGAATCCATTATATATTTTGTCTTGTCCCTCCTAGCACTGAAAGTGCTAGTCTCATTTCTGCCATCTGTACTTTATGTGTGACATGATTGTATGGTTGTAGCTGAAGCCCATACGAGCTCATAAGATGTATACTTTACTGAGATGATAATGAACATGAAATTAACAGGGAACATTTGCCCGAGGATATGGCGGCGTCGAAAGCGACAGAGGCGATGATTGGGACATTGATAGAGAAAGTGCTTTCTGCTTTGCTGACTCAAGCTCAGTACGCACTTGATTTTAAAGATCAGCTGGAGGCAATGAAGACAAAGCTTGAGCTAATGACTGCCTTCATCTCCTGCACTGATAAGTAGAAAACTCGGGGGGAGTTCATGCAGAAGATCTTGCCTAACCTGAGAAAAATAATTTATGAAGCTGATGACATAATGACGGATTGCCAAATTAGAGATGAATATCGGAAAGATGGGTTTTGCCACAGGTTCTCACTTCGTGACTTGTTTTTCATATACCAAACAGGCAAAGATTTGAAGCATATCAATTCACGGATTGAGAAAATGGAGTCTAGCTTGGGGATGTATGGAAGAGCAGAACAGCCAATCATCCAGCAGGGGCCCAATAATTCATCATACCAAATATTTAAATATTCCCCAGAGGACAGCGAACCATCTGAAATAATCGGTTTGGAGAAGGACTTGGAAAAGATTAAAGGGTGGATCCTTAGCAGTAATAAGAAGCTTCAGCAAATCGGTATTGTGGTTATGGGTGGTTTAGGCAAAACCACCATTGCCCAAAAGATATTCAATGATGGAGAGATGATTGCATACTTTGAGAAGAGGATATGGGTGCCAGTTTCTCAGAATTTCTGCGAGGAACGAGTCATGAGGGCCATGTTGAAACAGCTGGGAGAGGATGAATCGGGAATTGAAGAAAGTTACTTGCTGCACAAAATTCAACAGAGGCTCAGTGACAAGACCTGTCTCATTGTAATGGATGATGTGTGGAGAATGAATCTAGATTGGTGGAAGAATTTATATCCGACTGAAAAAAGATGCTTCGCTATCATCACATCTAGAAATGAAACCGTTGTCAACAGTATGGCAGTTGATGAGTCAAGAATTCATCGCCCAAAAATTTTAAATGAAGAGGAGAGTTGGTCATTACTCTGCAAGCATGCATTTTTAACGAGCAAGGGAAAATGCCCCAATAAGGAGCTTTAAAAAAAAGGCAGAGAGATCTTGAAGAAATGCGGGGGACTACCGCTGGCAATCAAGACAATAGGAGGCTTGCTTGCTCCAAAAGTCCATTCCCTTAGTGAGTGGAATAAAATCAATGATGATTTTCATATATATTTGACAACCGAAAGAGAGAACAATTCGGTGGTGGCTTCTCTACGACTGAGCTATGATGAACTCCCCACACATCTAAAGCAGTGCCTCTTGTGTTTCTCTGTTTATCCCGACGACTTTGAGATAAGTGGTGAACAGATGGTACATTGGTGGGTGGGAGAAGGACTCATCCGGGGCAGGGACAATCGGACTGCTACGGAATTAGGCTTTGATTAACTTTCAGAGCTAGTAAGCAGATGCTTGGTTGAAGTTGTGCATCGAAGAGAATATGATGGCAGGGTCTATAGTTGCAAGATGCACGATCTGGTCAGGGATATGACCATTCAGATTGCAAAAGATGAGGCTTTTTGCAGCTTTGATGAACAAGGCAGGCAGAAATTGACACAAGACTCGCGATGGTTCGGTTTCAACCGTGACATGGATCCAAAATCCCTGAAAAAAAGTTCAAGGCTCAGGGCATTGATACTGCAATCAAGCACTCCAGTTTCCCTTTGGAATGTGAAATCGCTCATGTCACTGAGGGTGCTGGATTTCTCATACTGTAAGCTTGATCGAATTAATGTTGAGGATCTATTGGATAAGATCTCTTCACTTAAACGCCTTGCATGTCTCAACTTAAGCGGAGTTGCAGGCAATATTGAGCTCCCATCTTCAATTCAAAAGCTTCGTAATCTCCAAATACTTGTTCTGAGGAGGTGCACCAAACTACATCCATCAATTACTAGTTTGAAGAAGTTGATCATCTTGGACCTCGGATCTTGTCCTCTCCAGTATCTACCTCGTGGACTCGAGAAGCTAACTTATCTCCAGGAGCTGTCCGGATTTCGGGTGGCGAGTCAGTCTAGCACACAAGGCTGTCGACTTAACGCCCTGCTGGGACTGAAGCAGCTAAGAGTTCTACGAATGTCCATAAATAATGAGTGAAATATCGGAAGATGAATGGAATGTCTTATCACAGCTCGAGAAACTCAAAGTTTTAGCTATTGATGCAGAGGATTGTAAAGAAAAACATGTATCACAGATGTTGGATAGGCTTTTGCCTCCTCCGAGCCTTCAGGAGCTTTACCTCAGGCGATACCGCCACGAAATTCTGCCAAAATGGATTAATCTTAAGCACCTCTCAAGCCTGCAATATCTCTGTCTTGAGGATGGAGACATCAGCAACTTCGAAATCAGTTCTGAATCTGATCAGGATACCAATGGCACCACATGGGTCCTTGAGGGTCTATGTTTAAAGTTTATGCCAAACTTAATTCTTGATTGGAATGTTTTGCTCAAGGATATGCCGATACTACGTTATTCAGAGGTTAGTCGTTGCTTCAATCTGAAAAATTCCCCTTTTCCTCTTGACAAGCCGGCTGTCTGGAAGAAGAATCAAGATTGAGAAATCAGAATGTATGGTACACTGCTACTTTCATTAATTATACTAGCCACTTATGATAAAATAAGAGCATGACATGTATTATTGTTGGATCTTCTTGAGGTATGTATTCAATTTGTCTGTTACTTGAGTGTCATGAATATTCAAACTTGGCCAGTGTTACTGTATTAAGTTTTCAATAATATTAGGCATTCCAACATTTGAATCTCAACTTAAATCCAAATATCATGTGTCGCTCATTTATTAAATAATTTAATTCATAACTTCTAAAATTATTTAACTATCATTCAATGGATGTACATTATATCAGTTGAGACTTAAATTAGGACTTGAATATTGGGATACCTAATTTTCCTCTTGACCTTTTTCATTTTTTTATTCTTTTAAATCATTGTGCAAATGAAAAAAAAAAAAACCTCAAACTACTTGCAAGTTACATATATTATCAAAATTCAAAAAACATCGACAATCAAACAAGAGATAAAATCATAAACTAGGTAATAGTTCCTGAAAAGACCAAGCAAAACTCATATGAAGTATTGCAAAGGCCACACATAATAATAGGATTTAAATTCAATATTGAACTGAACTTTTTGCTAACGTTTTAGAAATATAATTGGTAGTTATTAGATAAGAATATAAAACTAATTAAATCTTAGCCAAATATTAATGTACATGTATTTGTGATAGAAGATTATGAATAATTGAGCATATATGAGTTCCTGTCTTTGTCTTTTAATGTCATTTATAATTTTCCATTGAGGTTACAATTGTAAATTTAAAAGAGGGGGTTTTATCAAGAATTTGAGTGCACGCAAAGCAAAGCTAAAGAGGGGCATGTTTGTTTTTTTTTTTTTACTTAATGGCTTAATTAACTTAAATTCAATCAATTAAGTCATTAAGTCCGTTTGTTTTTTCAACTTAATAAAAATTTTCAGTCATTGAATCATTAAGTTATTAAACCAATTTTTTTAGCTTTTTGTTTAATCTAAAAAGTCTTAATGATAATCATTAAAAGATATTCTCCAAAATATCCCAATTTAATTAATCGATTTTCTTCCTTACTTGAATAAAATTTAATAATTAACATTATTATCTATCTCTATAACTTGTGTTGATGTAATGATAGACTATTATTATTTTATCTTTTTATTTTCTTCATATTAGCATTATTATCTTCATATTTTTTTATGAACAATATAAAAACATCATAAATTACAATAAAATCAATTAACATGTACTAATTAAGAATATTAAAGAATTGTATTCAATTGAGTATGATTTTTTGTGTTCATAATATATTATTTTATTTGTATTCTTTAATATGTGTGATTATTTGTTTCACATTTATAAGGGCTTTGTTTCACATTTCTAAGGGCACAAATGTAAAAATAATAGTTTTTGGATTTTTTAAGTTAAAAAAATATTTTAATACTTATTTTTAACAATTTTAAAAAATATATTATTTAAATTCAGACATTCAACTTTATTTACAATTCAGACTACTTCAAGTGTATTCAAATATTAAAAAAAAAAAAAGCCACCGAATTGTTAAAGATGTCCACTTCTCTCGAAAGGTATTGGGGGTGTTGAATTTGATTGGTGGCTAAAAATCTGCCTTTTTTTCCTCTCTTTTTTCTTCATAGGAAAAGTAAGCAAATAAAAGATGGAATGAAGGTGCTAAAGACTGCCACACAAGATATTGATTAGCCTGATTAGGCTGATTTCAATTTCATGCTATGGCAGGCTGCATCCCTTCCCATTATTAGTTATTATTAGGCTTTAGCATGCTGTGTTTATTCCCTACTACAACTTTGTTTAAGTATATTATTATTAGCACCATCTCTTTATAAAGTAAGGGAAGAAGAATCAATTCTTCGCTCACTTATAGAGCACTAATTTTTACCTATCATTTTTCTTTATTTTGCGTTAGAATTTTATTTGATAGGATAGAGAATTTGGGTTTGTTCTTCAAGGATTAAGATTCTCTCCTTTTTTTTTTCAATCTCTTTTACTCTCTCTTAGTCCTTCAATATTTATAAATTTATTTCTAAATAGAGTAAAAAACAAAATTGGCTTGATTGTCAATATCAAATTTTAAAATTCAATCTTAACCACTTATTTCACTTGAAAAGATTAGGGGAAAAAATATTAAAAGAGGATCTTTGTCCGTTCTTAAAAGTCAAATTAAAACTCATAATGATGGTGTTGAGGGATACTTACTACTATATTAAACAAGTCTTTTTATTAGAAGGATTGATTACAAACTAGAATTTAGGATTGTTTATTTTTTAATGCAAAATGTATATTTAAATTAATATATCATATGATGAGTCATGCTTAATTGTTGACATTCATATTTTAAAATTATCAGGATGGAGCTGAAAGATTAAAAAAGAAAAAGAAGATATAAACTTCGATACACTAAAGACAAAAATAGTGCATTCTAGTTCGTATTTTTCTTATCTTTTAACTCTGTATTTTAAATTCATCTGAATATCTGAACCTAAGCACCAGGCTACATATTAGATTATAAACTGAAACTTGTCAAATGATTACTAATATTACTATTTTCATTATTACCGAGTGTTAAGCATTCCACTTTACCCATGTACGTATTTGAATAGGAATATTCATAATACTAGTTAGCATAAAATTCTATTTAAAAATAAATAAATAAAAAACTAAAAAGAATCAGAGAGATTAACCAAAAAAAAAAAAACCAAAACATGTCACAAGGCAGGATGAAGATGAACAAGTTCAACAGTGGACTTGAAACTCTTTTGAAGGCCCAATTTTATAAGTGGGCTACGTAAGGTATTTGAGCCATGAAGACCATTCCTATGGGCTTTTTTTAAGCTCAACGCTGACATCATTCACATGCCCCTTTATCTTCAAGTCAATTCTACAAATAAGTAATTTTTTTTTATTACATAACTCCCGCTTCCTTTATTATACACCCACCCTACATTTTTTTTATTTATTAAAGAAGGGTTCACGAAGAGCTAATGCAACACTAAACGAGAGTGTACAATCCCATAAGCATCATTACATAGTAAACCAAAAATAGCAAGGGGAGGAGACACCCAACATTCTTTAATTTCATATTAAATAATTTAATTTATATGGTCTCCATATCGTATATTAGATTAAATGAGGCCACTAAAGAATTCAAACATGAACGACTAGTGATGACGAATGCTAATGATTGATGCACAAGAGATGGAAAATTCTCATTTTTAACACTTATCATCAAAATAGAGGCGTTTGGTGTGAATCTCTCCTCTCATTTGCAATTTTGCATCACCAATGGAATCCTCATTGTGCTTTGATCAATTCTTTCACGAAAATGACGACATATATAGTTTAGGGGTTTTAAAAAATATATTTCATTTACTTGATATATTATTCAAGGGAAGTGAAACAAAAACTTGTGAGTGCTTAGTTGTTCGATTTGTAAATTTTTTTATGATAGTATGTATTAAAGTATGAGGTTCCAATCTCGTTCGTATTAGTGTGAAAGAAGTCGGATTATCATCATATTACTTAAAGAATATATATGTATAATAAAGAGATGAAAATGGATGTAATAAAAAAAAATTACTTGGTGGGTAATTTGTTACTAATTGAGATTCACTAAATAACAAAGTGCACATAAATAGAAATAAAAACACAAAATATAGAGATATTCAACCCATTCAAGCATGCTGTTTTTACTTTTATTATATTCATTTTCAAGTATAAAAATATGGAGTATAAAACCCTTCTTTATAGGCATGGACAAGGGTGGACAAAAAAAATCGATGCCCACTAAAAGACCAAACGGCACCAACGATTCAATTTGATGTGGTTTGGTTATAAAAAACAATAAAAATTGATCAGTTCATATTAAAGGTGTGTTTATTTGTAAGATTGATGAATCAGAATCTGAAATGAGAATGATTGATAGCATTTATTTGTTAAAGTAGAAGTGGGAATGAGAATGAAATATATGAGGCCCATATGTTTTTTGAATTAACTATTAAGGAATGTTGAGAATCAAGTTTCATTTCCTTAAACTTTTTATTTTACCCCATTAAATTTTTATAATTTTTAAATTACCCTAATTAATTTTTGCCACTTGCAAATAAGTCCTAAATTATTTATCATTAGTAATACAATAATAATAGTACTAGTAGTAATAATAATATATCATTGTCGTCATTATTATTATTATTATTAACAATAATTATATTGAATGACAATAATCATAATCACAATTATTATAATAAATAATAAAAATAATCAACTTAGGTTATTTTAGTAACTTGTAATAATCTATTTTGATTCCAAGACAAAATAAACAGATTAATAGTAATACAACTCATTTTGATTCCAATTCCTATAAGTAAAGTAAAAAAAAATTATTCTTATTATTAATTAACATTCTGATTCCATCCATTCCAGTTAAGAATTAGTAAACGTAATATAAAAAAAATCACAAAATACAAATGAATGAACTTTAAAAAACCAAAAAAAAGGGAACCAAATTATGGATTAATTCTAAACCGAACCAACACCGTGTCCATCCGACATAGGAAAATTAATTTCTTTTGATTTTGTGGAAATAGCATTTTCCATTGCCCAAAAATTTTCAAATAGTTTTGGTGGCTTAAAGATAATTTATTTTTCGGGTTACGAGATGGGACGAGGACAAAGACCCACTTTGGGATTGCAATTGTTAATTAAATAAGTTGCTTTTACTGTACGGATGCAATAAGCAGCTAATTAAAAAGGCTGCTTGGTGTTTAGTAAGCTGCGTTGTCTCAGTTGCTGTAAATTTTAAAAGTAATGTACGTGTGTTTGCTTAATTTTATTATAAATATATTGTTTTATTATATAATAATCAAAACATACGTAAGTTTAAATTACTACCTTTTTTATTATATATTAATTATGTTTAGACATATCTTTTAAAAAAAACATGTAAAATGACATAAATTGAAAAAAATTAATAAATTTGTTATATAAAATATGATAAAAATTCATACTAATACGTAATCTAGATAAAAAAAGTAATATATATTACATTAATATTAAACTTGATGCAATAAACACAGAAAAAATATAAATAGATTGAATATTAAAAACCATGTTTATGAAATTAATTTTAAAAGTTATGGTTAATTCATGTGAAATTGTTCAAAGTTCAAAAAAAATTACATAATTATATGAAAATATTTTTTTAATTTTATAATAGGAAATACAAGTAAAATATAAAAAATATGAACTTACTAAACTAAAACTTTGATACTAGAGAGAATATACACCAGTTGTAGCTGTAATTTGATTGTGGTAATAATATGATAACTAATAGCTTAATATTATGGTGTATGAAAAAATAAGATATAATTATTTTTTAAAAATATTAAGATTATAATATAAACTTTAAAAATGTATGATAGATTATTTAATAAGATGTTTATAAAAAATAATTCTGTACAAAAAAAATAGTTACTATCAAAATTAAAAAAAAAATTGTTAAAATGAGCAGTTTTTATAAAATTTATCAAATACAAATTTTATCATAAATTATAAAATAAACATTTTATTCAATTTCAATTTCCACATCAAACGGGGCTAAATTTAAATTTGTATCCTTTTTTCAACTTCGGGACGTGGATCCGGTCGGAGCACTGTTTGCTTCACTGAAACTGCAACAATAGATTTCATTCTCAGCAAAAACGAATAAAATTTAAATCACAGTTTTGAGTTTTCCACCCAGAAAATTAAAGTTCGCGAGAAAATGATGGTCCGGTACAAGATGCACAATTCATTTGGTTTCAAAAGTTTGGCGGCGATGCTGTTGCTTTTGATTCTCTCCAATTCGATTTCGGACAGAGCTTCAGCTGAGACAACTATGCACACTAACAATTGGGCTGTCTTGGTTTGCACTTCTCGCTTCTGGTAACTAAATCACCTTCATTTTTATTTTATTTATTTTCAGTTTTTATATTTTTTCCCGATTTTGATTTAAGTTTTGGAAGAATTAAAGCTTTCCCATTTCATTATAAATTATACCCCATTTTTAACAATGTTGATGATGAACAATACCCATGGTCCAATTTCTCGTTCTTGTGATCGTAATGCTAGAAACAAGTATCCTGCACAAGTTTTCAATAACGAGAACCACAAACTTAATTTGTATGGAGATAATGTCGAGGTTGGTACTGTGTTCTCCAGACACTCTGCTTAGGTCTTTAGGTTTTGAAAGGGGGTGCCGTCTCCTTATAAGTCTTTCAATGAACACCTTATGGAGACAATCAATCAAGAATTTAAATTTAAGGGTGTATAATTACTGAACATGCCTTGCTTCTAGGAAATTAAAGTTTAGCAGATCCTCATTTTACTAAACTTCAATCACTCAGGTAGACTATCGTGGTTATGAAGTGACAGTTGAAAACTTTTTAAGAGTTTTGACCGGGCGTCACGAGGCTGCTGTTCCTAGATCAAAGCGTCTTTTAAGTGATGAAGGAAGCCATATTCTTCTATACATGACGGGTCATGGGGGAGATGAATTTTTAAAATTTCAGGACTCAGAAGAGCTCCAAAGTCATGATCTAGCAGATGCAGTGAAGCAAATGAAAGAAAAGCACAGGTGAGATTGTATTCTGCTTTCATGCCTATTGCCTTTAACAGTAACATTCAACCATAAGAATGAAAGTAAAAGGGTTTATAGACCTGTAGTTCTGCCATTTTGGATGGTGCATAGATGAAACATATTTATTTCTCAATGTAAAATGCTGATATGAAATGCTAATCATTTATGGTAGATTTTGGTGGCCGTTTACATTTATACATTTATGATCCTGCTTAATAATGAGCTTGTGTGTCTTATCACAAAATTAGATTCAAGGAGTTGCTGATAATGGTGGACACTTGCCAAGCTGCCACACTCTTCTCTCAGGTTAGTATGGCGTGTCTAAATGGGTTGTACTTTTCACAAATATTAGACTAGTTACTTCTAGTGATTATTAGACTTTACTTTTCTGCAGTATTATTTTTAAGCTAGAGAAACATGCACATGGTAGTGCGAAGAAAAATCTTTAACTATGTTGCTCGGTTCGAATGGTTAAATTACGAACCACTTCATAGCTGCTCTTTTATTGGTGCTACTCGTAATTAGTTAAGAATCAAATGTCTTTATACTCAAGCAGTTATCTGTTTCATTGGTGGGCCAACACACCTGCTCTGCCGCATGAGATCCCCAAAAGTTTGTTCATGAAAGCTATGTTTTCAATTGTTGTGCATCTCGGCTTTTGTGAGATGCCTCTTTGTTTACATATCTGGTCACTATCATCTAAGTTTTGAGGTTAGTAACAAGCTTCTGAATCAAATTTGGATCCATTGACGTGACTTTCTGAGTCTTTTAACTTAGCATACATTTAAAAATTTGATTTACCTAACCAGTGATTTTGATGCTGAAGGAAACGCCTTTTTTAAATTGTGCAGCTTCATTCTCCAGGTGTTTTAGCTATTGGAAGTAGCATGAAAGGGGAGAACTCATATTCTCATCACTTGGACTCTAATGTAAGTGCTAAGAAGATAGAATTTTCTTGTTTACCAATCCTTTAAACATATAGGACCTAGTATACCCTGCTTTTGAAGTTTCAATCTTTTATTTTGCTTCTACAATTGCAGTTCTTACATATGAACATCTCTTATTAACTTCAGGTTGGAGTATCTGTCGTGGATCGTTTCACATTTTATACCCTTGCTTTTTTTTAAAAGCTGAATATGTATGACAATGCGTCATTGAGCAGGTACACGAAAGTAGGACTTTGTGCTTGTTATAAGAGTAGTATCTTAGAGTCTCTGACACATAAGCTTGTATTCCAATATAAGTTTTATAACCCACCAGCAAGGCTTCTTATGGGATTGTGGTGTTGAGGCTTTGAAGCCGCGACTTCTGTGAAATGGGAGCACTAGCTATCTAGTGAAACTAAATGAGTGTTTGGTAATCAAAGCTTTGAAGTTTGTTAAAGGTAAGTTAGTGAGGGTAATAATTTTTCATAGAACAACTATGGGTAGAATTAGCTTAGCTTCCAAAATGAAGCTGAAAGTGTTTTACTAAACACTTTGGTAGCTTTGCTTTGGAAGCACAGCCACAATACAGCAGTACCGAATGGAGCCTAAGACCCTGAGCTGGCCCGGGATTTTACCCATCCCTGTCTATGGCACATCTGTGAATTTCCATATTTCTTCAAGGTTAGCTTCAGCATTATCTGTTTTCACGGTTGTTTTGCAGTCTTTTCACTTCTTACAATCCAACTCTGTTGATGTCAACTACATATTACCGAACAGATCTATACCAAAGAAAATTGGAGGAGGTATGGAAGTTCTGGGCTTTTCTCCGATCCTTTTAGTATTTCTATTCTACATTTGCATTCTAACTGGTTCGCTCTGATTTTTTTTTTTCTTTACGGTTGTTTAGGTGAAGTTTGTGCTCATTTTTCACATGCACAAGCTGCGTACATCTTATGCTTATTTTTAATTATACATAGATGTTGTTTCGTTAAACCTCTTCAGCTTAGTGGTTGCTTGGCTGAATGATGTGAAGGGGCCTTTGGTCTATGTTAAACTTAATTATGGATAATTGAGGATGGTTTACCACTGTCATAATAAATATTACTAATTTCGAAGCAAACTATGATCACTTTTTGAGGTGAATCACCTCTATGCTTTACATTTGTTGATTAGTATTGAAGCTGATGCAACCTTTTTATTCAAAATTTTTGTAGGGGTTGAAATAACTTCTGAGTTTTGACTAAGAATTTGCCCTTGTTTCTCTCTTTCTCTGTATAGGTACCTGTGACAAACTTCTTTGGCTCAGTCATGGAAACAATACATACCGACTCTGCCTACAGAACCACTTGTTCAAGGAAAACCTCTGAAACAAAAATGCCTTTGCAACAATCAGTCAAGCATGATGAGAGAAGACAATTGATAAATTCAAATGTCCAGGATCAAACCAGTGACACAAAAATTGAGGTGACTTTGCATGTTCCCTTTAAAAGCCAATGATTTACCTTTGTCATGTACAATTGTATTAACAAGAGGAGCACAATTGCAGGATAAACAGTGCCCTTTTACACGTAGGTGGAATGCTTTTCAGGACAAGTTGGAAAAAATTGAACGTATTGATTCCTTGGTGAACTATGGCTTCATAATAATGTTTCCTTTATTGTTGATTTCCACATGGTTATTATTAACTTTTGTTTCATAATTACAATTTTTTTCCACAACAGTTGTAGCTTAAATAAAAGTTACGGCACTTCAATATCAAACGCACCCTAATTACATGAGACGCATAATTTTATGACACCATATGAATGATTTCATATGTTTAAAACTGTAGGCTAAACAAATAACATTGTGGATAGTATCATTTAGCATAACGCGTGTAATGCGTTGAAGAGTCAAAACTAGGCAACGAAAATGAACCTATCTTTTAAATAATTTAATTGTTGTTTTCTTTTTATTGAGTTTAGTGGGTAGGGTCGGGTTATTTACAAATGATTCAATGAAAAATCTCGCTAATTATATAGTGAGCACAATTACATGGGAGACACAATCTTATCATACTTTATGAATAGTACTTAAACAGTGAATAAACCAAATAATATTTTCTACAGGGTCACTCAGCAGATCATATGTGCAACGTGCCAAAGAACCTTATTTTTATTATTTTTGTTGATTGCTTTCTCTTTAAGTCACATGTTAGATTAGTGGGTTGGGTTGGGTTTAAAACTTTAGGCTAGAATAGAGTAGGTCCATTGTGCAGAGTTTCATTTGAGGTTAATTAAAATTAAATTAACAATTAAGGGGTGCAATGAAATTAACCCTTCTAATTTTCTGTGATTTTTCCTCTTTTCTTTTCTTTTTGATTTTTCATTGTCTGAACAGAATCAGTGATACCATCAGCAACAAGAAGAGCACAAGAAGAAGATTAGAGAGCAGATGATGATGTGATACAAAGAGGTAACACTAATGTATGCATAATGCAGATCCACTTGATGATAATCACCATATCTGCTGAAATCTTCAACCCCCCACTTAATCTTTTTGCCGGAAAAAGAAGCCAAAAAGGAAGCTTTCAGGAAGTACTTAGATTCTAGTGGCGTTCTTGATGCTCTCACCAAAGGTTTCCATTCCTCTCTTTCATCTTCTCTTTTTTCATTTTCTTTTTTTATTTTTATTTTTATTTCAACTGAATTTTAATTTCTGTTTCATTTTGTTGTTGTTGTTGTTGCTTCCAGTTCTTGTTGCATTGTATGAGCAAAATGACAAGCCTTCTTCTGCTCTTGAGTAAGTTCATGTAATTCTTTTCTTCTTTCAAATGGGATCATTTAATTGGCTGAAAATTTGGGTTTTTCTATTTTGTTTATTTATTTTGGTGGGCAGGTTTGTTCAACAGAAATTAGGAGCTCCTAGTTTTCTCTGAATATGAGAAGCTGCAAGCTGAAATGTCAGATTTGCAATTGAAATATAATGAGCTTTTGGCTGCACATCAAGAAAATTGCAAAGAGGTGATTTTTAATTTTTGGATATGTTGATATGAAGAGAACTTCATCTATTAAATCAAATGTGTGGTATTTTTCGGTTCACTGCTGTTGGGGGAATGAAACTAAATACCCATTTGCTGCATTGTATACCCATTTGCTGCATTGTATATGTGTCATTTGATTAAAGATCAAAAGAAAGTTACATAAAACATGAGCTTCAAATAGTTATTTTTTTCATTTCAGCTTTTCCTCTGTACTGATTTGCATAATATAGACATATGAGACCGAGATCTGAGTCTAATTTTTTGGGAATAGGTTGAGCTTTCGAATAGATTGCTTAAATGTAGTTGGAGCTCATTTCATCGTTGCTGCTTATCAAGCTTTAGCTGTTTTAAGCACATCATCTTTCCTGTAAAAGAAGTGCTATTGTCCTAGTGTGGGCTGTTTATTCATTTTTCCTATTTGATTGTGATTTTGAAGATCGTTTCCTCCTCGATCACCTTATAATTCTTAGCTATTTGTCAGTAACATTTGTAGTTTTAGTTGTTGGCTTCCTGCCTAACAAAAAAACATTGATCTATGTTTCCTACATATTTGTTGATCATGTGACAAAAGGATAGATTTAGCAGATTCTTCTGGTTTCAGTAATCTTGCACGAAAAATATAATGACATACTCTAGTCATTGTTGGAAAACTTGCAACTAGTAGAGGAAATCCATAACAGAGTCGGCATCTTTGGAGCTCCAAAACTGTTTTGGCTTTTTAATGTAATTCGCCAAATTACTTTGGTCATCCAGTTTTTTTTTTCCTTCCTTTCTCCATTTTAGATGTATTGTATCAATTATCCTTTGGCATGGCCTGGGACAGCAAAAAATGGTTTTATTCAAACACTTCGTTATAATAAATTCATGCTGGATAACGTCCGAAGTCAATGCTCAGAGGTCTGCCTAAACTTGATGTGAGAATAAACACGGTGTGTGCAAGGTGTCAATACGGCAAGGCTCACCAACTCCCATATGAGGAGTCAAAGTTCAGAGCAAAAAAATTATTACAGATGGTACATTATGACGTATTTGGGCATGTCAAGTAATCTTCTATTAGCAACATGCGATACATGATCACATTTATCGATAACTTCTCCATATATGTTTGGGTCCTCTTTATAAAAAAAAATCTGATACTTTTTAAAGTTTAAGGAATTCAAAAACATAGTCAAAGGAGAAGTAAGAAAGAAGCTTTACTAATTATGAATAGACAGTGGATGAGAGTATACATCACATGAGTTCTCTTAGTATCTTTGAGACTATAAGATATGCCATCAGTTCACTTGTGCCAATATACCACAATAGAATAGAGTAGCAGAATGAAAAAAGCAACATCTAAGGGAGATCTATCAGAATATGATACATGCGAAAAATGTACCAAGAAGTTTTTGGGCCAAAGTTATAAAGACGATAGCTCATGTGATCAACAGGCTTCCTTAACCCAAACTAGGGTTTACATCGCCTTACGAGAAGTTGTGGAATGTAAAGCCTTTACCTTTGTGTGCTATGTCTTAGTACCAAGCCACTTACGAAGCAAATTTGACAAGAAGGCGATTATTATATCTTTGTCGAGTATGAATGTCGGAGGAAAGAATGGAGGTGTTGTGATCCTACTAGTGGACGGTGCTACACAAAACGAAATGTGGTGTTTGACGAAGCATCTTCATGATAGTCTTTAGAAAAAGAAGAGCTACTAGATTCAAAAGAAATTGAAGACCAAATAAAGGAACGAATTATTGAAATTCACCCGAGCGAAGAAGAATTTGAAGATTCTGATGATCGAAGGGACGATGATATCGAGCATGATAAGGCGCAAAGTCCTTGAAAGACAAGTGTTCACCAGAGCTCTGTTGTAGACGAAGAACCAAATAAAGTAGAACCAAGAACTTCTAAATTTCAACTTAAAAGATCCAAAAGAATGAGAAAGGTAAATCTCAGGTACATTAATGTAGTAGTTGCAGAAGAAGAAAAAAGTAAAAGAACCCGAGACATTTGAATAAGTAGCAGAGAATTCTCATTGGATGAAGGTGATAAAGGAAGAAATCACCTTATTGAAGCATAATCAAACTTGGGATCTGGTTCCGAAACTAAAGGATATAAAATATCTTGCAAATGGGTGTACAAGATTAAAAATTGCCCAGATGGTTCAGTTGAAAGACACAAAGTTCGGTTGGTAGCTCGAGGATTCTCACAACAATACAGGCTAGACTATGATAAAACATTTAGTCTGATGGTAAAGCTCACAACATCAAGAGTTCTACATGTACTCGCAGCCAGCAAAGAAAGGAAATTATGACGGATAGATGTAAAAAATGTCTTCCTACACAGAATTGGATGGAGAGATCTACATGAACTAACTAAGAGGTTTTGAGAATCAAGCTCATCCGAAGTATGTATGCAAGATAAGAAAGGCATTATACGGTTGTACCAAGGGCATAGTATGGTAAGATTGTCGAATTTCTAACTTAGAGTGGCAGTAGCACATGTAGACTCAAGCTTATTCGTCGAAGCTACTGAAGGAAAGTTAACAACTATACTGGGGTACGGGGATGATTTGTTTATTTCTGGTGACGATGGAGAAGAGATTCGGCGAGCAAAGGAGAACTAATCAGTTCATTTCTAGATGAAAAAACTTGGTTAGCTTAAGCACTTTTCTAGTATGGAGGTTGATCGAATAGAAGAGGGGATATTCTTTTGCCAACAGAAATATGCCAAAAACTTGTTGAAGAAGTTTGGAATGTTAGAATGCAAGCCAATCTCAACTATAAAGGAAGTCAATGCAAAATTTTGCGCACATGAAGGCAAAGATTTACAAGATGAAACGATGTATCGACAATTCGTAAAAAGTTTAATCTACTTAACGTTGACTCGATCAGACATTTCATATGCAATAGGTGTAATAAGCTTATACATGCAAAATCCAAAGAAGCTATATTTGGAAATGGTTTGACAAATACTAAAATATGTGAAAAATACAATCAACTTTGGTATATTGTAAAAGAAAGTGAAAGTTACAAGCTGACTTGCTATTATGATGCTGACTACGCCGGAGATCATGACACAAGAAGATCAACTACTGAATATATTTTTAGAATTGGGTCTGGAACAGTTTCTTAGTGTAGTAAAAGACAACCAACTATATCATTATCACCACATAAGTGGAGTATAGAGTAGTAGTGATGACAGCTCAAGAAAGCACTTGGCTGACACAGTTGATGAAGGAGCTACACCAACCAGTAGATTACGCAGTATCATTGTATTGTGATAACCAATCGACTATCAGCTTAACGGAGAACTAAGCATGTGGAGGTGCACTATCACTTCATCAGGGAAAATGTCTTGTAAGATGAAGTTGAAATGTTATACATCAAGATGGATGATCAAGTTGTGGATTTGTTTACAAAAAAGTCTTAGTATCGAAAAGTTTCAAGAGTTCCACCAACAGCTAAATATGGATCAAAGGATGAAAGTTGGTGTTGGGTCATGATCTAATCCAATTATACTTAGCCAAGCCCAGTTTCAAAGTTTAATCCATGGAAGTTTCAAGAATTGTGTAGAAAATGAGAGATGACTCTAATTTAAAAAATACCTAATAGAAGTAAAAATATCTAAATCTAGAATGTTCTTGAATATTTGGTGATATTTGTAAAATGAGGTTATTAAATTTTTGTAATTTGATATTTGTGTGGTTTATATTAGTTTTAAGTTACTACAAATATCCTTAAAGCTCTTTGTTGTAGGCATCAAGTAAAGAGTGAAGAATTAGTAGAGAGAAAGACGAGTGACCCGTGTGTGTTGTAGTGTTTTTCTTGTAAACTATCAATAAAGTCCTTCAGTTTAACAAATTCTTCTATTGCCCAAATAATTTTAATATTGAGCAATTTAGTCCTCTTCATTTTTCAACATACAATGTAGTAATAATACACAAGTCACAGGTCTTATGAATATAAAACGAAGCACCTGCTAATTAATTCCACTAATACATCTTTAATGGGTCATTGGTAAAATCCCTTAGTGATATTAATATATAGGATAAGGCTATTAAAACCCATTAAAATACTCTTTCAACACATTCTCTCAATAAACCTCTCTTACATATGAAATTTTTACTTTATAAACCCACCTCATTGCGAATATACCTTTACTAAATTACTTTCAAATGTTTTATCCCTAGAAATACAGAATCACCTGTTGGGAAAGTACGTTAAGGCTATGAAAGTATATTTGAATCATACCCAACAATAAATTAAAATATCAATGGCTTAGCCATCTCGCATGATTGTTTTCTCTACGATTGATTATATGACTTTTATTTTTAATTTATTGTCTAATCCTTGTCAAGATTCATAACATGTAATGAATTCAATCGAACACATTTTCTAATTAGTTTAATGGAACTCATTGCATGATTGCATCATAAATGTAAGAAAAGCCAAAAAAAATTCAGATTTTATTTTCTCTTTGCTCCTTAATTGATTCTAAAAATAAATATATCTCTACTTGAGAAAAATATTTGAGTTGAAAGGGGATTGAATCCAAGAGGTAGAAGTTTGCTAACCAACAATGTCACACATTAAAAGAAAATATAGCTATAAAAGTGTACTCGGAAGAATATAGGCGAAAAGAAAATGAAACGAAATTAAAACATTGCTCTCTGCTACTCTTTTTGTAGAAAAATCAATTTAAGTTAATTGGATTCATAGATAGATGTCGGAGAGGATAGGCTAATTTCATTAAGATATAATAGTAATTTAACTCATGGACATTTCGTACTTATTTTTTTTATGGAAAAGTGGGTGTATAATGTACTATGGTGGGTTTAAATAGCCCAACCCTAATTTATATTCATTAAAGTAAAAAACAATAATCAAATTCGTACTTAGAACTGAATAGAATTTGCATATAATACATGGGTTGTAATATGATATCCCTTTTACATGTTGGTCAAATTTATTTTTAATCTATAAATTCTTATCAAAACACAAGCAAGCAAAAACTCTTAAGCAAGATAGTTCTGGTGGTACATCAAAAAGCATTTCATGTGGGGATTTTCCATATAGTACATCACTTGGCAATAGGGATAGCAGGAAAACCCAACCCAAGCCGAGCCGACGTGTCCTGGGTTGAGCTTGGCATATTTGAGAAATGGGTTTCAAAGGTAATATATGTTTCAGTTCAGTTATACAAATGTCCTAATATATATAAAATACAATCAATCTCACTTAAAAGTTTATTTATGCAATTTATGATATTCATTTAAATGTACATATTTAGTTGTGTTGTTTATTAGAGTTACACCATATATAAATCTTATAATTGCAAGTTATTTATACAATTTGTGTTAGATAATCTATTAGATATCATATCTTACATGCTCATTGGTAATAAATTTTGAAACATTATTTTCAAAAAATTATGATATTCATTTAGATGTACATATTTAGTTGTGTTGTTTATTAGAATTAGACCATATATAAATCTTATAATTGCAAGTTATTTAAAAAATATGATTGAAAAGTGATTTTTAAATAAAAATATTATTCAAGTACATTTGTTTCAAATTATAAGGGTGGTTATAATAATTTTACAAAAATGACCACACTTTCTTAACCGTTTAAAATAATTATTAATTAAGCTATCTTTTACTTTAACACAAATATTGCATTAGAGTAATTAAATCTAATGGTATACATTTATTACATTGTTAATGCTGTTAAAAGTTTACAGCATTATAGCGACCCATATATATTTGAAAGCAGCAGTGCACCGTCAACATAAGATAATGCCCGGTGTACATACATATGCATAATCGTAGTATATAGGCTTAACCTTCACCAAGACATTCCAGTCCAGATTTCAATAAGGATCCACGTGCAACCATAGAATCCTGGGCAGTTCAGATCTAATTAGAGATGCGCTCAAGCTCGCTCAAAACTTCAGACATAGTTGGCCTGAGAGTAGGTGACTGATCCACGCATCTCATTGCCAACTCCAAGATTATTTTGGCTTGCTTCATCACTACATGATTTTCATTTGCCTAGCAAGTTTGAAATGTGTTTAATTTGATGGGGAAGGGAAATAATGTTTACAATAGAACAAGTTTGAAAACAAATTATTTAGATTCTTTTTTATTACACTACTACTGTCAGTCAAAAGGAAAAAAGTGAGAAGACAAAATTCGGATAAGATATATATTTCAAAAGGAACATATGATTTGTATGGTAAAAAAATCTCATTTATCCTTTATCAATAAAAGTTTGAATAATTAAAGCTAGGGACGTAATTGTGTGATATAAAAAAATCATGGATCGAATTGGTAAAACTGGGGAAAAATATTAGGAGTCTAAATATTATTCTCCCTTTTATATTAAGAAAAGATATAAAATCAATGGGATTTAATAAAGTTATCACTTACAGAATAGAGTAAAACAGTTTCTTGAATGTATTTGGAATTCCACCAGTTAAGTTGTTGAAGCTCAGGTCCCTGCAGTACAAATTAATAATCAATGATTAGAGAAAAATAAAATAAAAATGATCATTTACAGCAAGGATTAAACCTTTCTAAGACTAGATTTTATTTTATTTAAAATTTTTCTTATTAAATGTCAAGACACATTGTTTCTTAACGGGCGCTAACAAGCCGTGCCGGTTTTTAACCAAACTGCTCCTTCTTTCTCTAGTTTTTTTTTATCAGAAACTTTAAACTTTGGTATAAACTTGAGCAAAGAAGAAATACTGACAAATAATTCTTTTAAAAAGACTTATATCATGGAAATGGACTAGAATTGAATGCATAATCATAGTACTTATAAATAAAACTTTCAAAAAATAAAAAAAATTCAGTAAAAAAAAAGGAAATTATTCGATGAAAGATTAACAAAAAAAAATGATAATTCCTTGTTTCCGGGATTGATAAGCAATATTTAGAGAGAAAAAAAAAAGGCGGCGATTAAGGTCTAGCTCACATGTGATGAAAAAAAAAGCAATATTTAGAGAAAAAAAAAATGTGATGAAACGATCACATGTGGATTAACAACTCTTCCCAACCGCATGAACATAGGGAAGGTCGCCGATTGAAGAAAATTTTAGACAATATTTAGAGAAAAAAAAAAAGACAATATTATTGAAGACAATCGTTTTTGTTATCTGGAATTGGAATACACCGCTTAACTGATTCCAACTGCCAATGTATGGCGGGTTGAACCAGTAATGCTGCAATTTCTCAATGTCCTGCAGAATTATTATGATTAATTTAATTTCTAAAAAAGATTTAATTTTAACAAGTTTGAATTATTGGCAATATTATTGAAGACAATCGTTTTTGTTATCTGCAAAATAATATAACTGCAACTTATTTTACATATAAAGCTTAGGAAATATCAGATTAGATGGGAAAAAAAATCATTAATATTTTATTAATTTTCTTTCAGAAATGACTATTTCAAGACAGATGTATTTTTCCAAAAGTATTCTTGAAAATAACCCTTTTTTAATATATCTTAGAAATTGAGGTAATTTATGCAAAAATCAAATATATAAACTAGTTTAGTAATTTACTTTACGAGATTCTGACAAGGTTAATAGATGTTGCAGATGGATCGACGATACAAGTTAAAATGACCTCTGACCTCATATTACTAAACTAATAAGAAAATAAACGAAAATAAACTTACAGGTAGCCTAACTGATTCCAACTGCCAATGTATGGTGGGATTGAACCAGTAATGCTGCAATTTCTCAATATCCTGCAGAATTATTATGATTAATTTAATTTCCAAAAAAGATTTAATTAATTAATTATAAGGAATATATAGTATACAATTAATAAATTTAAATTGCAGATCAGGTATTAATAATTAACAAAAACAGATAAATATATAATTAACGCATAAAATAATTATACGTGCATGGAATTGGAATACACCGCTTACAGGCTTGATATACTACTCAAATTAGCTGACTCCGGGAAAGAAAAGCCCATCGTTTGTAGGTCAGAGACATACCTGGAATAAACAACGAAGCCAAGTTAGAAATTAAGTTAATTGCGAAATTAAAAAGGAAAATTTCCCATCCGGGAGTCATGGACTTTACAATGTCTATGACAAAACATTGTAAACCATGAAAAAGATAGTTTTTAATATTGTACTTTATTAAAGTACGGAATGTTAATAGTCTATATTACACCATATAGTATAATGTCATTGAAAATTTTCTATATATGTGTGTGTCTGAAATTTTTCTTTGTGTGTGAGTGTGTGCGGGCGCTCTCATTTTTTTATATTTTTATTACGGACACACTTTTAAACCTTGTGGTTTAATAACACTAAAACTAATTCGGTTAAATTGCACTGCTTAAAATCGTGTTCACAATAAAAAACAAATGAGGGCGCCCGTACTAGAAAATGATTATATATACACATACACATACATACATATATAGAGCAGAGTTTGGATTATTATTAATTGTTCTTACAAAGATTGAAGGCTTGACATGTTAAAAATTTCTGGTGGCAGCTCCCCTTCGAAGTTATTTCCCATCAGAATTCTGTGAGATTAAAGGAAAGAAAAGTAATATTATTGATAATTAGCTCGCGCGTGTGGGAGAATTCATTGTTTGTGTATGTTTTCGAGCATCATGCAAATTGGTTTACTTTTATATGATGCGATATACATACATTTCTACCTTTAATTACGGAGGGATATCCATTCTACCCAGCCCATATTCCTACCTTTACTTAGCATGGTTTGCCACGGAGTACATGTCAGAGTTTGGTTAACAGTTTTATGTAGAAATAATTAAACTCCAACAAAAGCAGATTGTTTACACAGAGAGTACCCAAGTTTCAGTTGTCACATAAAAGGACAAAATGAATAGGCTTACAGAGTATAGAGGTTGACCCATTTTGCAATGAATGTGGGGATCGGACCAGACAAATAATTCCCAGCTATTCCACTGCATTGACAAATAAAATTTCCGCTACTGATATTAATTACGATCCTTGAAAATAACAACAACAATAACAATTAGAAAACGAACAAACAGGACACTTACAAATTCCTCAGATTCTTTAGATTCTCATAATCTTTTGGTAAATCCCCCCTTAAATTGTTGCATGACAACTGCCTGCAACCACATGAAAGTTACTTTTAGGTTATGTTTAAGATTGAAGTGTTGTAAATTTTAATGTGATATTGGTATGAACGTAGATGAATGATTGACAAATAATAATTGCATACCAGCCAAATATGTGTTTGTGCATGTACACGCACGCGTGTCTATGTATAAATGACTTTTTAAGTACAAGTGAAATGTAGTACATAATTAGTCACAAGCATATATATACACGACGACATCAACATCCTAATTAACCATTTTATAAATTCTATAAATAAATACTTAATACACACACTTACAATTTTTGAAGATTGCTTAATTTTCCAAGTTCTGGTGGGAGTGTACCATTGAGTCCATTCTCCATCAGAGATCTATATATTAGAAAATATATATGAAATTAAAAACTGTATTGTATTTTCAAAGAAATAAGCTAAGTATTGATTTAAGCAGCTAGCTGGTTGCTCCATAGTTCGCTAAAATCCCCAAAGTACATAGTAAGATAAATGCAAAATGCAATTTTTGGAGTAATTAATTAATTGAATATTTCAATATTTTACTTCTGAATTTTTCGTTGGAAGAACTGTCGGATTTTGTGGAGCAAATGTAAGTGCGATTTACTCATATTTTCAGATAAATTGGCTAAATATAGGAGTTGTGGAATCCGAGTTTGTTTGGTGGCCGGATTCTCCTGTTGCTATTTTGCCTTTCATTTGTTAAACATGCTCAAGGTTATGGTTGTATGTGCATTGTTACATGCATTTTGTTTCCTAGTAATTATTGCTATGTTGCTCTTCTTTTTTCATATTGGTCATATGTTTTGTTTTCTTAATTTTTAAAGGATAAGATTCATTGCGTATCCTCATTTAAGTGTCTTTTTTTTTGTGCCCTTAGTAGTAAAATTTTTCTTGTACCCTTTAGATTTGCCTAAAATAAAATAAGATAAATTGCATTGCATGTGAAGATTCTTACAATGTTTGAAGAGATGACAAGCGCCCCAACGATGGTGGTATCTTCCCCGTGAGTAAGTTCTGACCCAGCTCGCTACGGCAGGAAATCATGGACGTGTGATGGTACTTCATAGTAAGAAAATGAAGGGAACCAAAAATCTTCTATCTATTGAGATTTCATATCTCTTCGCGTGTGTGTGTGTAAAAACAAGCATGCATAATGTACAAAATCTTCTATCTATTGAGATTTCATATCTCTGTGTGTGTGTGTGTGTGTGTAAATAAGCATGCATAATAGACAAAATTAACGAGTAGTAATGAGAAAACATCCTACAATTTGAATCTTAAAAAATTTGAAATGTCGACTAAAATTCCTTGGGAAGGCATGACACTTCACCAATTTGGATCCTCTTCAAATTCAATGACGTGTATTATTGGCAGTTAGCCCCAAGGGCCTGACCAACTGGTTAGGTGACACATGTTAATAGAGCTTTAAAAATTCAGGAGAGTCAAGGAGAGAATCTCAATTGACACTTCACTTAGAGACAAAATATGAAGGAATCATTTTATGGTGTATTTACATTTATGAAATGGGAATCGAAATGGTGAAATCGGAATCAAAAATCTATTTATTTGTTAAATTAAAATTGGGAATGGGAATGGAAAAGAAAAAAAATTGGGAATGGGAACGGGAATGAGACGCGTGGGTCTCACTCAAAATAAGGATTGATTACCCGGATTGGCATTCCAGTGGAGGAGGGTCGGAATCATAACTCCATTCCCTCCCATGACGAAAATATCCTCATTAATTTCTTTATTTTTTGAAAATACCCCTCTGACAAATGAAAATATGAATTAAAAAAAAGGAAAAAGAGGATTCATCTCTCCAGCATCAGAAACTCCCGTATCTTCTCCCTCCCCTCAATTTCATCGGCATCATCGGCACTCTCTCGTCAACGGCATCGTCACCGATAGCCACCTCTCTCTCTTCAGCTCGTCACCGACAACCACCACCAGTTCGGTTCGTCACTTACGTCCGAATCTCTCCATCATCCCAAGTGTGTTTCCCCTATGTTTTTGTTCTGAAAAACCCAAGAAAAATGAAGAACAGCACCTGGATTGACTTCGATTTTTTTATTCCAAGTCAAAGGGGTGCTTGGCTTTTAAACCAAAAAAAAAAATCAACAACAGTGATTGTATTGTTTGGTGTTTGTATTGCGTGGCCATTATGTTATTAAATTTATAATTATATAAGATAGAAGATGAAATTAAATTTCGATGTTGATGAAGAAGAAGAAACAAAATTGACAGGAGGAAGAAGAAGATAAATGTTATGATGATGTTGTTGATGAAGAAGATGAAATTGACGATGGAGAGAAGTAACGAAGAAATTGCAGAAGAGAGAGAAAGAAAAAAACAGAAGAGAGATAAAATAATATAAAAAATAAAAGAGAAATTTTTTTTTTATTATTATTATTAACAATAATTTTTTAAAGATTTTGCTACCTGTAATGTAAGAGCATCTCTAAAAAAATCTTTAAATTTTACCCTTTAAATTTCAATTTGCTTACTGATGTGGTAAATAACTGTATAGAAAAATATAATCCACTTCAAAAGACTCACTAAATAAGAATAAATTAATATTATTTTAATCAAATCTTTTCCATTATCAAATTGAATTGTTATTATATTTTTTAAAAGAAACATAAATAATAATTATTGCAGTCTTATCTTTTCAATAAATAATAATAAAATATTAATAGAAGAGGGAGAAACTCACTCGGTAATATTGAAGAGTGAGAAACAAATCTTATTTGAAGAATCTAAATTAACGTGTCTTTTGGAGTGTTTAATATTGATATGGCTCTTCAAATAAGAAGTAGAATCTTATTTGAAAAGTTTTTTGGAGATGCTCTAAGATACAGCCTCTCAATTCAGTTTGTGAGAGGCTGTACCTTACGTCCATTTTTTAATAATTGTTATTTATTATTATTATAGAATTCAATTTTAATAATGATATTAAATAATTACTATTTTAATTGTTATTATTATTATTATTATTATTATTATCATCATCATCATCATCATCATCATCAAATGACAATAAATAACAAAAGTTATTTTAATAAATTATTAATGATATTATTTTTACTATTATTATTATTATTAACAATAATTTTTATAAGAAAAAAAATCATAAATAATAATAATAAAGGGTATTTTAATAAATTAAAATAATTCAGCTTATTCCGATTCCAATTCTAAGATAAAATAAACACATTAATAATACTTAAGTCTATTCCGATTTCTATTCCTATAGCTCAAGTAACAACTTATTCTGATTCTCATTCTTCATTTTCATTCCATCTCATTCATATTCCAACTGATTTCCATTCCAATTCATTCCAATTACTAACAAGTAAATGCACCATTAATTCAATGATCGTAGTAACTAATAAAAAGACTTACAGTACTTCTAGGTTCCTCAAAGTCCCCAAGCTTGTTGGTATGGTCCCAGTTAATTGATTGTATGATAAATCTCTACTCATCACACAAATCCAATGTATTAGAAGAAAAGGAAAGAGAAAAAGAAAAAATGAGCTGTTATTGAATTACTTGCGACAAGTGAGGACTTACAGAGTGATAAGCTGATCTAATTGCCCAATCCAATCTGGCCAGGAATGGAACCATGAATTGTGTTGTCGGATAGATCACTGTTGAATTTTGACATGCATGAAACCATATCAAATATTTATGCATGTATTAATTAAGGCAAGAGCCAAGCTTACGACGATATATATATATATATAGTTGTTTAATTTATTAAATTTAGTTATAAAAGCTTATGCAAAATGATTGATCATTGAATTAATTAATTAATTGTACATACAGTTTCTGCAGGTGTGTCAGAGCAGCCACATCTTCTGAGATTATTCCAGTTAAGTCTAAACTGTCCATGGTTCTGTATACAAAATGATTAACATGCAGTTAATAATGGAAATTAACCTTGCTTTTGTTATGACTGTCTAGGCAAGTAATTAGATTAGAGTTGGAACATATACATTTCGGAGATGTGCGGGGTCCCCTTATCGACGGGGCAAGTGATGATAATATTGAGGCTAAGATCTGGCTTCTCACGGCAATATGAACTCAATTTAGGTAGTTGCAGCCTCCACTGCAAACTGGACAGCATGTCCGTGAGACCGGCCACTGCCAATAATATTTCCGACAAGAGATGTTGTTAAAGTGATCATGAGCAAATGGATCTATGCCAGCTATATAGCTACAAGACAAAAACATTCGTTCAACTCTTAATTAATTTATAAAAGTTGCATGCATTATCGAATTTGCTATCTAATTATAATTTCGTTTGTTTTAACTTTTAGCAATTCTCAATACAGAGAATTTATGCGCACCTGATAATTATTGATCATATATATATATATAGTCATTATCTAACACGGATATAACACTGTATTGTATTATAGTTAATTGCAAAAAATGATAAAAACATGTTGATACTATATGGTGTTATCCCGAGTCCGCATTTAAAAAAATGAAGACATCCGCATTTATTATTAAAGTACAGAAAAGTTATTATGTCGTGCGGTTTAATAGCGTTATGCAATTATACTATTAAACCTCATGGCTTAATAATTTTTACAGGCATTAAATTACTATTAAACCACATGCCTTAATAATTTTCGCAGACATTAAATTTAATAGCTTTCACAGACTATAACAAAATTTAAGATCCTGGATTGGAACATTTCTTGATTTTAAAATAAGAGAATTCATAATGTAAAAGACAAGTTAAAAGACAAAAAAACACATATTTTCAATATACTATCAGACAAAATACATTATAATAGAGTTTTTTTTTAAGATATTCTCTATTTTTAAATTTATGTACTACACACATACACACACATATATGTGTGTGTGTGTGTGTACGTATATATATATTACAACACATCATGCATATATACGACTATATATGTATATTAAAAATTCAGACATCTGATTCAAATAATTAGCTTAATTCTTATGTACTTGTACGTATATAATGTCAAATAAAGTGGCCATCTAGATGGTCTAAAGCAGCCATCTAGATGGTCAGCATCAATGTTGTTCAAAGAAGAAGAATTTTGCAGCAAGTTGGAAAGGAAAAGGAGCACACAGGTTTGACATTTGAAAGAAGAAAAAAGAAGGTAAAAATAATATAGAATTGATGCATAGTGCCAAAGCTTTCTCTATAAATAGAAACGAAGAGAATGAGCAAAGGCATTCCATTTTAGAGCGCAATTCAGCAGTTGAGAGAGAGTTTAGAGAGCTTGCATTTATAAGCTCTTGTTACAGTGATTGAGAGAGTTTGGGTGTATTGGGATTTTGGGAAGTGAGCTAAAATACTACAATACTTGTAACTCTTTTTCACTAATAAAATATTTTCTTCTATCTTCGCCCGTGGATGTAGGCTAAAAGTCAAACCACGTAATTTCTGGTGTCCTCTATTGTGCTTGTTCTTTATTTTTCTTATAATTTTAACTTAGCTGCGCGTCTGCTTCACCCACCAATTTCCTAACAGTGGTATCAGAGCTATTGGTTGTATTTTTTGGAGTCAGGAACTATTCACGTAAGGGGTACTATTCACGTATACGACACTGTACACGTATACGATACTATTCACGTACACGGTACTGTTCACGTATACGATACTATTCATGTATACGGTACTATTCACGTGAAACGGTGGAAGCGATCCAAGAATTTTGAGGTGCAAAGTAGGGAATAGTGGTGTGAGTAAAGCAACTGTGTGATTTTGTACATGTTTAGGAAAGTTTTGTCACAAAGGCGATAAGAGCTTAAGGAGTCTGGGTTTTAAGTGGGACCATTGTGACCCCTCCAGTCTTTCCTGGGAACTTTCCTGGTGTGCATTCTCACACATACTCACAACTATTCAAGGTGGTACACTAACTTGTGTGCAGTATTTATCAACACAATGGTGGCAAAGTATGAAATTGAGAAGTTTAACGGAGATAATTTTTCGTTGTGGAAAATGAAGATGAAAGCTGTATTGAGGAAAAATAATTGTTTGGCAGCAATTGGAGAAAGACCTATGGAGATAACTGATGAGAAGTGGAACGAGGTAGACGGCAACGCCATTTCTGATCTACACTTGGCACTTGCGGATGGAGTATTATCCAGTGTGGCAGAGAAAAATACGGCGAAGGAAATATGGGATACTCTCACAAAATTGTATGAGGCCAAGTCACTACACAACAAAATCTTCTTGAAGAGAAAACTCTATACTCTTCGAATGGCGGAATCTACAATGGTGACCGACCACATCAACACCTTAAAGACTCTATTTTCACAGCTCACAACGTTGGGCCATAATATAGAGGAAAATGAACGTGCAGAGCTTCTACTTCAAAGTCTACCAGATTCGTATGATCAACTCATCATCAACCTGACGAACAACAATCCAGTGGAGAGTCTAGTTTTCGACGATGTTGCAGCCTCAGTATTAAATGAGGAGAGCAGGCGGAAAAATAAGGAAAGCAGACAAGCAAGTTCGCAGCAAGCAGAAGCGCTATCGGTGACAAGAGGGAGATCAACGGAACGTGGCCTCAGTGGGAGTCAAAATCAGGGTAGATCAAAATCCAGAAGTAAGAAGAATGTTAAATGCTACAAATGTGGCAAGAAAGGGCACGTCAAGAAAGAATGTTGGAGTAACCAGAAGAAAAGAGAGGGCAAAGAACCTGAGTCATCAAATGCTCAGGGTTGTGTAGCAAGTACCTCTGATGATGGCGAAATTCTTTACAGCGAGGCAACAACTGTTTTAGAAGGCAGAAAATGACTTTCTGATGTCTGGCTTATAGACTCAGGAGCTACCTGGCACATGACCTCTAGGAGAGAATGGTTCCACACATATGAACTTATCTCAGGAGGATCTGTATATATGGGAGATGATCATGCCTTAGAGATCGCTGGTATTGGTACTATCAAAATAAAAATGTTTGATGGTACAATTCGCACAATTGGGGACATACGACATGTTAATGGGCTGAAGAAAAATCTATTATCTTTGGGACAAATGGATAGTCATGGGTACAAAACTCATGTGGAGAATGGAATTATGAAGATCGTTAAAGGCGCGCTTGTATTGATGAAGGCATAAAAGATCGGTGCTAATCTATTCATGCTTAAAGGAGAAACACTACAAGAGGCTGATGCCTGTGTCGCGTGAAATGGAGAAGAGTCAACGATGATGTGGCATCTCAAACTTGGCCACATGTCAGAACAAGGTTTGAAGATTCTCTCTGAGCGAAAACTGCTTCCGGGGCTCAAATCGGTAAGTTTACCATTTTGCGAGCATTGTGTTACAAGTACGCAGTATAGATTAAAATTCAGTAGATCTATTGCTAGAAGTAAATGCATTCTATACTTGATTCATTCTGATGTTTGGGAATCACCGGATATATCCATGGGAGGTGCAAAGTACATGGTGACTTTCATTGATGATTATTCCAGAAGATGTTGGGTATATCCAATTAAGAAAAAGTCAGATGTATTTCCTGTGTTTAAAGAATACAAAGCGCGTGTGGAACTTGAATCTGGTAAAAAGATCAAGTGCTTGAGGACGGATAATGGTGGAGAATATACAGACGGAGAATTTCTTGCCTTCTGTAAGCAAGACGGTATTCAGAGGCAGTTCACGGTGGCATACACTCCTCAACAAAATGGAGTGGCGGAGCGGATGAACAGAACTCTTACAGAAAGAATAAGAGCTATGTTGAAGACTGCTAGTCTACCCAATTCATTCTGGGCAGAAGCAGCCAAAACTGCCTGTTATATAGTAAATCAATCGCCATCTATAAGACAAATGATGGAGATGTGGGAAAGGTGATTATTCCTACCTACATACATTTGGATGTCCTATGTACGTGATGTACAATGCCCAAGAAAGAACAAAGCTGGATCCAAAATGTAGAAGATGTATCTTCTTGGGGTATGCTGATGGAGTAAAGGGGTATCGTCTGTGGGACTCCACTGCCCACAAGATCGTCATCAGCAGAGATGTTATCTTTATAGAAGATCAACTGCAAAGGAGAGATGGGGATGATGACACTACAAAAGAAAAGTCAGAGACCGTGCCAGTATATGTGGAAAATAATCTAGAAGATTCAGATTTTTCTGAAGTAGCACCAGAGCACGAGGAACAAGAACCAGTCGAGTCCGAGGCTCCAGAAGTTCGTCGGTCAACTCGTGAGAGACGACCGCCGGCGTGGCACTCGGAGTATGTCACAGAGATCAACATTGCATATTGTCTTCTAACAGAGGATGAAGAGCCATCAACTTTCCATGAAGCTTTAGAAAGCTCAGATGTTGCTTTGTGGATGACAGCAATGCAGGAAGAAATTGAAGCTCTACACAAGAACAAGACATGGGAACTTGTACCACTACCTCGTGGAAGAAAAGCCATTGGAAACAAATGGGTCTACAAGATCAAGCGTGATGGCAATGACCAAGTGGAACGGTATCGTGCAAGATTGGTGGTGAAAGGATATGCTCAGAAAGAAGGTATTGACTTCAGCGAGATATTTTCGCCCGTGGTTCGACTCACAACAGTCAGAATAGTCTTGGCAATGTGTGCTACATTTGACCTACATCTAGAGCAGTTAGATGTGAAAATTGCATTTCTTCATGGAGAACTTGAAGAAGAAATATATATACTCCAACCAAAAGGTTTTACAAAAAAACGAAAGGAGAACTTGGTTTGCAGGTTGAACAAATCTCTATACGGTCTCAAACAGGCGCCAAGGTGTTGGTATAAGAGATTTGATTACTTCATTATGAGCTTTGAATACAACAGACTCAGTTCAGACCATTGTGCATATTACAAAAGGTTTGAAGATAATGATTTCATCATTTTGTTGTTGTATGTGGATGACATGTTGGTAGCAGGTCCCAACAAAGATCGAATCCAAGAATTAAAGGCACAGTTGGCTAGAGAGTTTGAAATGAAGGACTTGGGACCAGCAAACAAGATTCTAGGGATGCAAATTCACCGAGACAGAAATAACAGGAAGATTTGGCTTTCGCAGAAGAATTACTTGAAGAAAATCTTGCGACGCTTCAACATGCAAGATTGTAAGTCAATTTCTACCCCGCTTCCTATTAATTTCAAATTATCTTCAAGTATGTGTCCTAGCAATGAAGCGGAGAGGAAGGAGATGTCTCGAGTACCGTATGCATCAGCAGTGGGAAGTTTAATGTTCGCTATGATATGTACAAGACCGGACATTGCACAAGCAGTGTGAGCAATCAGTCGATACGTGGCGAATCCTGGTGGAGAGCATTGGATAGCTATGAAGAGGGTTCTGAGATACATCAGAGGAACCTCAGATGTTGCATTATGTTATGGAGGATCAGAGTTTACTGTCAGGGGCTATGTAGATTCAGATTTTGCAGGAAACCTTGATAAAAGGAAATCCACTACTGGTTATGTGTTTGGTTTCAAACCGTTGTGGCTTTATCTACAACAGAAGCAGAGTACATGGCAGCTACACAAGCTTGCAAGGAAGCTATTTGGATACAAAGGTTATTGGAGGAGTTCGGGCACGGACAAGAGAAAATTTCTGTATTGTGTGACAGTTAGAGTGCCTTGCACATTGCAAGGAATCCAGCCTTTCATTCCAGGACAAAGCACATAGGAGTCCAGTATCACTTCGTTCGTGAAGTAGTGGAAAATGGAAGTGTGGATTTGCAGAAAATCCATACCAAAGAGAACCTAGCAGATGTTTTGACCAAGCCGATAAATACTGATAAGTTTGTCTGGAGTAGATCCTCTTGTGGCCTAGCAGAAACGTAGGCAACATGATTATGGCGAAGCAGAAAAGATGGTGTGGAGATTGATTGATTCTCAATCTAATCTCCAAGTGGGAGAAATGTCAAATAAAGTGGTCATCTAGATGGTCTAAAGCAGCCATCTATATGGTCAGCATCAATGTTGTTCAAAGAAGAAGAATTTTACAGCAAGTTGGAAAGGAAAAGGAGCACACGGGTTTGACATTTGAAAGAAGAAAAAAGAAGGTAAAAATAATATAGAATTGATGCATAGTACTAAAGCTTTCTCTATAAATAGAAACGAAGAGAATGAGCAAAGGCATTCCATTTTAGATAGCAATTCAGCAGTTGAGGGAGAGTTTAGAGAGCTTGCATTTATAAGCTCTTGTTACAGTGATTGAGAGAGTTTGGATGTATTGGAATTTTGGAAAGTGAACTAAAATACTACAATATTTGTAACTCTTTTTCACTAGTAAAATATTTCCTTCTGTCTTCGCCCGTGGATGTAAGATAAAAGTCGAACCACGTAATTTATGGTGTCCTCTGTTGTGCTTGTTCTTTATTTTTCTTACAATTTCAACTTATCTGCGCGTCTGCTTCACCCACCAATTTCCTAACATATAATAATACAAACCGCATTCTAGAGAACCAAAAACCCTCTAAAATTATGGAATTTACATGAGATACAAAGAATTATTAGCATATATTACCTTCATCAAGAGGTAGATCACCTACTTCAATATTATTTTCAGCAGCACTCCGAAATTTGAACTCGGAGCCAAGTTGACAAAGAAGAACCAAAGTTAGTAAGAAAACAGTCTTAGTAATTAGAACCACGCGATGCCCAGCAGAACGTTCATCCATTTTTTTTTTTTTAACTTTTAATTCCTAGCTGGCTGTTCTAAACTTTCAGCTCGCTCGCTCACTCACTCACTCAGTAGCTAGCTCTTGTCTGGCTGCGCTAATTCGAACATTTCTATTGCCGATATTTTTATATAGGAGAAGAGATGCCAGTCTTGATTAAATAGCGCACACCTGTGCTTTGTATTTTGAGGGTACAAGAGTAATTATCCAATTCAGAAAAGGAAAAAGCCAAAAAGGAAAACAAGGTGAAAAACGTTGTGATGGATTAATTAAAGTCGAATCTATTTGGGTAATTAGAAAGTATTTGTCAAAGGGATGATTAAAGTTTAATATATTTGTGATTGATTAATGTCGAAAGCTATTGGAGATAAGAAGCACGTTTACTTTTTTTTTTTAATTAAAAATCCACCAAGGTGGTGGGGTTAAGCTAAATAATAAATCAATAATTGAATATAAGGAGAGAAACAAAAACCAAAACAAGAACTAAATAAAATGATATTTTAGAAACCCATTGGCATCATGAGAAACTAACTCCAAAATATCTGAAGGCGGAGTCTGCCACCATGTGAGAGAATCACAAATAAGACTTAAGTTAGCTAAATGATCCGCCACATAATTAGCTTCTCAGAAGATATGAGAGAATCTAAACGACATAGAGTTGAGGAGATTACAACAATTCAATCATCTGTTATGAATACCCCATGGAGGATCGAGCGAAGGATTGGAAATAGAGTCGCTTTCTAGCCAAAGACGAAACCAACCCTTGTCATGAGCAAATTCAGTAGCCAACGTAGCTGCCTATTTCAGCAAAGTAGGCAGTGTTAGTGCCTAATGAAAGACCAAAAGCACCTAAAAAATATCCTTTGTAATCTCAAAAAATACCACCACAAATTGAGCTACCTAGATTACATTTAGATAAACCATCAATGAAAACATTCATGAATGCAATAACCTTCCTAAAATTTGCTTTCATTTTCCTATTGTCAATAAAGCAGTTTCCCCTTTCTTCTTTTATTTTGATTATCTTCATTTTGGGTCACATCAATAATGCCAGCCTATAATTGTCCTTCATGCCTGTTAAAAATTAAACAAGAATAGTATAAATTAATATTTTCAGGTTTTATCGGGCCCTTTGAGTGCGAATTCACATGCAAAGCAAAAGTATATACTCTCGTGATTTTATCAGTCTTCTTTTTTTCTTTTGCTTTTTGAAAAAGTTCTTCTTTTCTTGATAAGCAAACTAATTATTGATGGCGAGCATTCAAACGAGTGAGAGGAATCGATACAGCACCTTTTGTTTGTATGCCATTAATTGTTAATTACGAAAATACCATCAGCTGTTAATTACAAAATACCATCCATCATTATTACTCTTCCTTTACTTCCACCGACACCGTTAGAAAAAACAAAAAAAATTTCCAAACCCTTCACGATTCTTCATTCTTCATCAATTCACCTTCACTGCTTCACAACTCACAATTCATCATCCATTCAAATCTTCCAATTTCTTTGCAATCTGTACATTTTTCTATTGGTATATTACTATACTTTTAGAATTTGCATAAATTATTTATTTTTTTAGATAGATTTTATTGATTTATTTTACATCTTATTTTAATTTATTATTTTGAATGTTTGATTGGCTTTTTTTTTTGGTAATTAGTTTTGTGATTTATTAGTTTAAGTTGATTTATTATTGTTATTTTTTCACTAATAATTTTTTAAAATGAAAAGGAAGAATAAAATTGAATTGTTTAATTTATTTAAGCATGCTAATTAAGTTTGTAATTATTAATTAATTTATTAATTTTTATGTGAGCTTTATCAAGACATCACTTCGCGATAAGATGGAACATAAGTTTCTTTTAAATTGTATGGTTGTTTATGTTGAAAGAAAAATTGCAGATACTATTCATTCAGAATTCATAATTGATAAATTTTGTTGTTTAAAGCCGCAAAATGTACAACTTTAGTTATACTTTGTTTTGAATTACATTTTTTTCTATAATTATTTTGTATAAAGTTTTAGGCCGAGCACTTTAAAATTTTGGATTCTCTCGTGCTTGAAATGACTGTTGGGACAGAATAACCTACCACTTCAATTTATTTATAAGTAATGCAATACTTAGTTATTTAGAAAAATTAGGATTTGTTTGGAATTTTTATTAGAAGGCTTAAAAATACTTTTTAAAACTAAAAGTTAACTTTACTATTTGGTAAATTTTTTTAAAAAATCACTTTAGACAAAATAAATATATACTATTTTACAGCTAATTTTGAAAATAATGGAGATATTAACTTTTCAAAAGTTAATTTTGAGAATATTTTCATATTCAATATAATTTCATATATATCCCTACATATTTTACATGAACTCAAAATTATCCTTAATTAGGCAAGAAATAAAATAAAAATTTAATATCATTATTATTTTTTTTTCTTCACGCACTCTTTTTACCGCAATTCTTCTTCTTCCTATTAACTATACCGTCAATACTTCTCTAATACTACAAATAAGATCACCACTTAGGTTAATATAGTAAATCCGCTATAATTTAATACTCAAATAAATTAATAAACTCTATTATATAATAATTTTACATAATCCTAACTTGGGCTAAAGGTCTAAATTAATAATTTCCATGAACTAATAAGATAATATTTTTTCTTAAATTTTTTATGCAACTGTGCAATCTCATTCAAATCATAAATTTATAATTTATCAAAATTAAAAATATAATTTTTATGATATTTATTAAATAAAATTTGATTGTTGTGAAAAGAAGAGGATAAAAGTGCCTCTTATCTCCAAATTCCAATAGCCTTCAACTTTAATCAATGCAACTTTAATTAATCAGTCAAATATTTTTCACCTAGTTTTCTTGTAAACTGAAAATACAAAGCGCAGGTGGCTTGTTATTTGATCAATTCTGGCATCTCTTCTCCTATATAATAAATATCCGCGATATAAATCAAATTAGCAGAGCCAGATGGGAGCTAGTGAGTGAGTAAGCGAACTGAAACGTTGAACAGCCAGCAAGGAATTAAAAGTAGAAATAAAAATAATTTGATTGCATGGTACTCTGTTATATTCAGCTGAACAATCTACTCTGACTGTTAAAACTCAATTTGTTTTTTGGGTTTCAGGTTCTAGCATATACTCTGTTCAGCCCAGTCAAGCTATATACATACACACACTTTCAGGATTCCAGTAAGTGCTTCTGCTTAAAACCCTTTTATGATTCACCCATGCCATTGCTAAATCTCTGATTGATGTGAATTTAAACATGAAAATTTCTAAAACTTGTTTATAGAATTTGATGGTTGATGATGATCTTTTATCAAGTTAATATTTGCCGTCGTATCACTTAATTTTAAAGTTATGATAAATATATTTTCAATAAATTATTGTATTGGATCCTTGGTTACGCAGAGAACCAATTCGTAACTTGTTCTATTGAAGCTCGAAGCTAAGACCTAAGTCTTAGGAAAGTCGCTTTTACCGCTGGAGCGACCTTAGCAATTAATTATTGTATTTGATCCTTGGTTACCAAGAGAATTTGTTCGTAACTTGTTCTATTGAAGCCCGAACCTAAGACCTGAGTCCTAAGAAAGTGAGCTAGACCTTGGCCTCAATAATCAGTTTTTTGTTCGATATTATTCTGATAGATGTTCTGTCGAGTCCCATGGCAATTAGATGAATCCATTATATATTTTGTCTTGTCCCTCCTAGTACTTTATGTGTGTCATGATTGCATGGTTGTAGCAGAAGCCCATACGGGCTCATAAGATGTATATTTTACTGACATGATAATGAACATGAAATTAACGGGTAACATTTTCCCAAGGATATGGCGGCGTCGAAAGCGACAGAGGCGATGATTGGGACATTGATAGAGAAAGTGTTTTCTGCTTTGCTGACTCAAGCTCAGTACGCACTTGATTTTAAAGATCAGCTTGAGGCAATGAAGACAAAGCTTGAGCTAATGACTGCCTTCATCTCCTGCACTGATAAGCAGAAAACTCGGGGGGAGTTCATGCAGAAGATCTTGCCTAACCTGAGAAAAATAATTTATGAAGCTGATGACATAATGACGGATTGCCAAATTAGAGATGAATATCGGAAAGATGGGTTTTGCCACAGGTTCTCACTTCGTGACTTGTTTTTCATATACCAAACTGGCAAGGATTTGAAGCATATCAATTCACGGATTGAGAAAATGGAGTCTAGCTTGGGGGTGTATGGAAGATCAGAACAGCCAATCATCCAGCAGGGGCCCAATAATTCATCATACCAAATATTTAAATATTCCCCAGAGGACCGCGAACCATCTGAAATAATCGGTTTGGAGAAGGACTTGGAAAAGATTAAAGGGTGGATCCTTAGCAGTAATGAGAAGCTTCAGCAAATCGGTATTGTGGGTATGGGTGGTTTAGGCAAAACCACCATTGCCCAAAAGATATTCAACGATGGAGAGATGGTTGCATACTTTGAGAAGAGGATATGGGTGCCAGTTTCTCAGAATTTCAGCGAGGAACGAGTCATGAGGGCCATGTTGAAACAGCTGGGAGAGGATGAATCGGGAATTGAAGAAAGTTATTTGCACAAAATTCAACAGAGGATCAGTGACAAGACCTGTCTCATTGTAATGGATGATGTGTGGAGAATGAATCTAGATTGGTGGAAGAATTTATATCCGACTGAAAAAAGATGCTTCGCTATCATCACATCTAGAAATGAAACCGTTGTCAACAGTATGGGAGTTGATGAGTCAAGAATTCATCGCCCAAAAATTTTAAATGAAGAGGAGAGTTGGTCATTACTCTGCAAGCATGCATTTTTAACGAGCAAGGGAAAATGCCCCAATAAGGAGTTTGAAAAAAAAGGCAGAGAGATCTTGAAGAAATGCGGGGGACTACCGCTGGCAATCAAGACAATAGGAGGCTTGCTTGCTCCAAAAGTCCATTCCCTTAGTGAGTGGAATAAAATCAATGATGATTTTCATGTATATTTGACAACCGAAAGAGAGAACAATTCGGTGGTGGCTTCTCTACGACTGAGCTATGATGAACTTCCCGCACATCTAAAGCAGTGCCTCTTGTGTTTCTCTGTTTATCCCGACGACTTTGAGATAAGTGGTGAACAGATGGTACATTGGTGGGTGGGAGAAGGACTCATCCGGGGCAGGGACAATCGGACTGCTACGGAATTAGGCTTTGATTATCTTTCAGAGCTAGTAAGCAGATGCTTGGTTGAAGTTGTGCATCGAAGAGGCTATGATGGCAGGGTCTATAGTTGCAAGATGCACGATCTGGTCAGGGATATGACCATTCAGATTGCAAAAGATGAGGCTTTTTGCAGCTTTGATGAACAAGGCAGGCAGAAATTGACACAAGACTCGCGATGGTTCGGTTTCAACAGTGACATGGATCCAAAATCCCTGAAAAAAAGTTCAAGGCTCAGGGCATTGATACTGCAATCAAGCACTCCAGTTTCCCTTTGGAATGTGAAATCGCTCATGTCACTGAGGGTGCTGGATTTCTCATACTGTAAGCTTGATCGAATTAATGTTGATGATTTATTGGATAAGATCTCTTCACTTAAACGCCTTGCATGTCTCAACTTAAGCGGAGTTGCAGGCAATATTGAGCTGCCATCTTCAATTCAAAAGCTTCGTAATCTCCAAATACTTGTTCTGAGGAGGTGCACCAAACTACATCCATCAATTACTAGTTTGAAGAAGTTGATCATCTTGGACCTCGGATCTTGTCCCCTCCAGTATCTACCTCGTGGACTCGAGAAGCTAATTTATCTCCAGGAGCTGTCTGGATTTCGGGTGGCGAGTCGGTCTAACGCACAAGGCTGTCAACTTAACGAGCTGCTGGGACTGAAGCAGCTAAGAGTTCTACGAATGTCCATAAATAATGAGAGTGAAATCTCGGAAGATGAATGGAATGTCTTATCACAGCTCGAGAAACTCAAGGTTTTAGCTATTGATGCAGAGGATTGTAAAGAAAAACATGTATCACAGATGGTGGATAGGCTTTTGCCTCCTCCGAGCCTTCAGGAGCTTTACCTCAGGCGTTACCGCCACGAAATTCTGCCCAAATGGATTAATCCTAGGCACCTTTCAAGCCTGCAGTATCTCTGTCTTGAAGATGGAGACATTAGAATCTCCGAAATCAGTTCTGAATCTGATCAGGATAGCAATGGCACTACATGGGTCCTTTGAGGGTCTATGTTTAAAGTTCGTGCCAAACTTAGATCTTGATTGGAATGTTTTGCTGAAGGATATGCCTATACTACGTTATGCAGAGGTTAGTCGTTGCTTCAATCTGAAAAATTCCCCTTTTACTCCTGACAAGCCGGCTGTCTGGAAGAAGAATCAAGATTGAGAAATCAGAATGTATGGTACACTGCTACTTTCATTAATTATACTAGCCACTTATGATAAAATAAGAGCATGACATGTATTATTGTTGGATCTTCTTGAGGTATGTATTCAATTTGTCTGTTACTCGAGTGTGATGAATATTCGAACTTGGTCAGTGTTACTCTATTAAGTTTTTAATAATATTAGACATCCCAACATTTGAATCTCAACTTAAATTCAAATATCATTCATTTATTAGATAATATAATTCATAACTTCTAAAATTATTTAACTATCATTCAATAAATTATTTAACTATCAGTCAATAGATGAACGTTATATCAATGCTATATCAGTTGAAACTTAAATTAGGACTTGAATATTGGGATACCAAACTTTCCTGACCTTTTTATCATTTTATTCTTTTAAATCATTGTGCAAATGAAAAAAAAAACTCAAATTGCTTGCAAGTTGCATATATTATCAAAATTCATAAAACATCAACAACCAAACAAGAGATAAAATCATAAATTGTGTAATAGTTCCTGAAGACACCACGCAAAACTCATATGAAGTACTGCAAAGGCCACACATAATAATAGGATTTAAATTCGGTATTGAATTGAACTTTTTGCTGACGTTTTAGAAATATAATTGGTAGTTATTAGATAAAAATCTAAAATTAATGAAATCTTAACCAAATATTACTGTACATGCATTTGTGATAGAAGATTATAAAGAATTGATGAGTTCCAGTCTTTGTCTTTTAATGTCATTTATAATTTTCCATTGAGGTTACAATTGTAAATTTAAAAGAGGGGTTTTATCAAGATTTTGAGAGCTGTAAACAGCACCACTCGCAAAGCAAAGCTAAAGAGGGGCTTGATTTTTTTTTTTACTTAATGACTTAATTAACTTAAATTCAATTAATTAAGTCATTAAGTCCATTTGTTTTTTCAACTTAACAAAAAATTTCAATCATTAAATCATTAAGCTATTAAACCAATTTTTTTAACTTTTTGCAAAATCTAAAAAATCTTAATGATATCATTAAAAGCTATTCTCCAAAATATCCCAATTTAATTAATCGATTTTCTTCCTTACTTGAATAAAATTTAATAATTAACATTATTATCCGTCTATATAACTTGTGTTGATATAATGATAGAATATTATTATTTTATCTTTTTATTTTATTCAAATTAGCATTATTATCTTCATAATTTTTTTATGAACAATATTAAAACATTGTAAATTACAATAAAATCAATTAACCTGTACTAATTAAGAATATTAAAGAATTGTATTCAATTGAGCATGATTTTTTAGGTGTTCATAATATATTATTTTATTTTTATTATTTAATATGTTGATTATTTGTTTCACATTTCTAATTTATAAGGATACAAATGTAAAAAATAATAGTTTTCGGATTTTTCAGTTAAAAATATTTTAATACTTATTTTTAATAATTTTAAAAATATATTATTTAAATTCAGACATTCAACTTTATTTACAATTTAGACAACTTCAAGTGTATTCAAATATTATTTAAAAAAAAAACCACCGAATTGTTAAAGATGTCCACTTCTCTCGAAAGGTATTGGGGGTGCTGAATTTGATTGGTAGCTAAAAATCAGCATTTTTCCTCTTTTTTTTTTTCTTCATAGGAAAAGTAAGCAAATAAAGATGGAATGAAGGTGCTAGAGACTGCCACACAAAATATTGACTAGCCTGATTAGGCTGATTTCAATTTCATGCTACAGCAGCCTGCATCCCTTTCCATTATTAGTTATTATTAGCATGCTATGTTTATTCCCTACTACAACTTTGATTAAGTATATTATTATTAGCATCATCTCTTTATAAAGTAAGGGAAGAAGAATCAATTCTCCGCTCACTTTTAGAGCACTGATTTTTACCCATCATTTTTCTTTATTTTGCATTAGAATTTCATTTGACAGGATAGAGAATTTGGGTTTGTTCTTCAAGGATTAGGATTCTCTCTTCTTCTTTTTTTCAATCTCTTTCAATCTCTCTTAGTCCTTCAATATTTATAAATTTATTTCTAAATAAAGTGAAAAAAATTGGCTTGATTGACAATATAAAAATTTAAAATTCAATGTTAACCACTTATTTCACTTGAAGAGATTAGGGGAAAAAAATATTAAAAGAAGATGCTTGTCCGTTCTTAAAAGTCAAATTAAAACTCATAATGATGGTGTTGCATGATACTTACTATTATATTAAACAGATCTTTCTATTAGAAGGATTGATTACGAACTAGAATTTAGTATTGTTTATTTTTTAATACAAAATGTATATTTAAATTAATATAGCATACGATGAGTCATGCTTAATTGCTGACGTTCATATTTTAAAATTATCAGGATGGAGTTGAAAGATTAAAAAAAAAAAAAGATATAAACTTCGATACACTAAAGACAAGAATAGTACATTCTAGTTCGTATTTCTCTTATCTTTTAACTTTGTATTTTAAATTCATCTAAACATGCGAACCTAAGCACCAGGTTACATATTATATTATAAACAGACACTTGTCAAATGATTACTAATATTACTATTTTCATTGTTACCGAGTGTTAGGCATTCCACTTTACCCATGTACGTATTTGAATGGGGATATTATGAATACTAGTTAGCATAAAATTCTATTTAAAAATAAATAAATAAATAACTAAAAAGAATCAAAGAGATTAACCAAAAAATAATTAAAAAAAAAGCCAAAACATGTCGCAAGGCCAGATGAAGATGAATAAGTTCAACAGTGGTTAACTTAAAACTCTTTTAAAGGTCCAATTTTATAAGTGGGTTACGTAAGGTATTTGAGCCATGAAGACCACTCCTATGGGTTTTTTTTAATCTCAACCATGACATCATTCACACGCCCCTTTATCCTCAAGTCAATTCTACAAATAATTTTTTTTTATTACATAATTCCCACTTCTTTATTATACACCCACCCTACATTCTTTAATTTCATATTAAATAATTTAATTTATATGGTCTCCATATCGTATATTAGATTAAATGAGGCCACTAAAGAATTCGAACATGAACGACTGGTGATGACGAATGCTAATGATTGATGCAAAAGAGATGGAACATTCTCATTTTTAACACTTATCATCAAAATAGAGGTGTCGGGTGTGAATCTCTCCTCTCATTTGCATCACCAAAGGCATCCTCATTGTGCTTTGATCCATTCTTTTCACGAAATGACAATATATAGTTTAGGGCTTTTAAAAATATATTTCATTTACTTGAGATATTATTCAAGGTAAGTGAAACAAAAACTTGTGAGTGCTTAGTTGTTCGATTTGTAAAATTTTTTATGAGAGTATGTACTGAAGTATAAGGTTCCAATCTCCTTTGTATTACTGTGAAAGATGTTGGATTATCATCTAGTACTTAAAGAATAAATATATATAAAATAAAGAGATGAAAGGGGATGTAATAAAAGAAATTATCTATGGGTAATTTGTTGCTAATTGCAGTTCAATAAATAACAAAGGACACATAAATAGAAATAAAAACACAAAATATAGAAATATTGATCTCATTCAACCATGACGTTTTTCCTTTTATTATATTCATTTTCAGGTGTAAAAATATAGAGTATAAAGTCCTTTGAAGAGACCAAACCGAACCAACGATTTGGTTTGGTGCGGTTTGGTTTAAAAAGTTAATAAAAATCGATTGGTTCATATTAAAGGTGTGTTTATTTGTAGGATTAGGGAATCGGAATTTGAAATGGGAATGATTATTAGTGTTTATTTGTTAAAGTAAAAATGGGAATGAAAATGAAATATAAGAGGTCTGTATGTTTTTTAAATTAAGAAAATTTTGGGAATCAAGTCCCTATTCCTTAAATTTTTTATTTTACCTCTATTAAATTTTTTTTAATTTTCAGATTATCCTTAACTAATTTTTGTCATTTGCAAATAGGTCCCAAATTATTTATTATTAGTAAGATAATAGTAGTAGTAGTAGTAGTAGTAGAAGCACAGCCGCAATACAGCAGTACCGAATGGAGCCTAAGACCCTGAGCTGGCCCGGGATTTTGCCCATCCCCGTCTATAGCACATCCGTGACGGTTGTTTTGCAGTCTTTTCACTTCTTACAATCCAACTCTGTTAATGTCAACTGCATATTACCGAACAGATCTATACCAAAGAAAATTGGAGGAGGTATGGAAGTTCTGGGCTTTTCTCCGATCCTTTTAATATTTCTATTCTACATTTCCATTCTAACTGGTTCGCTCTGATCTTTTTTTTTTTTTTATTCTTTACAGTTGTTTAGGTGAAGTTTGTGCTCATTTTTCACGTGCACAAGCTGTGTACATCTTATGCTTATTTTTAATTATACGTAGATGTTGTTTCGTTAAACCTCTTCAGCTTAGTGGTTGCTTGGCTGAATGATGTGAAGGGGCCTTTGGTCTATGTTAAACTTAATTATGGATAATTGAGGATGGTTTACCACTGCCATGATAAATATTACTAATTTCGAAGCAAACTATGATCACTTTTTGAGGTGAATCACCTCTATGCTTTACAATAATTGATTAGTATTGAAGCTGATGCTACCTTTTTATTCAAAATTTTTGTTAGGGTTGAAATAACTTCTGAGTTTTGACTAAGAATTTGCCATTGTTTCTCTCTTTCTCTGTATAGGTACCTGTGACAAACTTCTTTGGCTCAGTCATGGAAACAATACATACTGACTTGGCCTACAGAACCACTCGTTCAAGGAAAACCTCTGAAACAAAAATGCCTTTGCAACAATCAGTTGACCATGATGAGAGAAGACAATTGATAAATTCAAATGTCCAGGATCAAACCAGTGACACAAAAATTGAGGTGACTTTGCATGTTCCCTTTAAAAGCCAATTATTAACCTTTGTCATGTACAATTGTATTAACAAGAGGAACACAATTGCAGGATAAACAGTGCCCTTTTACACGTAGGTGGAATGCTTTTCAGGACAAGTTGGAAAAAATTGAACGTATTGATTCCTTGGTGAACTATGGCTTGATAATAATGTTTCCTTTATTGTTGATTTCCACATGGTTATCGCGGTAAAAGTTGAAGTAAATTTCTCACTCTGATTTCTTCCATGTTAACCTGTACATGTATGATGTATCTGCATTCAGGATGATGCCTCAGCTTAGTCATGATCACTTGTGTGCGGAACTTTCCCTGTTATATTCTCCCGGTAATTTTGACTGAAAATTTGTTTGACTGCCATGACTATATTTGGCACTCGGTATCTTGGTTAGCTGTTGATGTGTACATTTTTATTTTCTTTACTGAGCTTTGCATTCCCTCAGAGTTGAATGGTTATCCATGTCTGAGATTCACTGCTCAATGTGTGGCATTTTTGCAATTGGTTATCCATGTCTGCTAAAGAACCTTATTTTTATTATTGTTATTTCCACCCAACCCCTAAATGTTTCGACATTTTCCATCGCGCACCTAAACTTTTTGACATTTTTCATCACGCACCCAATTTTGTTAATTTAACCGTTATTTTTAACGGAGCTATTTGAAATTTAATGAAATGACTGAAATACCTCTTATCTTGAATTAGAAAAGAATTAAATGGGATAAAATACTAATCTAATAATAAATATTTACATTAAAAATTCTTAATTAAAAGTAATTAATAATAATCCCATCAATTAACTTATCAAATAAATTTAATTTATCATCATCAAATAATATTTAGGGCATGAACTTTCAAATTTACCCTTTGGCCGTTAGAATAAACGGTCAAATTAACGGATTTGGGTGTAAGTTGGGCATTGTTGAAACATTTGGGTGCGCGGTGGAATATGTTGAAACATTTGGAGGCAAGGTGGAATTAACCCTTTTTATTATTTTTATTGATTGCTTTTTCTTAAAGTCACATGTTAGTTTAGTGGGTTGGGTTGGGTTTAAAACTTTAGGCTAGAATAGAGGGTGTCTGTCCATTGTTCAGAGTTTCATTTGGGGTTAATTAAAATTAAATCAACAATTAAGGGGTGCAATGAAATTAACCCTTCTAATTTTCTGTGATTTTTCCTTTTTTCTTTTCTTTTTGATTTTTCATTGTCTAAACAGAATCAGTGATACCATTAGCAACAAGAAGAGCACAAGAAGAAGATTAGAGAGCAGATGATGATGCGATACAAAGAGGTAACACTAATGTATGCACAATGCAGCTGATCCACTTGATGATAAGCACCATATCTGCTGAAATCTTCAACCCCCCACTTAATCTTTTTGCCGGAAAAAGAAGCCAAAAAGGAAGTTTTCAGGAAGTACTTATATTCTAGTGGCGTTCTTGATGCTCTCACCAAAGGTTTCCGTTCCTCTCTTTCATCTTCTCTTTTTTTCGTTTTCTTTTTTTATTTTTATTTTTATTTCAACTTAATTTTAATTTTTGTTTCATTTTGTTGTTGTTGTTGTTGTTGCTTCCAGTTCTTGTTGTTAGGAAATTGGTGAGTGAAGCAGGACCACAGCTAAAATAAAATTGGAAGAAAAATAAAGAATAAGCACAATAGAGGACACTAAAAATTACGTGGTTCGGCTTTTAACCTACATCCACGGGCGAAGACAAAAGGAAATATTTTACTAGTGAAAAGAAGTTACAAGTATTGTAGTATTTTAGCTCACTTCTCAAAACCCCAATACACCCAAACTCTCAAATCACGATAACAAGAGCTTATAATTTTCAAGCTCTCTAAACTCTCTCAAAAATACGTCTAAAAAAATTGGATGCTAAAATCAAAATGGAGCTCTCCCCTTTTATAGCCAAAATTGGCTATTAAAATAATTTTTTTTTTCATTTTTCTTTCATTTGGTATACCAACAACCATATCCATTTTTTCTTTCTTCTTTGTCAAACTTTTTTCTTTTTTTTTTTTTCATTTGGGCGGAACCTTCTTAGACTTCAATTTGGGTGGCCAAATTGATAATGGTTTGGCATCGCCCATGACTTTGACATTCTCCCACTTGGAGATTAGATTGAGAATCAATCAATCTCCGCACCATCCTTTCTGCTTCGCCATTGTCATGTTGCCTATGTTTCTGTTAAGCCACAAAAGGATCTACATCAGATAAACTTGTCAGTATTGATTGACTTGGTCAAAACATCTGCTAGGTTCTCCTTCGTATGAATTTTCTGTAAATCCACACTTCTGTCTTCCACTACTTCTCGACGAAGTGATACTAAACTCCTATGTGCTTTGTCCTGGAATGTAATGCTGGATTCCTTGCAATGTGCAAGGCACTCTGACTGTCACAAAACACAGAAATTTTCTGTTGTTTGTGCCCGAACTCCTTCAATAACTTTTGTATCCAAATAGCTTCCTTGAAAGCTTGTGTAGCTGCCATGTATTCTGCTTCTGTTGTGGATAAAACTACAACAGTCTGCAGTTTCGAAACCCAGCTTATAGCTGCTCCCGCAAGTGCAAACACATAACCAGTAGCGGATTTCCTTTTATCAAGGTCTCGTACAAAATCTGAATCCACATAGTTTCTGACAGTAAACTCTGATCCTCCATAACATAATGCAACATCTGAGGTTCCTCTGATGTATCTCAGAATTCTCTTCACAGCTATCCAATGCTCTTCACCAGGATTCGCCATGTATCGACTAATTGCTCATACTGCTTGTGCAATGTCCAGTCTAGTACATATCATAGCGAACATCAAACTTCCCACTGCTGGTGCATACGATACTCGAGACATCTCCTTCCCCTCTCCTTCATTGCTAGGACACATACTTGAGGATAATTTGAAATTAACATGAAATGGGGTAGAAATTGACTTACAATCTTGCATGTTGAAGCGCCGCAAGATTTGCTTCAAGTAATTCTTCTATGAAAGCCAAATCTTCCTGTTATTTTTGTCTTGATGAATTTGCATCCCTAGAATCTTATTTGCTGGTCCCAAGTCCTTCATTTCAAACTCCCTAGCCATATGTGCCTTCAATTCTTGGATTCGATCTTTGTTGGGACTTGCTACCAACATGTCATCCACATACAACAGCAAAATGATGAAACCATTTTCTTCAAACCTCTTGTAATATGCACAATGGTCTGAACTGAGTCTGTTATATCTAAGGCTCATGATAAAAGAATCAAATCTCTTATACCAACACCTCGGCGCATATTTGAGACAGTATAGAGATTTGTTCAACCTGCAAACCAAGTTCTCATTTCCTGTTTCTGCAAAACCTTCTAGTTGGAGCATATGCATTTCTTCTTCAAGCTCTCTATGAAGAAATGTAGTTTTCACATCTAACTGCTCTAGATGTAAGTCAAATGTAGCACACATCGCCAAGACTACTCTGACTGTTGTGAGTCGAACCACCAGAGAAAATATTTCATTGAAGTCAATACCTTCTTTCTGAGCATATCCTTTCAACACCAATCTTGCACGATACTGCTCCACTTGGTCATTACCATCACGCTTGATCTTGTAGACCCATTTGTTTTCAATGAGTTTTTTTCCATGTGGTAGTGGTACAAGTTCCCATGTCTTGTTCTTATGTAGAGCTTTAATATTTTTCTGCATTATTGTCATCCACAAAGTAACATCTGAGCTGTTTAAAATTTCATGGAAAGTTGAAGGCTCTCCATCCTCTGTTAGAAGACAGTATGCAACGTTAATCTCTGTGACATACTCTGAGTGCCACATTGGCGGTCGTCTCTCACGAATTGACCGACGAACTTCTGGAGCCTCAAATTCGACTGGTTCTTGTTCCTCGTGCTCTGGTGTTACTTTAGAAGAATCTGAATCTTCTGGATTATTTTTCACATATACCGGCACAGTCTCTGACTTTTCTTTTGCAGTGCCATCATCCTCATATCTCATTTGCAGTTGATTTTATGTAAAGATAACATCTCTGCTGATGACGATCTTGTAGGCAGTAGGGTCCCACAGACGATACCCTTTTACTCTATAAGCATACCCCAAGAAGATACATCTTCTAGATTTTTGATCCAGCTTTGTTCTTTCTTGGGCATTGTACATCACGTACACGGGACATCCAAATGCATGTAGGTAGGAATAATCAACTGGCTTTCCAGTCCACATCTCCATCGTTGTTTTCAGGCCAATAGTTGTAAATGGTGACCGATTTACTTTATAACAAGCAATTTTGGCTAGTTCTGCCCAGAATGAATTGGGTAGACCAACAGTCCTCAACATAGCTCTTATTATTTCTGTAAGAGTTCTGTTCATCCGCTCCGCCACTCCATTTTGTTGAGGAGTGTATGCTACCGTGAACTGCCTCTGAATACTTGCTTGCTTACAGAAAGTAAGAAACTCGCCATCTATTTACTCTCTACCATTATCCGTCCTCAAGCACTTGATTTTTTTACCAAATTCAAGTTCCGCCCGCGTTTTGTATTCTTTAAACACTGAAAATACATCTGACTTTTTATTAATTGGATACACCCAACATCTTTTAGAATAATCATCAATGAAAGTCACCATGTACTTTGCACATCCCATGGATATATCCGGTGATTCCCAAACATCAGAATGAATCCAGTCTAAAATGCATTTACTTCTAACAATAGATCTACTGAATTTTAATCTATACTGCTTACTTGTAACACAATGCTCGCAAAATGGTAAACTTATCGATTTGAGCCCCAGAAGTAATTTTCGCTCAGAGAGAATCTTCAAACCTTATTCTGACATGTGGCCAAGTTTGAGATGCCACATCATCGTTGACTCTTCTCCATTTGACGCGACACATGCGTCAGTCTCCTGTAGTGTTTCTCCTTTAAGCATGAATAGATTAGCACCGATCTTTTCTGCCTTCATCAATACAAGCGCGCCTTTAACGATCTTCATAATTCTATTTTCTACATGAGTTTTGTACCCATGACTATCCATTTGTCCCAAAGACAATAGATTTTTTTTTAGGCCATTGACATGTCGTATCTCCCTAATTGTGCGAATTGTACCATTAAACATTTTTATTTTGATAGTACCAATACTAGCGATCTCCAAGGCATGATCATCTCCCATATATACTGATCCTCCTGAGATAGGTTCATATGTGTGGAACCATTCTCTCCGAGAGATCATGTGCCAGGTAGCTCCTGAGTCTATAAGTCAGACACCAGACAGTCATTTTCTACTTTCTGAAATAGTTGTTGCCTCGCTATAGAGAATTTCGCCATCATCCGAGGTATTTGCTACACACACCTGAGCATTTGATAACTCAGGTTCTTTGTCCTCTTTTCTCTTCTGGTTACTCCAACACTCTTTCTTGACGTGCCCTTTCTTGCCACAGTTGTAGCATTTAACATGCTTCTTACTTATGGATTTTGATCTACCATGATTTTGACTCCCACTAGGGCCACGTTCCGTTGATCTCCCTCTCGTCACCGATAGCGCCTCCGCTTGCTGCGAACTTGGTTGTCTATTTTCCTTATTTTTTCGCCTGCTCTCCTCATTTAATACGGAGACTGCAACATCGTCGAAAACTAAACTCTCCACTGGATTGTTGTTCGTCAGGTTGATGATGAGTTGATCATACGAATCTGGTAGACTTTGAAGTAGAAGCTCTGCACGTTCATTTTTCTCTATATTATGACCCAACGTTTTGAGTTATGAAAATAGAGTCCTCAAGGTATTGATGTGGTTGGTCACCATTGTAGATTCCGCCATTCGAAGAGTATAAAGTTTCCTCTTCAAGAAGATTTTGTTGTGTAGTGACTTGGCCTCGTACAATTTTGTGATAGTATCCCATATTTCATTCGCTGTATTTTTCTCTACCACACTGGATAATACTCCATCTGTAAATGTCAAGTGTAGATCAGAAATGGCATTGCCATCTATCTCGTTCCACTTGTCATCAGTTATCTCCATGAGCCTTTCTCCAATTGCTGCCAAGTAATTATTTTTCCTCAATACAACTTTCATTTTCATTTTCCATAACGAAAAATTATTTCCATTAAATTTCTCAATTTCATACGTTGCCGCCATTTTGTTGATAAATACTGCACACAAGCTAGTGTACCACCTTGAATAATTGTGAGTATATGTAAGAATGCACACCAGAAAAATTCCCAGGAAAGACTGGAGGGTTCACAATGGTCCCACTTAAAACCCAGACTCCTTAAGCTCTTATCGCATTTGTGACAAAACTTTCCTAGACATGTACAAAACCACACAGTTGCTTTACTCACACCACTATTCCCTGCTTTGCACCGTAAAATTCTTGGATCACTCCCATCGTTTCACGTGAATAGTACCGTATACGTGAACAGTGCCGTATACGTGAATAGTACCCCTTACGTGAACAATACCCGACTCCAAAAAATACAATCAATAGCTCTTATACCACTGTTAGGAATTTGGTGGGTGAAGTAGGACCGCAACTAAAATAAAATTGGAAGAAAAATAAAGAATAAGCACAATAGAAGACACCAGAAATTACGTGGTTCGGCTTTTAGCCTACGTCCACGGGCGAAGACAAAAGGAAATATTTTACTAGTGAAAATAAGTTACAAGTATTGTAGTATTTTAGCTCACTTTCCAAAACTCCAATACACCCAAACTCTCAAATCACTATAACAAGAGCTTATAATTTTCAAGCTCTTTAAACTCTCTCTCAAAAATACCTCTTAAAAAATTGGATAATAAAATCGAAATGAAGCTCTCCCATTTTATAGCCAAAATTGGCTATTAAAATAATATTTTTTTCATTTTTTTTATTTGGTATACCAACCACCATCTCCATTTTTTCTTTCTTCTTTGTCAAACTTTTTTCCTTTTTTTCTTCATTTGGGTGGCCAAATTGATAATGGTTTGGCACCGCCCATGACTTTGACACTTGTTGCATTGTATAAGCAAAATGACAAGCCTTCTTCTACTGCTGATTAAGTTCATGTAATTTTTTTCTTCTTTCAAATGGGATCATTTAATTGGCTAAAAAATTGGGTTTTTCTATTTTGTTTATTTATTTTGGTGGGCAGGTTTTTTCAACAGAAATTATGAGCTCCAATGTCTCTGAATATGAGAAGTTGCAAGCTGAAATGTCATATTTGCAGTTGAAATAAAATGAGCTTTTGGCTGCACGTCAAGAAAATTGTAAAGAGGTGATTTTTAATTTTTAGATATGTTGATATGAAGAGAACTTCATCTATTAAATCAAATGTGTGGTATTTTTTGGTTCACTGCTATTGGGGGAATGAAACTAAATACCTATTTGCTGCATTGTATATGTGCCATTTGATTAAAGATCAAAAGAAAGTTAAATAAAACATGAGCATCAGATAGTTATTTTATTCATTTCAGCTTTTCCTCTGTACTGATTTGCATAATATAGACATATGAGACCGAGATCTGAGTCTAATTTTTTGGGAATAGGTTGAGCTTTCTAATAGATTGCTTAAATGTAGTTTGAGCTCATTTCATCGCTGCTGCTTATCAGGCTTTAGCTCTGTAAAACGCATCATCTTTCTTGTAAAAGAAGTGTTATTGTCCCAGTGTGGGCTGTTTATTCATTTTTCCTATTTGATTGTGATTTTGAAGATCGTTTCCTCCTCGATCACCTTATGATTCTTAGTTATTGTCAGTAACATTCTTAGTTTTGGTTTTTGGCTTCCAGCCTAACAAAAAAACATTGATCTATGTCTCCTACATATTTGTTGATCATGTGACAAATATGTAGGAAAAAATGGTTTTATTCAAACACTTCATTATAATAAATTCATGCTAGATAATGTCCGAAGTCAATGCTTAGAGGTCTGGCTCAACTTGATGTGAGAATAAACATGGCGTGTGCAAGGCGCCAATACGGCAAGGCTCACCAACTCCCATATGAGGAGTCAAAGTTCAGAGCAAAAAAACTATTACAGTTGGTACATTCTGACGTGTTTGGGCATGTCAAGCAATCTTTTATTAGCAGCATGCGATACATGATCACATTTATCGATGACTTCTCCAGATATGTTTGGGTCCTCTTTATAAAAAAAAAATCCGATACTTTTTCAAAGTTTAAGGAATTCAAAAACATAGTCGAAGGAGAAGTAAGAAAGAAGCTTTACAACTTATGAATAGACAGTGGATGAGAGTATACATTACATGAGTTCTCCTAGTATCTTTGAGACTATAAGATATGTCATTAGTTCACTTGTGCCAATATACCACAACAGAACAGAGTAGCAGAATGAAAAAAAAACAGCATCTAAGGGAGATCTATCTATCGGAATATGATACATGCAAAAAATGTACCAAGAAGTTTTTGGGCCAAAGTTATAAAGATGATAGCTCATGTGATCAACATGCTTCCTTAACCAAAACTAGGGTTCACATCACCTTACGAGAAGCTGTAGAATGTAAAGCCTTTAGCTTTGTTTGCTATGTCTTAGTCCCAAGCCACTTACGAAGCAAATTTGACAAGAAGGCGATCATCGTATCTTTGTCGAGTATGAATGTCGGAGGAAAGAATAGAGGTGTTGTGATCCTACTAGTGGACGATGCTACACAACACGAAATATGGTGTTTGACGAAGCATCTTCATGATAGTCTTCAGAAAAAGAAGCGCTATTAGATTCAAAAGAAATTGAAGACCAAATAAAGGAACGAATTATTGAAATTCACCCGAGCCAAGAAGAATTTAAAGATTCTGATGATCTAAGGGATGATGATATCGAGCATGATAAGGCGCAAAGTCCTTGAAAGACAAGTGTTCACAAGAGCTTTATTGTAGACGAAGAACCAAATAAAGTAGAACCAATAACTTCTAAATTTCAACTTAAAAGATCCAAAAGAATGAGAAAGGTAAATTTCATGTACATTAATGTAGTAGTTGCAGAAGAAGAAAAAAGTAAAAGAACCTGAGACATTTGAATAACTAGCAGAGAATTCTCATTGGATGAAGGCGATAAAGGAAGAAATCACCTTATTGAAGCATAATCAAACTTGGGATCTGGTTCCGAAACTAAAGGATATAAAATATCTTGCAAATGGGTGTACAAGATTAAAAATTGCCCTGATGGTTCAATTGAAAGACACAAAGCTCGGTTAGTAGCTCGAGGATTCTCACAACAATACGGGCTAAACTGTTGTGAATTTGGCTTTGATAAGATTAAACAAATTTTCCCCAAGTCACTAGTTCTGTATCGATGGTTTAAGAATGATTAACACAGACTATCCAGCAACAAATACACACACGAATCAAAGCTATAAAGATAAAAAACAAGACACCAAGTATAAGTGGTTCAGCACCAAGGAGTGGTGCTTACATCCACTGGAAACAAAGCAACAGTCTTTCACTATTTTGTTCACAAAACAATACAAGAATAGGAATTGATTTACAGAGAACAAGAACTTGAAAACCCCTTTCTCTCTCTATCTTTCCTCTACTCTCAGTGTTTCCCAAATCATGTGTAGATGATGACAAAGCCTGCACCCTTTTATCCTCTGTTTTTGGGTTGTTACGCCAACTACCATTCCCGCCAAAACTATCCAAAGAAGCTCTGCTTCACGTGCTTGTCATATGCTGACTTAAGTGTGATTAAGAAACGGCACTCAAAGACATCGTTTCTTGATCCAAGCAAGAGTTAGCTTCAACACACGTGCAAACCACGTGTACTACTAAAGATAGAACTGACGACTGAGATTATGTCGGTTCCGGCTTCAGGAACTCTACAAGTGACAAGTCATACGAGACTGAATCCTTTAAATGACATGTAGTACTTGAGTTTTGAGTTCACTGTTTATCAATCTCCACCTTGAACTCAGAACTCTAGCTACTCCTGTTTACTTCATTCCCTTTCCTTTGCAGCTGATCAGAAACTGCAAATTCCTGCTAAGCTCAAACAGAAGTTGAGCTTGGCAGATGGCACAGTTTTAGTCAACATATCAGCTGGATTTTGATCAGTGTGAACCTTGAGCATCTTCACAGTTCCCTTTGAAACTTCAAGTCTAACAAAATGCAGTTTTACATCGATATGTTTTGTTCTTTCATGATGGATTTGGTTTTTACTCAAATGTATTGCACTCTGACTATCACAATGTACTTCAACTGTTTCTTGTTTTGCTCCTAACTCAGAGACCATTCCTTTTAACCAAATGGCTTCCTTAAAAGCTTCTGCAGCTGCTGTATATTCGGCTTCAGTTGTGGACAAAGCTACCACATTTTGCAGAGTAGCTTTCCAGTTCACAGTGCAGCCTCCCAAAGTGAATACAAAACCTGTCTGAGATCTCCTTTTATCAAGATCTTCAGCGAAATCTGAGTCAACATACCCCACAAGCTTGTGCCCTTCCTGTTTTAACCCTCCATATAGCATACCAAACTCCATAGTGCCTTTCAGGTACCTCATTATCCACCGGACTCCTTTCCAATGCTCATAGCCTGGATTTGCCATGAATATACTCACTATACTCACAGCATGTGAGATATCTGGTCTAGTGAGAACCATGGCATACATGAGACTCCCAATTGCACTGGAGTAAGGTATTCTTGCCATCTTTTCTTGCTCTGCATCAGTTTGTGGACACTGTGCAGCAGACAGTTTGAAGTGATTTGCTAAAGGTGTTTGAACAGACTTAGATTCATGCATCCCAAATCTAAGTAGCACCTTTTTAACATAGCTCTGTTGGGTTAGAAACATAAGCTTCCTTCTCCTGTCTCTGATAATTTCCATACCTAAGATCTTCCTTGCAGCTCCAAGATCTTTCATATCGAATTCTCTGCTCAAGAGGTCCTTTAAATGACTGATTTCATCTATGCTGTGACATGCTATAAGCATGTCATCCACATACAGCATAAGATAAATCATCTTTCCATCACCAATATCCTTAAAGTACACGCAACAATCATAATTGCATCTCTTATAGGCATGCTTTGTCATAAAACTATCAAACTTCATGTATCATTGCCTAGGAGACTGCTTTAATCCATATAAAGATTTCTTTAATAAACACACATGATCTTCTTTACCAGACACCACATACCCCTCAGGTTGCTCCATTACAATTTCTTCTTGTAATTCACCATGCAGAAAGGCTGTTTTAACATCCATCTGCTCCAGGTACATGTCTTGAATGGCAACTAAAGCTAAGATGACTCTGATGGAGGCATGTTTCACAACTGGAGAGAAGATTTCATTGAAATCAATCCCCTCTCTTTGTGTGAAACCTCTTGCTACCAGTCTAGCCTTAAACCTACTAGGTTCATCATCAGATATTCCTTCCTTAATTTTGAAGATCCATTTGCAGCTAACAGTCCTCCTTTTCTCTGGTCTAACTATCAGTTTCCAAGTTCCATTTTTCATCAGTGATTCAATTTCCTCATCCATAACCTTTTTCCATTTCAGCTTATCCCTGCTGTTTATAGTTTCTTTATAGGTTCTTGGTTCTTCCTCATTTACCTCTTGTGCAGCTGTTAATGCATAAGCTATCAAATCTGCTACTGCATACCTCTTAGGTGGTCTTACAGCTCTCCTCTTTCTATCCCTGACCAACTGATAAGAGTTATTTTCATTCTCAGTTGGTTCTGACTCCTGAACACCATCAGATCCATCAAAGAACCCTTTCGCATCTTCTTTCGATTTCTATCTTGCTCATGGGATTCCACCTCAAATTGAATACTCCCAGGTCTTGTTTCTGATCTATACTCTTTGGATTCAGTGGCTTTGGATTTGTTCAAGATTTCTGACTCATTGAAAGTTACATCCCTGCTGATAATGCATTTTGGTGGCTTCAGATCAATGCACCATAGCCTATAGCCTTTAACTCCATCAGCGTATCCTAGAAATCTACACTTTAAGGCTCTTGGCTCCAATTTGCCTTGTTTGACATGTGCATAAGCAACACAGCCAAAGATTCTTAGTTTAAAGTAATCTGCAACCCTTCCAGACCATAGCTCGATAGGTGTTTTGCATTCTATTGCTGTAGATGGGCTTCTATTTACCAAGTAGCATGTTGTGCTTAAGGCCTCTGCCCAGAGTGACTTAGGCAGCTTTGAGTATAACAGCATACACCTCACCTTGTCCATTAAGGTTCTATTCATTCTCTCAGCAAGACCATTTTGCTGAGGTGTGTGTATGACTGTTTTGTGCCTCATAATCCCATGTCTTTCACAGAAGTCTCCAAACTCTTTATTGCAAAATTCCATTCCATTATCTGTTCTTAGAGCTTTTACTTTCAAACTTGTTTGTGTTTCTACCAGAATTTTCCACCTCTTGAACCTTTCCAAAACTTCATCTTTGGTTTTGAGTACATACACCCAAACCATTCTTGAATAGTCATCTATTAAGGATAAGAAATACCTACAACCACCAAGAGAATCTACCTGTGCAGGTCCCCACAGATCAGAGTGTATGTATGCAAGCCTCTCTTTGGTAGAATGAACTGCAGATTCAAACTTGAGCCTGGAAGCCTTTCCTAAAATACAGTATTCACAGAATCCCAAAGAACTTAGCTTGTCACTTCCAAACACCCCCTTCTTTTGAAGCTCCTTCAGTCCTCTCTCACTCATGTGCCCCAACCTCAGGTGCCATAGCCTTGCTTTATCTTCACTCTTCTCAGTGACACTTGCCTCTCCGACAGTTGTATGTCCATTCAGCACATACAAGCCATTTTGCTTGGTACCTTTCATTATGACTATTGAGCCTCTGATAACTCTCAATGTCCTATTTTCAGCTTTAATGACACGTCCAGTTTGATCAAGCATGCCAATAGATATTAGGTTCCTTTTAAGTTCAGGAACATGCCTAACCTGAGTCAGTTCTCTAACCATGCCATCATACATCTTAAGGCTTACAGTCCCAATCCCAACTACTTTACAGGCTGAATTATTTCCCATCAGCACCATACCCCCATCACAGGACTGATATGTAGTAAAATAATTTCTATTTGGGCTCATATGAAAAGTACATCCAGAGTCTAGTACCCACTGACCTTGAGTTTTTTCTTTTGTGGCAATGAGGACTTCAGCTGTCTCAAAACTGATTTCTTCTGTGGCTATTGCTGCATTTCCAGATTTGTCTTTTGGTTCCTTTTGCTTTGTTTTTCTCTCAGGGCAGTCCCTTTTGAAATGCCCTTATTTGTGGCAGTGAAAACACTTCAAGTGTTTTTGCTTTGGCTTTGATCTTCCTTGCTTCTTTCCTTTATACTCCCTTTTTTCAGATCTGCCTCTTGCCATCAGCCCTTCACTTGATTCACTCTCTGGGTTATCTTGTTTGTCCTTTAACTTCTTGGTACCAAGAGCAGATTTAACCTCTTCCAAGGAGAGTGATTGCCTTCCATATAACAAGGCATCCACAAAATGTTCATATGTTTTTGGTAAAGAACTTATCAACAGCAAAGCCTTGCTCTCATCACTCAGTCCTTCATCAATTGTTTCCAGTTCGTCACAAACTTTATTAAACTCATCTATGTGTTCATCAAGTGATGCTTCTTCAATCATCCTCAGTGAGAACATCTTTTTCTTGATGTATAGCCTGTTTGCTAAGGACTTTGTCATATACAATTGTTCCAATTTTTCCCAGAGCCCAGCAACAGTCTTTTCCTTGGCAACTTCCCTTATCACTGAGTCACCAAGACTGAGGATGATGGTGCTTCTTGCCTTTTTGTCAATCTCAGCCATCTGTTCTGGAGTTCTTGAAGAAGAAGCTTCTGCATTTTCATTTTTGATGACTGGATCAATGGCATCTCCCAGACCTTGAGTGATTAACAATGCTTCCATCTTGATCCTCCACATATTGAAGTCATTCTGACCCGTGAACTTCTCAAGATCCACCTTGTTAGTCATTTCTTTGAACCTTGATACAGAAAAGAGGGCTCTGATACCAATTTGTTGTGAATTTGGCTTTGATAAGATTAACCAAATTTTCCCCAAGTCACTAGTTCTGTATCGATGGTTTAAGAATGATTAACACAGACTATCCAGCAACAAATACACACACGAATCAAAGCTATAAAGATCAGAAACAAGACACCAAGTATAAGTGGTTCAGCACCAAGGAGTGGTGCTTACATCCACTGGAAACAAAGCAACAGTCTTTCACTATTTCGTTCACAAAACAATACAAGAATAGGAATTGATTTACAGAGAACAAGAACTTGAAAACCCCTTTCTCTCTCTATCTTTCCTCTACTCTCAGTGTTTCCCAAATCATGTGTAGATGATGACAAAGCCTGCACCCTTTTATCCTCTGTTTCTGGGTTGTTACGCCAACTACCATTCCCGCCAAAACTATCCAAAGAAGCTCTGCCTCACGTGCTTGTCATACGCTGACTTAAGTGTGATTAAGAAACGGCACTCAAAGACGTCGTTTCTTGATCCAAGCAAGAGTTAGCTTCAACACACGTGCAAACCACGTGTACTACTAAAGATAGAACTGACGACTGAGATTATGTCGGTTCCGGCTTCAGGAACTCTACAAGTGACAAGTCATACGAGACTGAATCCTCTAAATGACTTGTAGTACTTGAGTTTCGAGTTCACTGTTTATCATAAACTATGATAAAACATTTACTCTGATGGTAAAGCTCACAATATCAAGAGCTCTACATGTACTCGCAGCCAACAAAGAAAGGAAATTATGACAGATAGATGTAAAAAATGTCTTCCTACACAGAATTGGATTGAGAGATCTATATGAAGTAACTAAGGCGGTTTGAGAATCAAGCTCATCCGAAATATGTATGAAAGCTAAGAAAGGCATTATACGGTTGCACCAAGGGCATAGTAGCACATGTAGACTCTAGCTTGTTCATCAAATCTAATAAAGGAAAGTTAACAACTATATTGGGGTACGAGGATGATTTGATTATTTATGGTGACGATAGAGAAGAGATTCGGCGAGCAAAGGTAGAACTAATCAGTTCATTTCTAGATGAAAGAACTTGGTTAGCTTAAGCACTTTCCTAGTATAGAGGTTGATCGAATAGAAGAGGGGATATTCTTTTGCCAACAGAAATATGCCAAAAACTTGTTGAAGAAGTTTTGAATGTTAGAATGCAAGCTAATCTCAACTACAATGGAAGTCAATGCAAAATTTTGCACACATGAAAGCAAAGATTTACAAGATGAAACGATGTATCGAAAATTCGTAAAAAGTTCTACTTAACGTTAACTCAATCAGACATTTCATATGCAATAGGTGTAATAAGCTGATATATGCAAAATCCAAAGAAGCTTCATTTGGAAATGGTTTGAAAAATACTAAAATATGTGAAACATACAATCAACTTTGGTATATTGTAAAAGAAAGTGAAAGTTACAAGCTGACTTGCTATTATGATGCTGACTGGGCCGAAGATCATGATACAAGAAGATCAAGTACTGAATATGTTTTTAGAATTGGGTCTGGAACAATTTCTCGGTGTAGTAAAAGACAACCAACTATATCATTATCACCACAAAAGTGGAGTATAGAGTAGCAGCGATGACAGTTCAAGAAAGCACTTGGCTAACGCAGTTGATAAAGAAGCTACACCAACTAGTAGATTACGCAGTATCATTATATTGTGATAACCAATCAGCTATTAGCTTAACAGAGAACTAAGCATGTGGAGGTGCACTAACACTTCATCAAGGAAAAGTTCTTGCAGGATGAAGTTGAAATGTTGTACATCAAGATGGATGATCAAGTTGCAGATTTGTTTACAAAAAGTCTTAGTATCGAAAAGTTTCAAGAGTTCTAGCAACAACTAAATATGAATCAAAGGATGAAAGTTGGCGTCGGGTCATGATCTAATCCAATTATACTTAGCCAAGCCCAATTTTAAAGTTTAATCCATGGAAGTTTCAAGAATTGTGTAGAAAATGAGAGATGACTATAATTTAAAAAATATCTAATAGAAGTAAAAATATCTAAATCTAGAATGTTCGTGAATATTTGGTGATATTTGTAAAATGAGGTTATTAAATTTTTGTAATTTGTTATTTGTGTGGTTTATATTAGTTTTAAGTTACTACAAATATCCTTAAAGCTCTTTGTTATAGGCATCAAGTAAAGAGTGAAGAATTAGTATAAAGAAAGATGAGTGAGCCGTGAGTGTTGTTGTGTTTTTCTTGTAAACTATCAATAAAGTCCTTCAATTTAGCAAATTCTTCTATTGCCTAAATAGTTTTAATATTGAGCAGTTTAGTCCCCTTCTGTTTTCAACATACAACGTAGTAATAATACACAAGTCATAGGTCTTATGAATATAAAACGAAGCACCTGCTAATTAATTCCACTAATACATCTTTGATGGGTCATTGGTAAAATCCCTTAGTGATATTAATATATAGGATAAGGCTATTAGAACCCATTAAAATACTCTTTAAACGCATTCTCTCAATAAACCTCTCTTACATATGAAAGTTTTACTTTATAAACCCACCTCATTGCCAATATACCTTTACTAAATTAATTTCAAACGTTTTATCCCTAGAAATACAGAATCACCTATTGGGAAAGTACGTTAAGACTATGAAAGTATATTTGAATCATACCCAACAATAAATTAAAATATCAATGGCTTAGCCATCTCGCATGGTTTGTTTTCTTTATGATTGATTATATGACTTTTATTTTTAATTTATTGTCTAATCCTTGTGGAACTCATTGCATGATTGCATCATAAATGTAAGAAAGGACAAAAACAATTCAGATTTTATTTTCTCTTTGCTCCTTAATTGATTCTAAAAATAAATATGTCTCTAGTTGAGAAACATATTTGAGTTGAAAGGGGATTGAATCCAAGAGGTAGAAGTTTGCTAACCAACAATGTCACACATTAAAAGAAAATATATCTATAAAAGTGTACTCGGAAGAGTATAGGTGAAAAGAAAATGAAACGAAATTAAAACATTGCTCTTTGCTACTCTTTTTGTAGAAAAATCAATTAAGTTAATTGGATTCATAGATGGTGGAGAGGATAGGCTAATTTCATTTAGATATAATAGTAATTTAACTCATGGACATTTAGTTATTAAATTTTTTATCAAAAGGTGGGTGTATAAAGTACAATGGTGGGTTTAAATAGCCCAACCCTAATTTATATTCATTAAAGAAAAAAAATAAAATCAAATTCGTACTTAGAATTGAATAGAATTTGCATATAATACATGGGTTGTAAGGGATATCATACATGTTGGTCAAATTTATTTTTAATCTAAAAATTCTTATCAAGACACAAGCAAGCAAAAACTCTTAAGCAAGATAGTTTTGGTGGTACATCAAAAAGCATTTCATGTGTGGATTTTCCATATGGTCCATCACTTGGCAATAGGAATAGTAGGAAAACCCAACCCAAGCCGAGCCTACGTGTCCTAGGTTGATCTTGGCATATATGAGAAATGGGTTTCAAAGGTTATACAAAGGTCCTAATATATATAAAATACAAAAAATCTCACTTAAAGGTTTATTTATACAATTTATGATATTCATTTAAATGTACATATTTAGTTGTGTTGTTTATTAGAGTTACACCAAATTCATTTAAAGGTTTATTTAAATAAAAGTATTATTCAAGTACAATTGTTTCAAACTATAAGGGTAGTTATAATAATTATTAATTAAGCTATCTTTTACTTTAACACAAATATTGCATTAGAGTAATTAAATCTAATGGCATACATTTATTACATTATTAATGCTGTTAAAAGTTTACAGCAATATAGCGACCCATATATATTTGAAAGCAGCAGTGCACCGTCAACATAAGATGATGCCCGGTGCACATACCTTTGCATAATCGTAGTATATAGGCGTAACCTTCACCAAGACATTCCTGTCCAGAGTTCAATAAGGATCCAGTCCATAGAATCCTGAGCAGTTGCTTCATCTAATTAGAGATACGCTCAAGCTCGCTCACAACTTCAGACATAGTTGGCCTGAGAGTAGGGGACTGATCCACGCATCTCATTGCCAACTCCAAGATTATTTTGGCTTGCTTCATCACTACATGCTCATTTGGCATTTGCTTGTCGACCAATTCAGAAAGCCTTCCCTTTGAATGCAACACAATGGCCTGCACAGTGTACATTATTTATTTATTAATTAATCCATATATCCCATGCCATGCGACATCGTTAGCAAATTAAATTAAGACCTTATTTTATGTATATAGAGGAGATATTTTCAATCTGGGAATCCTGGAATTTTTGAAGTGAAGGATTCTGTAAACCATGAAAAGGGTATTGTGTAGAGCTTTATAAAATTTGAGATTCCCGAACTGAAAGCTGACACTAGTTGTTGTCTTCTTACCGTATCCAAAAGAAATTCAGTCTCTTGGTTTGCTTCATACTTGGCATTTGTCTGCCCACTAATTATTTCAAGCAGAACAATTCCAAAACTAAAAACATCAACTTTTTCTGTTATTGCTTTCCGCATTGCATACTCTGGTGCCATGTAAACTCTGCATGCAACCATAATTAATTTAATTAATGATATTGCTTGTGCAAGATGGCATGCATTTTGTGCTTGCTCAATTTAATTTGCTACTTACACTGTCCCTTTTTCTTGGATAAACTTGTATGGATTTTCTTCGTCATAAAGCTTTGCCAATCCCAAGTCAGACACCTTAGCGTTCACATTCCCATCAAGCAGAATATTGCTAGGCTTAATATTTCTGTGAACGATTTTACGACTCGGATTATCTTCGTGTAGATACTTTAGACCCTTTGCTATTCCATGGCAGATACGGACTCTGGTTGGCCAATCAAGTCGCGTGGAAGAATTGGCATCTGCAAATATTTAACTATTAATTATTAATTTTTTAAAAAGAAAGTAATTTTAACCTATTACATAAGCTAATACTTAATTTTCCAATCGGGAATTGAGTGAAACAATTTAAAAAAAAAATTAGTGAAAAAGTTAGCTTAAAAAAATGTAAATTCATCCCCGGCTTTAATAAAGTTCAGGATTCCCGATTAGAAGATGACACTAAACTGAATAATTAATAGAAATGAAATGATGATGAAAATATATATAAATTGGTTTACCAAACAAGGCTCGTTCAAGTGATCCTTTTTCCATGTATTCGTAGATGAGTAAGTTGAGGTCTTTTTTAGAGTAGCCATCCAAAAATTCGACAATATTTTCATGTTTCAGTGTTGTAAGGGCGTAAACTTCAGTTCCTATTTGATCAATCACGTGCTTTGATTGAGAAGAAAGCATCTTCACAGCTACGGTCTGATCCGGCAATTCAGCCTGTAATGCATGCTTGCACAATGCAAGCAGATTAATATACCATATTTCTAACAAGGAAAATCAATTCATATACATAAATGCATACATACATATAGAGTATTAATCTGATTCAGGATCCTCAACTTTGTTAAAGCCTGAAAAAGCCATTAAGCCATACAATTTCATAGTATTATGTTCCAATCAATTATATTGAATTTGTTAAAGTTCGAGAAAACTATTAAGCGATATGATTTAATAGTGGCATTATACTATTAAACCATATATTCTAATAGCTTTACTGGACTCCAATAAAAGTAGGATCTTAGTGAGTATATATATGTATATATATAGAGAGAGAGAGAAAAATTTCAAATAAGGAATCCCTTATTTTGTTAAAGTAATGGATAAATTAAAAGACCTTTTAGATGATCTCTTGTTTTAAAAAGCTAAGGATCCCTTATTATATATAAGTAGCAATCTAGTTTAGTATCTCAAACTTTGACAATATTGTGAACATATATTTATAACATTGTAAAAACATGTTCACACCATTGTTAACTTATCCTGAATTTTAATCCCAGATTAAAAAAATCTTTCATAAGGATGCGCACCCACGCACACACACGGACACACAAAACACACACACACACGTACACGTGCACATAAAGAGAGATACGGCAATTAATGTTTAACCTTGTATACTGTCCCAAAACGCCCCGTCCCAATTACATTCCTGGGGCTGAAATTTCGAGTAGCGACTTTCACTTGTTTAAGGGTGTAAGACTTCCCTTGTAGGTTGACCGTTGTCACTGTATATTTCATAAAGAAATGAGAAAAGAAACAGATCAATTATACATATATTTTTTCTTGATATCTTTTGTAAGCCTTATAGTATAGCAATATAGCATAAAGTACTATAGCATAGATAGCATAAAGTGGGCTTCTAATGTGGGATTATGCACTCAATTAAAATACGAGACAAATTTTCAAAACGTTGCAAACAGACTTAAAAAATCCGTCCTGCACTCTACTAAACTTACAATATTGTAAAAATTCATCTCGCATTTATTACAGTGCCAAATCCCTCACCTGATAATTTCTATATGGCACATATATATATATAGTGCTTACGATACCCAGGCTTAAAATCTAGTATTAAAGTTCGAGATAGATTTATTATATTGTAAATCAGTTTAGAACATTGTAAAAATCGATTTACGAAATCATAAATCCATCCTGGGATTTAACTTCGAATTGAAAATTTTTCCAATATATATAAATAATCTCCCGTACGTACCACGCAATTCTCTGTCTCCTATCCATCCTAATCTCCACATGAGAGCCATGAAAAGAATCAAAGCTAGCACAGCCCCAAGTACAATTCCTACTACCAATTTTTTTGATAGTCCTCCTGGTCGGTTTTCTCCGAAATCTGAAAATTAAACAATGATTGATAGCATGCAACAAAAGGCATATTGGGAGATGATAATTAACAAAATTGAAGAGCTATCACTTATGCAATGATTGCAACTTTGAACCGTACTTGGAGTTACAGAAATAGCTGATATGAGAGGTCCATGAAAATAAGGTGGGTTTAATATAGATCCTTTGCCAGCCCAGAATAACTCGATTTCCAGTAGATGGTCGTGTACAGAAGCCGTGAAATTTTGAATCGTTACATTATTTGAATGCCTGGCCACTTCTTTTATGTTGAAATCCTTTCGCATTAGCTCGCTCTGCATGTATGGAAATTAAAATTAATTAAAGGAGGCTAGGGAGGGATAAATTGCTAATTAAAATTATTAAAAAAGTTTTGTGGATAGCGTACATACCTGTATATATATATCAAATACACGTTTTCCTGAACTGCTGTAATCATCGTTTTTTTCAAAAATAATCTCAGAGAAGTAAAGACTGACAGTGTAATTGCCGTTTCGCAAGCAAAAACCATAGTATTTGAGAGAATTGGGGCAAAGGCGAGCTTCGTCATATAAAGGTGCATCAGTCACTGCAGCTCCACATGTTACTTTCTGTATAAATTCACGTGAATCAGCCGTTGAATCCGCATAGAAATATCCGTTACAGCTATATGCCCAGTTGTACGCCGGTTTGTTAACATAAAAATTTGATGTCGAGTTATCTGCCTCATACCGAATTCCTTCGATGTTATGTTCATCGCCACCAGTATTTATATGCAAATTATAATTGTCTGCAACATATATACACATTGATTAATTTAAACATGTATGTGACCAAGATGTAGCTCCGGTAGATTAATTTTAAAATGTATATGAAACCAAGGTCTAGCTCCGGTGGCAAAGGACAGCCTTCCTGGAGCTCAAGTCTTGAGTTCAAGTTTCAGTGTATGCATGAGTTAATAATAAAATATATATATATATATAATTTAAACAACAGTTTTTCCGGAACTTAACAAATCCTTAATAGGAACATTTCTGTACAGATGGATATGTATACATACACTGAGATTTCTTCTGGCCAGCGGGGCAATACTTCCTCATAATCTCTTCCGGAAATGTCCTATATAAATATTTACAATAATAAGATCAATTAATTTTGTAAGGGCATTAATTCACGTAATAATTGCTTGCTGATCGATCGATAAATCACCTATAATATAATTATTAGATAAATGAATATGAACATACCGATTCTTAGGTTCACTGGTTACAGCAGCAATATTGTTAATAGTATGCGTGCAGATATCACATGTTCATTGAAAGTCAAAATCAAAATCAGAAAACGAGATAGACAGAAACTGTTGGAATTGAAATTTGTAGCACGAAAATGAGTAAGAACGTAGGAGAATATTATATAATATGGTGTAGTATAATTTTCTTACAGATTTATCCGAGAACTGTTGTTGGGAAGATTCCTACAAGATAAAAATTTAAAATTATTATGAAATTCATTTATATATATAAAATTATGCATGTGGATAAGCAATCATGCAACTGCAAAGAAACAAATTAAGAAAGAAAGGAACCAAGGTCGCTTAATTAATTAACGCTATTATCTTACTTGTGTGTCTCTGGTTCTGGAAATATGAATTCATTGTATGCAAGATCCCTGCAAGATGACAATTCAGACAAGTAGTGTTGGCATTAATTATTAATTTGTATTTGCATGCAAAATGGCATAGGAATTCCTAAACACAACGACAGGCTAGAGTTTGTGCATGACTTTGGACATTCATATATTTAACTAGATGCATGCAAAAGGCTGGCAGGCTAGAGTTTGTTCATGACTTGGGACGATAATATCTTTAATTAAATATATGCAGCTAGCATTTGAATAAGAAGCTTCAAAACATTTGCACATTACACTATTCTAAATTGAAATTTTTTACATAAATTTTCATTTGCCTAACCCGCGTCTTTGATTTAAAATTTGTTTAATTTGATGGGGAAAGGAAATAATGTTTACACTAGAACAAGTTTGAAAACATTTTATCACATTTATGTATAGTTAGAAAGCATACCCCTTTTTTTTAACATTGCTGTAAATCCAGTCTGGCAATGTTCCATTGAGCATATTTCCTGTAAGATACCTGGAAAGTAAAAATAGTAACAGAAAAAACAAATTATTTGGATTCTTTTTTATTACGCTATTACTGTCAGTCAAAAGGAAAAGTGTGAGAAGACAAAATTCAGATAAGATATATATGTCAAAAGGAACACATGATTTGTATGGTAAAAAATCTCATTTAACCTTTACCAATAAAAGTTTGAATTATTAAAGTTATAAGTTAGGGACGTAATTGTGTGATATAAAAAAATCATGGATCGGAGTGGTAAAATTGAGGAAAAATATTAGGAGTCTGAATGTTATTCTCCCTTTTATATTAAGAAAAGATATAAAATCAATGGGATTCAATAAAGTTATCACTTACAGCTCAGATAAAAACAGTTTCTTCAAAGTATTTGGAATTCCACCAGTTAAGTTGTTGAAGCTCAGGTCACTACAGTACAAATTAATAATAATCAATCATTAGAGAAAAAAAAATGATCATTTACAGCAAGGATTTGGATTTATTTTATTTAAAATTTTTCTCATTAAATATCAAGACACTGTTTTCTTAACGGGCGCTAAAAAGCGGTGCCGCTTTTTAACCAAACTGCTCCTTCTTTCTCGAGTTTTATTTTATCAGAAACTTTAAACTTTGGTATAAACTTGAGCAAAGAAGAAATACCGACAATTAATTCTTTAAAGAAGAATTATATCATGGAAATGGACTAGAATTGAAAGCATAATCATAGTACTTATAAATAAAAATTTAAAAAAAAAAAATTCAGTAAAAAAATATGGAAATTATTTGATGAAAGATCAGCCAAAATAAAAAATATAAATCCTTGTTTCCGGGATTGATAAGCAAGAGGAAACGATCACAAGTGGATTAACAACTCTCCCCAACCCATGAGCATAGTGAAGGTCGGCGATTGAATAAATTTTAGACAATATTTGAAAAAAAAAAAAGCAATATCAATTGAAGACAATCTTTTTTGTTGTCGGCAAAGTAATATAACTGCAATTTATTTTATATATAAAGCTTAGGAAATATTAGATTAGATGGCAAAAATAAAAAAAATCAGTAATATTTTATTAATTTTCTTTTAGAAATGACTATTTTCCAAGACAGATGTGTATTTCCAAAAGTATTCTTGAAAATAACCCTTTTTTAATATATCTTAGAAATTGAGGTAATATATGCAAAAATCAAATATATACACTAGTTTAGTAATTTACTTTACGAGATTCTGACAAGGTTAATAGATGTTGCGGATACAAGTTTAAATGACCTCTGACCTCATATTACTAAACTAATAAGAAAGTAAACGAAAAATAAACTTACAGGAAGCCTAACTGATTCCAATTGGCAATGTATGGTGGGATTGAACCAGTAATGCTGCAATTTCTCAATATCCTGCAGAATTATTATGATTAATTTAATTTCTAAAAAAGATTTAATTAATTAATTAATTATAAGGAATAGTATACAATTAATAAATTTAAAATGTAGATCTGGTATTAATTAATTAAAAAAAACAGATAAAAATATAATTAACGCATAAAATAATTATACGTGCATGGAATTGGAATACACCGCTTACAGGCTTGATATACTACTCAAATTAGCTGACTTCGGGAAAGAAAAGCCCATCGTTTGTAGGTCAGAGACATACCTGGAATAAACAACGAAGCCAAGTTAGAAATTAAGTTAATTGCGAAATTAAAAAAGAAAATTTCCCATCCGGGAGTCATGGACTTTACAATGTCTATGACAAAACATTGTAAACCATGAAAAAGATAGATTTTAATATTGTAAGCAAAGTTCCACATTGAAAGCTATACATATATAGTTATTATCTAATGAGTTTTTTGTACTTTATTAAAGTACAAGAATGTTAATAGTCTTTATTACACCATATAGTATGATGTCACTGAAAATTTTCTATATATGTGTGTGTCTGAAAATTTTCACTGTATGTGTGAGTGTGTGCGGGCGCTCTCATTTTTTATTTTTTTATTACGGACACACTTTTAAGCCGTGCGGTTTAATAACACTAAAAACTAATTCTATTAAATCACACTGCTTAAAATCATGTTCGCAGTAAAAAAACAAATGAGGGCGCCCGTAGTAGAAAAGAATTATATACACACACACATAAATACATATATAGAGCAGAGTTTGGATTGTTATTAATTGTTCTTACAAAAATCGAAGGCTTGACATATTAAAAATTTCTGGTGGCAGCTCCCCTTCGAAGTTATTTCCCATCAGATTTCTGTGAGATTAAAGGAAACAAAAGTAATATTATTGATAATTAGCTCGCGCGTGTGGGAGAATTCATTGTTTTTGTATGTTTTCGAGCATCATGCAAATTGGTTTACTTTTATATGATGCAATATATATATTGCAATAAGAAATTTATATACTGCGACTATTCTGGGTCAAATTTATTATGATACAACCTACATTTCTACCTTTAATTGCGGAGGAATATCCATTCTATGAGAAATTCTAAAATACATCTGTTGTATCATGTCAGCCATACAACAAGTAAATAATGTCATGACATGTGTGCATTTATTTTGTAAACCATCATGCAAGTGATGGTTGTATTAAACTCAATTACACATGTCATGCATGCATCAATTGGTTGTAATACAACAAATGTATTCTTGAATTTTTCCCATTCTACCCAGCCCATATTCCTACCTTTACTTAGCATGGTTTGCCAAAGGAGTATATGTCAGAGTTTGGTTTAACAGTTTTATGTAGCAAATTATTAAACTCCAACAAAAGCAGATTGTTTACACAGAGAGTACCCAAGTTTCAGTTTACACATAAAATGATAAAATGAATAGGCTTACAGAAAATCGAGGTTGTCCCATTTTGCAATGAATCTGGGGATCGGACCAGACAAATAATTCCCAGCTATTTCCCTGCATTGACAAATAAAATTTCCACTACTGATATTTGCAGACTTCAAACAATAAGCAAGAAAAATCTAGACCAAATTAATTACAATCCTTAAAAATAACAACAACAATAACAATTAGAAAATGAACAAACATGACACTTACAAAATCGTCAGATTCTTTAGATTCTCATAATCTTTTGGCAAATCCCCCCTTAAATTGTTGGATGTCAACCACCTGCAACCACATGAAAGTTATTTTTAGGTTATGTTTAAGATTGAAGTGTTGTAAATTTTAATGTGGTATTGGTATGTACGTAGATGAATGATTGACATATAATAATTGCATACCAGCCAAATATGTGTGTGTGTGTGTGCGTGTGCGCACGTGTGCACGTATAAATGAATTTTCAAGTACAAGCATATATGTAGTACATAATTAGTTACAAGCGTATATATACACGACGAGATCAACATCCTAATTAACCATTTTATAAATTCCATAAATAAATACTTCCACACACACTTACAATTCTTCAAGATTGCTTAATTTTCCAAGTTCTGGTGGGAGTGTACCGCTGAGTCCATTCTCCGGCACAGATCTAGATATTAGAAAATATATATGAAATTAAAAATTGTATTGTATTTTCAAAGAAATAAGCTAATTATTGATTTAAGTAGCTGGCTTTATAATTTTAAAAGTAGAGTGAGATTTCATACAAAACCCCGAGCTGAGAAAGGTCTCCCAGTTCACGAGGAATTTCCCCCGATAGCTGATTGCTCCATAGTTCCCTAAAATGCCCAGAAGTACATAGTAAGATAAATGCAAATGCAATTTTTGGAGTAACTAATTAATTGAATATTTCAATATTTTACTTCCGAATTTTTTGTTGGAAGAACTGTCGGATTTTGCGGAGCAAATGTAATTATTTCTATGTTGCTCTTCTTTTTTCATATTGGTCATATGTTTTGTTTTCTTAATTTTTTAAGGATAAGATTCATTGCGTATCCTCATTTAAGTGTCATTTTTTTCCCTTAGTAGCAAAATTTTTCTTGTACCCTTTAGATTTGCCTAAAAAAAAAAATAAATAAATTGCATTGCATGTGAAGATTCTTACAATGTTTGAAGAGATGACAAGCGCCCCAACGATGGTGGAATCTTCCCCGTGAGTAAGTTCTGGCCCAGATCGCTACGGCAGGAAATCATAGACGTATGATGGTACTTCATAGTAAGAAAAATGAAGGGAACCAAAAATCTTCTATCTATTGAGATTTCATATCTCTTTGTGTGTGTGTGTGTGTGTGAACAAGCATGCATAATGTACAAAATCATATAGTAATGATAAAACATCCTAAAATTTGAATCTTAAAAATTTGAAATGTCGACTAAAATTCCTTGGGATGGCATGACACTTCACCGATTTGGATCCTCTTCAAATTCAATGCCGTCTGCTATTGGCAGTTGGCCCCCAAGGGCCTGGCCAACTGGTTAAGTGACACATGTCAATAGAGCTTTAAAAATTCAGGATAGTGAAGGAGATAATCTCAATCTGACACTTCACTTAGAGACAAAATATGAAGGAATAATTTTAACTCAATGATCGTAGTAACTAATAAAACTTACAGCATATCTAGGTTCCTCAAATTCCCCAAGCTTGTTGGTATGGTCCCAGTTAATTGATTTTTTGATAAATCTCTACTCATCACACAAATCCAGTGTATCAGAAGAAAAGGAAAAAGAAAAAGAAAAAAGGAGCTATAATTGAATTACTTGCGGCAAGTGAGGACTTACAGAGTGATAAGCTGAAATAAATACCCAATCTGGTAAGGAATGGAACCATGAATTGTGTTGTCGGATAGATCGCTGTTGAGTTTTGACATGTATAAAAGTATAAAACCATTTCAAATATGGATGCATGTATTAATTAAGGCAAGAGCCAAGCTTACGACGATATATATATATAGTTGTTTAATTTATTAAATTTAGTTATAAAAGCTTATGCAAAATGATTGATCATTGAATTAATTAATTAATTAATTGTACATACAGTATCTGCAGGTATGTCAGAGCAGCCACACGTTCTGGGATTTTTCCAGTTAAGCCTACACTCTCCATGATTCTGGATACAAAAAGATTAACATGCAGTTAATAATGGAAATTAGCCTTGCTTTTGTTATGACTGTCAAGGCAAGTAATTAGATTAGAGTTGGAACATATACATGCCGGAGATGTGCGGGGTCCCTTTATCGACGAGGCAAGTGATGGTAATATTGGAACTAAGCTTTGGCGTCTCACGGCAATATGAACTCAATTTAGGTAGTTGTGCCCTCCACTGCAAACTGGACATCATTTCCGTCAGACCGGCCACTGCCAATAATATTTCCGACAAGAAATGTTGTTAAACTGATCATGAGCAAATGGATCTATGCCAGCTATATAGCTACAAGACAAAAACATTCGTTCAACTCTTAATTAATTTATAAAAGTTGCATGCATTATCGAATTTGCTATCCAATTATAATTTCGTTTGTTTTAACTTTTAGCAATTCTCAATACAGAGAATTTATGCGCATCTGATAATTAGTGATCATATATATATATATATATATAGTCATTATTTAGCACGGATATGACACCGTATGGTATTATAGTTAATTGCAAAAAATGATAAAAACACGTTAATACTATATGGTGTTATCCCGAGTCTGCATTTAAAAAAATGAAGACATTTACATTTATATATATATATATATATCCTGATCTGGTAAATGATAAAGTCTGGAAAAGCTATTATGCCATGCAATTTAATAGCATTATGCAATAATACTATTAAACCACACGGCTTCAAAACTTTTACAAACATTACACTATTAAACCTCACAGTTTAATAGCTTTCACAAACTTTAAAAAAGTCTAAGATTCTAGATTGGAACATTTTTAATTAATATATATATTATGTACTTATATGTATATAATAATGGAAACCGCATGCTAGAGAACCAAAAACCCTTTAAAATTATGAAATTTACTCGAGATATAAAGAATTATTAGCATATATTACCTTCATGACCAGGTAGATCACCTACTTTAGTATCATTTTCAGCAGCACTCTGAAATTTGAACTCGGAGCCAAGTTGACAAAGAAGAAACAAAATTAGTATGAAAACAGTCTTAGAAATTAGAACCACGCGATGCCCAGCAGAACGTTCATCCATTTTATTTTATTTATTTTAACTTTTAATTCCTAGCTAGCTGTTCTAAACTTTCAGTTCGCTCACTCACTCACTAGCTAGCTCCTGTCTGGCTGCGCTAATTTGATCATTTCTATCGCCGATATTTTTATACAGGAAAAGAGATGCCAGTCTTGATTAAATAACACGCCACCCGTGCTTTGTATTTTGAGGGTGCAAGAGTAATTATCGAATTCAGAAAAGGAAAAAGGAAAAAAAAAAAGAAAACAAGGTGAAAAACGTTGTGATGGATTAAATAAAGTCGAATCTATTTGGAAAATTAAAAAGTATTTGTTAAAGGAATGATTAAAGTTTAAAGATATTTGTGATTTATTAAAGTCGAAAGCTATTGGAGATAAGAAGCACGTTTACTTGTCTTCCTCTCTTTCTCTTTCTTCTTCACAACAAAGATGCTAATGGCCGTTCCCTAGATATAGGTTTGCATAGCTTTTAACTTTCTTGTACTTCACATGCATGATTCTTGTTTTCGAATTTGTTCTTCGTTGGCTTGTACTTAACCTTCTCTACAGGGGTAAGATTCATGACATCTCCTTAATTAGGTGTATTTTTTTCTTTATTTATAAAGCTTTCTTTAATTAGGTGATTAATTTAACCGACATACATGTAGTCTTTTAATTTTTTTTTTTTTAAATGGTCCTCGACAATGTCAAGAAAAAACTTAAAATAAAACTAAGAAAAGAGTAAAATAAAAACAAGGAGTTGGGTCTTTGAGAGAAAGCCAAGCCTCTCAATTAAAAAAACACAAGCCAACAAAACATTAAGCACCGAATCAACTAAAGCGATTTTATAGGAATTGGGAATCATCCTTCTGAAGGAAGACACGGATCTCAGGTGGTGTGTTAAGTTTTAACCACGCATTGGTCTTAAATGTTTTCCACTTGTTTTTTTCACTCAGCGATTTCTTGAAATTTCCATGTAGCTTATCCCAAAAAAAAAAAAAATCATGAAGATTAGATTCGTGGCTCTAAAGCTCTTCAAACTTCAGGAATGGCACTAATATAATCCAGCAAGTATCAGTGGTGACAGATTGTTTCTATTTAGATTCTTAAATAATTCCCAGATTACACGATTCGTTATTCACTCCATTAAAGGAAAAGAAAGATGCTACGATAAAGTAATTCTCCAATTTTCTGGTCCTTTAATTCGCAGACTTTTTGTGTTCTTGGATCTGTTCTAGCTGTCATGCAACTTTTAGGGCGGGTGATTGAAATTGAATCAGTTTCAATATTCAGTTTTTTGGGGAAAAAAAAAAGGAATTTCATTGTATGGATGTTGGTATTTCTATACAACATCAATTTAATATTTGTACGTTGCCATCCTCATTGTACACATTATTGAGTCTTCATTAATATTTTAATACCTACGTAATTTAGTTTATCTCAAGTATTACAATAGTGCCTTGGAACGACGGCAAATACAGGCAAATACAGGCAAATTAGGATTTTACATATTATATGTATGTGAGGTCCACATTAGTCTATACAGAGATATTTTACATATTATATGCATAAGGCAAACTTATATAATGAAGTTGGCGTGAACCATAGAGAAGATGCAAGACATGGTGTTACTTCACATGCGGACAAGGTCAAAGTAGTTGAAGATAAATCAATCTCTACATAGATGTTATCTATCAAGATCGAGCAAGCAATATTCCTTGAGATAGAAATTACAATTGGCGTGATCATTGAAGATTGAGATTAAATTGTTTTGATTTAAAGCAGATGATAAGCAGATATTGAAGAGATAATATTGTTATATTATCGTGAAGAGTTCCTTATACATCTAAAGGCTTTGGGAGTTATCAAAGGAAAAAGTTTTAGACTCTTCATTACACGTGATTCACCTGTCACTATATAAAGGTGAGTCATTCATATATTTTACTAAAAGGATTCTACTTCAGAGGCCACAACCTTGTGATCATTCTTTGATTTGGGAGACATTGTCTCTGGTCTTTTCAGAAGAAGGGGTCACATGTTCACAACAGAGGGATTTTACGAAGAGGTGACATACCATTGACTAAGAAGTCTTGCTCGGGAGAGGAAGCAAAAGACATGTGGTGCACACGAGGTGTTAACTTGGTTACTATGACAAGGTGGCCACAATCACTAGAGGGTGTCTCATACTGTGTGAGATTTCAATAGTTTGTAATCTCTTAAACCTAGTGAATTATTTGATATCTAAATGTGACTCCATGGACGCAGGGATTTGAATCCCGAACCATGTAAAAATCCTCTTGTTTGTTTTATTTTTACACATTAATTTGTTTAATTCACCTTTAATTAAACTCAGTAAACCTACTAAAATTGGATCTGTCATATCATTTTTATTTCATTAATAATGTGTGATTTAAACCAACAAAGTGTTGGATCCACTGGCAATGGAGTCCCCTTAAGTGGCTTGATTGGGTTTGCTCCCTAGTTCGAGTCGCAGGGAAGTCACATTTGTTGGGAGAACATGTGCCTCCCGATTCGAGTGAGGACTTCTAATCTGGGTTATGGTACGGGCTTAAAAGTGTCTCCCACAGTTGGGGCCCTCCCCAGGATACCTCGTGGTTAAAAAAAATAATAATAATGTGTGATTTAATGCTAATACATAGAGTAATAATACTGGTCAATGTTTTTTTATAAACTGAATTAATTAGTCAAAAAAATAAAAGAAAGGAATTACAACTGTCCAGAGGGGACATAATGAGTTTTATCCCTTAAAATTTGTAAGAAGTTAAAGTAGAAAAAAGTATGAAATTAAACCAAAAGAGGTAACCAAATAAAATGATATTTTAGAAACTCATTGGCATCATGAGAAAGTAACTCCAAAATCTCTAAAGGCGGAGTCTGCCACCAAGTGAGAGAATCACAAATAAGACCCAAGTTAGTTAAATGATCAGCCATATAGTTAGTTTCTCAGAAGATATCAGAGAATCTAAACGCCATAGAGTTGATGAGATTACAACAATTCAACCATCTGTTATGAATACCCCATGGAGGAGGAGAAAAGGATTGGAAAAAAGATGAATGACTAACATAGAGTCGCTTTCTAGCCAAAGACAATACCAACCCTTGTCATGAGCAAATTCAGTAGCTAACGTAGCTGCCATAATTTCAGCAAAGTAGGCAGTGTCAATGCCTAAAGAAAGACCAAAAGCACCTAAAAAGATCCCGTGTAATCTCAAAAAACACCACCACAAATTGAGCTACCTGGATTACCTTTAGATAAACCATCAATGAAAACATTCAAGAATGCAATAACACGAATTTTTAATAGCAGATTACTACTAACCTACCATAAATAAAAAATAAAATAAATGAAACAAAGCATCCTTAATTCCAAAAACCAGACGGAAGATAAAAAAAAAATTTCAATGAAAACATTCTTAAAATTTCTTAAATAAATAAATAAAGATCATTTGAAGGCTTAAACAGCAAAATCGGACCAAAATCTGGCCGTATGTGTAACAAAGCCACAAATTCTATAGACTTTGTTCAAAATTTTACCCCACCCGTAAAAGATAGAGGGGGTGCACAAAACGAAAATTAATTTTTTTAATCTCTTGAACTCAAATGGTCAGTAAACTAAAACTGTTTGAAGAACTTGGAAACAGCATAAAATTTTGTTTTGAGAATCAATTTCATATTTAATCTAATTGAAACTTTTAATTCGAACAATCCCACTCCTTGCTTCGACCGAGAAAAATCATTAAACTTTTAAACCTCTTTATTTATTCTTCTTTTTGACAGAAATATCTAAAAAACAATATTGATTTTGACTTTTGTGACGAATATATGTACTTTTATTTTCCTATTGTGAATAAAGTAGTTTCCCTTTTCTTGTTTTTTTTTTATTCTCTTCATTTTGGGTTACATCAATAATGCCAGCCTATAATTGTTCTTCATGCCTGTTAAAAATTCAACAAGAATAGTATCAATTAATATTTTCAGGCTTTATCGGGCCCTTTGAATACGAATTCACCTGCAAAGAAAAAGACTATATTCTAAGGATTTTATCAGAGTCTTCTTTTTTTTTCTTTTGCTTTTTGAAAAAGTTCTTTATTTATTGACGGTATGTGACCTCAGACATTCGAGCATTCAAACAAGTGAGAGGAATCGATACAGAACCTTCTGCTTGTATGTGATATACTGGCCTTGAAATGACTGTTGGGACAGAATAACCTACCACTTCAATTTATTTATAAGTAATGTTATATTTGGTTATTTAGAAATATTTGGGATTTGTTTGAAATTTCTGTTAGAAGGCTCAAAAATAATTTTTAAAATTAAAAGTTAACTTTACTGTTTGATAAATATTCTTAAAAATCACTTTTGACAAAATAATTGTATACTATATTATAGTTGATTTTGAAAAGCGAGGAGATAGTAGTTTTTCAAAATTTAATTTTGAGAATCAATTTTATGTTCAATATAATTTCATATATATCCCTACATATTTTACTGTGAACCCAAAATTATCCTTAATTAGGTAAGAAATAAATTAGAAAATTTAAGATCATTATTATTTTGATTTTTTTTTCATGCATTCTTTTTACCGCAGTTCTTCTTTGTCCTATTAACTATACCATCAAAACTTCTCTAGTACTGCAAAAAAGATCACCACTTAGGTTAATATAGTAATATCCACTACAAGTTAATACCCAGATAAGTTAATAAACTCTATTATATAATAATTTTACATAGTCCCAACTTGGGCTAAAGGTCTAAATTAATGATTTCCATAAACTACTAAGATAATATTTTTTCTTAAAATTCTTATGCAACTATGTATTCTCATTCAAATCATAAATTTATAATTTGTTAAAATTAAAAATATAATTGTTATGATATTTAAATAAACAAAATTTGATTGTTGTGAAGAGAAGACGATAAAAATGCTTCTTATCTCCAAATTCCAACAGCTTTCAACTTTAACCAATTCAACTTTAATTAATCAGTCAAAATATTTTTTTCACCTTCTTTTCTTGTACCCTCAAAATACAAAGCGCAGGTGGCTTGTTATTTGATCAATTCTGGCATCTCTTCTCCTATATAATAAATATCGGCAATAGAAATCAAATTAGCAGAGCCAGATAGGAGCTAGTGAGTGATTAAGCGAACTGAAACGTTGAACAGCCAGCTAGGAATTACAAGTAAAAATAAAAATAATTTGTTTACATGATACTCTGTTATATTCAGCTGAACAATCTACTCTGACTGTTAAAACTCAATTTGTTTTTTGGGTTTCAGGTTCCAGCATACTCTCTGTTCAGCCCATCCAAGCTATATAGATACACACACTTTCAGGATTCCAGTAAGTGCTTCTGCTTAAAACCCTTTTATGATTCACCCATGCCATTGCTAAATCTCTGATTGATGTGAATTTAAACATGAAAATTTCTAAAACTTGTTTATAGAATTTGATGGTTGATGATGATCTTTTATCAAGTTAATATTTGCCGTCGTATCACTTAATTTTAAAGTTATGATAAATATATTTTCAATAAATTATTGTATTGGATCCTTGGTTACGCAGAGAACCAATTCGTAACTTGTTCTATTGAAGCTCGAAGCTAAGACCTGAGTCTTAGGAAAGTCGCTTTTACTACTGGAGCGACCTTAGCAATTAATTATTGTATTTGATCCTTGGTTACCAAGAGAATTTATTCGGAACTTGTTCTATTGAAGCTCGAACCTAAGACCTGAGTCCTAAGAAAGTGAGCTAGACCTTAGCTTCAATTCTCAGTTTTTTGTTCGATACATCATTATGTTCTGACTAGTATCATTCTGTCGATTCACGCGTATGACACAATTTTACTCTGATCAATGTTGTTGGGTGACTTCACTATTCTGATAGATGTTCTGTCAAGTCCCATGGAAGTGAGATGAATCCATTATATATTTTGTCTTGTCCCTCCTAGTACTGAAAGTGCTAGTCTCTTTTCTGCCATCTGTACTTTATGTGTGTCATGATTGTATGGTTGTAGCAGAAGCCCATACGAGCTCATAAGATGTATACTTTACTGAGATGATAATGAACATGAAATTAACAGGGAACATTTGCCCGAGGATATGGCGGCGTCGAAAGCGACAGAGGCGATGATTGGGACATTGATAGAGAAAGTGTTTTCTGCCTTGCTGACTCAAGCGCAGTACGCACTTGATTTTAAAGATCAGCTGGAGGCAATGAAGACAAAGCTTGAGCTAATGACAGCCTTCATCTCCTGCACTGATAAGCAGAAAACTCGGGGGGAGTTCATGCAGAAGATCTTGCCTAACCTGAGAAAAATAATTTATGAAGCTGATGACATAATGACGGATTGCCAAATTAGAGATGAATATCGGAAAGATGGGTTTTGCCACAGGTTCTCACTTCGTGACTTGTTTTTCATATACCAAACAGGCAAGGATTTGAAGCATATCAATTCACGGATTGAGAAAATGGAGTCTAGCTTGGGGGTGTATGGAAGAGCAGAACAGCCAATCATCCAGCAGGGGCCTAATAATTCATCATACCAAATATTTAAATATTCCCCAGAGGACCAGGAACCATCTGAAATAATCGGTTTGGAGAAGGACTTGGAAAAGATTAAAGGGTGGATCCTTAGCAGTAATGAGAAGCTTCAGCAAATCGGTATTGTGGGTATGGGTGGTTTAGGCAAAACCACCATTGCCCAAAAGATATTCAATGATAGAGAGATGGTTGCATACTTTGAGAAGAGGATATGGGTGCCAGTTTCTCAGAATTTCAGCGATGAACGAGTCATGAGGGCCATGTTGAAACAGCTGGGAGAGGATGAATCGGGAATTGAAGAAAGTCATTTGCTGCACAAAATTCAACAGAGGCTCAGTGACAAGACCTGTCTCATTGTAATGGATGATGTGTGGAGAATGAATCTAGATTGGTGGAAGAATTTATATCCGACTGAAAAAAGATGCTTCGTTATCATCACATCTAGAAATGAAACCGTTGTCAACAGTATGGGAGTTGATGAGTCAAGAATTCATCGCCCAAAAATTTTAAATGAAGAGGAGAGTTGGTCATAACTCTGCAAGCATGCATTTTTAACGAGCAAGGGAAAATGCCCCAATAAGGAGTTTGAAAAAAAAGGTAGAGAGATCTTGAAGAAATGCGGGGGACTACCGCTGGCAATCAAGACAATAGGAGGCTTGCTTGCTCCAAAAGTCCATTCCCTTAGTGAGTGGAATAAAATCAATGATGATTTTCATGTATATTTGACAACCGAAAGAGAGAACAATTCGGTGGTGGCTTCTCTACGACTGAGCTATGATGAACTCCCCACACATCTAAAGCAGTGCCTCTTGTGCTTCTCTGTTTATCCCGACGACTTTGAGACAAGTGGTGAACAGATGGTACATTGGTGGGTGGGAGAAGGACTCATCCGGGGCAGGGACAATCGGACTGCTACGGAATTAGGCTTTGATTATCTTTCAGAGCTAGTAAGCAGATGCTTGGTTGAAGTTGTGCATCGAAGAGGCTACGATGGCAGGGTCTATAGTTGCAAGATGCACGATCTGGTCAGGGATATGACCGTTCAGATTGCAAAAGATGAGGCTTTTTGCAGCTTTGATGAACAAGGCAGGCAGAAATTGACACAAGACTCGCGATGGTTCGGTTTCAACAGTGACATGGATCCAAAATCCCTGAAAAAAAGTTCAAGGCTCAGGGCATTGATACTGCAATCAAGCACTCCAGTTTCCCTTTGGAATGTGAAATCGCTCATGTCACTGAGACTGCTGGATTTCTCATACTGTAAGCTTGATCGAATTAATGTTGAGGATCTATTGGATAAGATCTCTTCACTTAAACGCCTTGCATGTCTCAACTTAAGCGGAGTTGCAGGCAATATTGAGCTCCCATCTTCAATTCAAAAGCTTCGTAATCTCCAAATACTTGTTCTGAGGAGGTGCACCAAACTACATCCATCAATTACTAGTTTGAAGAAGTTGATCATCTTGGACCTCGGATCTTGTCCTCTCCAGTATCTACCTCGTGGACTCGAGAAGCTAATTTATCTCCAGGAGCTGTCTGGATTTCGGGTGGCGAGTCAGTCTAACACACAAGGCTGTCGACTTAACGCCCTTCTGGGACTGAAGCAGCTAAGAGTTCTACGAATGTCCATAAATAATGAGAGTGAAATCTCGGAAGATGAATGGAATGTCTTATCACAGCTCGAGAAACTCAAAGTTTTAGCTATTGATGCAGAGGATTGTAAAGAAAAACATGTATCACAGATGCTGGATAGGCTTTTGCCTCCTCCGAGCCTTCAGGAGCTTTACCTCAGGCGATACCGCCACGAAATTCTGCCAAAATGGATTAATCTTAAGCACCTCTCAAGCCTGCAATATCTCTGTCTTGAGGATGGAGACATCAGCAACTTCGAAATCAGTTCTGAATCTGATCAGGATAGCAATGGCACCACATGGGTCCTTGAGGGTCTATGTTTAAAGTTTATGCCAAACTTAATTCTTGATTGGAATGTTTTGCTCAAGGATATGCCTATACTACGTTATGCAGAGGTTAGCCGTTGCTTCAATCTGAAAAATACCCCTTTTCCTCTTGACAAGCCGGCTGTCTGGAAGAAGAATCAAGATTGAGAAATCAGAATGTATGGTACACTGCTACTTTCATTAATTATACTAGCCACTTATGATAAAATAAGAGCATGACATGTATTATTGTTGGATCTTCTTGAGGTATGTATTCAATTTGTCTGTTACTCGAGTTTGATGAATATTCGAACTTGGCCAGTGTTACTGTATTAAGTTTTCAATAATATTGGACATCCCAACATTTGAATCTTAACTTAAATCCAAATACCATTCATTTATTAGATAATATAATTTATAACTTCTAAAATTATTTAACTATCATTCAATAAATTATTTAACTACCATTCAATAGATGAACGTTATATCAGTTGAAACTTAAATTAGGACTTAAATATTGGGATACAAAACTTTCCTCTTGACCTTTTTTATTTTTTTATTCTTTTAAATCATTGTGCAAATGAGAAAAAAAAAACTCAAACTACTTGCAAGTTACATATATTATCAAAATTCAAAAAACATCAACAACCAAACAAGAGATAAAATCATAAACTATGTAATAGTTCCTGAAGACACCATGCAAAACCCATATGAAGTACTGCAAAGGCCACACATAATAATAAGATTTAAATTCGGTATTGAATTGAACTTTTTGCTAACGTTTTAGAAATATAATTGGTAGTTATTAGATAAAAATCTAAAACTAATTAAATCTTAACCAAATATTACTGTACATGCATTTGTGATAGAAGGTTATGAAGAATTGATGAGTTCCGGTCTTTGTCTTTTAATGTCATTTATAATTTTCCATTGAGGTTACAATTGTAAATTTAAAAGAGGGGTTTTATCAAGATTTTGAGAGCTGTAAACAGCACCACTCGCAAAGCAAAGCTAAAGAGGGGCTCGATTGTTTTTTTTGACTTAATGACTTAAATTCAATCAATTAAGTCATTAAGTTCATTTGTTTTTTCAACTTAACGAAAATTTTCAATCATTAAATCATTAAGCTGTTAAACCAATTTTTTTAACATTTTGCAAAATCTAAAAAATCTTAATGATATCATTAAAAGCTATTCTCTAAAATATCCCAATTTAATTAATCAATTTTCTTCCTTACTTGAATAAAATTTAATAATTAACATTATTATCCATCTCTATAACTTGTGGTGATATAATGATAGAATATTATTATTTTATCTTTTCATTTTATTCAAATTAGCATTATTATCTTCATAATTTTTTATGAACAATATAAAAACATTGTAAGTTACAATAAAATCAATTAACCTGTACTAATTAAGAACATTAAAGAAGTGTATTCAATTGAGCATGATTTTTTTTTGTGTTCATAATATATTATTTTATTTTTATTATTTAATATGTTGATTATTAGTTTCACATTTCTAATTTATAAGGATACAAATGTAAAAAAATAATAGTTTTCAGATTTTTCAGTTAAAAATATTTTAATACTTATTTTTAACAATTTTAAAAATATATTATTTAAATTCAGACATTCAACTTTATTTACAATTTAGACAACTTCAAGTGTATTCAAATATTATTTAAAAAAAAAAACCACCGAATTGTTAAAGATGTCCACTTCTCTCGAAAGGTACTGGGGGTGCTGAATTTGATTGGCAGCTAAAAATCAGCCTTTTTCCTCTCTTTTTTTTTCTTCATAGGAAAAGTAAGCAAATAAAGATGGAATGAAGGTGCTAAATATTGACTAGCCTGATTAGGCTGATTTCAATTTCATGCTACAGCAGGTTGCATCCCTTTCCGTTATTAGTTATTATTAGCATGCTATGTTTATTCCCTACAACTTTGATTAAGTATATTATTATTAGCATCATCTCTTTATAAAGTAAGGGAAGAAGAATCAATTCTCCGCTCACTTTTAGAGCACTGATTTTTACCCATCATTTTTCTTTATTTTGCATTAGAATTTCATTTGACAGGATAGAGAATTTGGGTTTGTTCTTCAAGGATTAGGATTCTCTCTTCTTCTTTTTTTCAATCTCTCTTAGTCCTTCAATATTTATAAATTTATTTGTAAATAAAGTGAAAAAAATTGGCTTGATTGACAATATGAAATTTTAAAATTCAATCTTAACCACTTATTTCACTTGAAGAGATTAGGGGGAAAAAATATTAAAAGAAGATCCTTGTCCGTTCTTAAAAGTCAAATTAAAACTCATAATGATGGTGTTGCATGATACTTACTATTATATTAAACAAAATTTTCTATTAGAAGGATTGATTACGAACTAGAATTTAGTATTGTTTATTTTTTAATGCAAAATGTATATTTAAATTAATATAGCATATGATGAGTCATGCTTAATTGCTGATTTTTGTATTTTAAAATTATCAGGATGGAGTTGAAAGATTAAAAAAGAAAAAGAAGATATAAACTTCGATACACTAAAGACAGGAACAGTACATTCTAGTTCGTATTTCTCTTATCTTTTAACTTTGTATTTTAAATTCATCTAAACATCCGAACCTAAGCACCAGGTTACATATTATATTATAAACAGACACTTGTCAAATGATTACTAATATTACTATTTTCATTGTTACCGAGTGTTAAGCATTCCACTTTACCCATGTACGTATTTGAATAGGGATATTATGAATACTAGTTAGCATAAAATTCTATTCAAAAATAAATAAATAAATAAACTAAAAAGAATCAAAGAGATTAACCAAAAAATAATTTTAAAAAAAAGCCAAAACATGTCGCGAGGCCAGATGAAGATGAATAAGTTCAACAGTGGTTAACTTGAAACTCTTTTAAAGGTCCAAATTTATAAGTGGGTTACGTAAGGTATTTGAGCCATGAAGACCACTCCTATGGGCTTTTTTTAAGCTCAACCCTGACATCATTCACACGCCCCTTTATCCTCAAGTCAATTCTACAAATAAGTATTTTTTTTTATTACATAACTCCCACTTCTTTATTATACACCCACCCTACATTCTTTAATTTCATATTAAATAATTTAATTTATATGGTCTCCATATCGTATATTAGATTAAATGAGGCCACTAAAAAATTCGAACATGAACGACTAGTGATGACGAATGCTAATGATTGATGCACAAGAGATGGAACATTCTCATTTTTAACACTTATCATCAAAATAGAGGTGTTTGGTGTGAATCTCTCCTCTCATTTGCATCACCAATGGCATCCTCATTGTGCTTTGATCCATTCTTTTTCACGAAATGACAATATATAGTTTAGGGCTTTTAAAAATATATTTCATTTACTTGAAATATTATTCAAGGTAAGTGAAACAAAAACTTGTGAGTGCTTAGTTGTTCGATTTGTAAAATTTTTTATGAGAGCATGTACTGAAGTATAAGGTTCCAATCTCCGTTGTATTACTGTGAAAGATGTTGGATTATCATCTAGTACTTAAAGAATAAATATATATAAAATAAAGAGATGAAAATGGATGTAATAAAAGAAATTATCTATGGGTAATTTGTTACTAATTGCGGTTCAATAAATAACAAAGGACACATAAATAGAAATAAAAACACAAAATATAGAGATATTCATCTCATTCAGCCATGATGTTTTTCCTTTTATTATATTCATTTTCAGGTGTAAAAATATAGAGTATAAAGTCCTTCGAAGAGACCAAACTAAACCAACGATTCGGTTTGGTGCGGTTTGGTTTAAAAAGTTAATAAAAATCGATTGGTTCATATTAGAGGTGTGTTTATTTGTAGGATTAGGGAATCGGAATTTGAAATGAGAATAATTGTTAGTGTTTATTTGTTAAAGTGGAAATGGGAATGAGAATGAAATATAAGAGGTCTATATGTTTTTTAAATTAAGAAAAATTTGGGAATCAAGTTCCTATTCCTTAAATTTTTTATTTTACCTCTATTAATTTTTTTAATTTTCAGATTATCCTTAACTAATTTTTGTCATTTGCAAATAGGTTCTAAATTATTTATTATTAGTAAGATAATAGTAGTAGTAGTAGTAGTAGTAGTAGTAGTAGTAGTAGTAGTAGTAGTAGTAGTAGTAGTAATAATAATAATAATATGTCATCATCATTATCATCATCATCATCATTATTATTTATTAATGTCATTATTATTATTATTAAAATTTATTTATTATTTTGATCATTGTTGTTGTTGTTATTTTTATTTTTATTAAGATTATTATTATTGTTATTAATAATTATTATATTGAATGATAATAATCATAATCACAATTATTATAATAAATAATGACAATAATCTGTTAACATATATGTTTCCATAATATTGATTTTGATGATAACAAACAAGATTAAGAATGATTAATCTTTTAAGATCAAATTATTTTTTATGCATCTTAAATAAATCATTATTTTCACATTTTAAAGGTTTTATATTTAATGAAAAATGATTTTATGAAATTGATTGTTTTTATTCTTTTTAAATAAACTATTATTTTCACATTATAAATGTTTCATATTTAATGGAAAAATGATTTTATGAAATTGGTTGTTTTTCAAGTTTATGGTTTATTTGAAAGAGTTTTGAAAACTTTGAAATCAACAAGTATTGCTTGAAATTTTGGAGAATGACTTATTTGAAAAGTGTCATAGCATTTTGGGCTATACCATAATTTCAGAAAGTTTTGAGATTAACAAAGTATTATTTAGAAATTCTTAAATTGGACCTATTTGCAAAGTTTTATAATATTTTGGGCCGTAACATAGTTTTATAAAGTTTTGGGGTTAAACTGTAAATTTCAGAAAATAGTTCACTGTAGCAGTCACTGTAGAAAACGGCGATCCGACATCTTGATAATGGCTCGCCGACATCTAACAGAATTGAAGATTAGTCTCTGCGACATGTGTGATAAAGCGGCTGATATCAAGAGCCTCTGGACCTAAACGGCAATCCGAAATATAGTTAACGGCGATCCGAAAATTTGAAAAATCAGCCCAACGGTCATATTGACCAGTCAAACGGCGATCCGACATCTAGCTAACGGCGATCCGACAGTGTGCAGAAAGTCAATAACGGCTAGTTTTCAGCTCCAACTATAAATAAGCTCAATCCAATTCAAACAAGGAGTGATCCAAGAGTTATCATTGAGCTTGCCATTGAGCATAAAATTATTATTGAGCTTTGAACTTGTTTTTGTTTCTTTGATTCACACATTGAGCATTCATTTGTAATCAAACACATTGTGTGAGAGAAAATTCATTTGTAATATTTATCCTTGAGAGGTTGTAAGTGTTGGGATACACTTGGGTTAAGAGATTGGGGATAATCTCTTGTTGTAAAGGTCCATTGACACCTTGGAAGTCAATTGTAAGCGTTTGAAGCCTTGGGAGGCTAGCTTAGTGAAATCCTCAAGCCCGGTGAGCTTGGAGGCGTGGACGTAGGCGGGGATAGCCGAACCACGTAAAAATCCTTGTGTTCGTTTTCTCTTCCCTTACTCATTTATTATTGTGCTTTCATTGAATTTATTGTTTTCGAATTGCTTAAGGCATTAGATTAAATTGTTGTGTGGTTTGCCTAGGATAATTTTTAAAATTCCAATTCACCCCCCCTCTTGGGTTGCCTAGTTAGTATTTCATAATCAACTTAGGTTATTTTAATAACTTGTAATAATCTATTTGGATTGCAAGATAAAATAAACACATTAATAGTAATACAACTCATTTGTATTCCAATTCCTATGAGTAAAGTAAAAAATTTATTTTGATTCCCATTTAACATTTTAATTCCATCCATTTCACTTAAGGATTAGTAACATATATATATATCAAAAGCTGAAAAAAATCACAAAATACAAAATGAATTAACTTTAAAAAACTAAAAAAAATGAAACCGAATTACGAATTAATGCTGTGTTTACTTGTCTAGAATTTGAATGAGTTGGAATCGGAATGAAGAATGAGAATAAAAATAAATTGTTTACTTATGGTGCATTTACTTCCCGGATTGGGGAATCGGAATCCGGAATCAGAATGATTGACGGCGTTTACTTCGCAAAAATGGAGTAAGAACTAGAATCGGAATCGTGGGTTCCACCACTATTTGGGAATGGGGAATGAGAGATTGATTCCCATGGGCGAAGGTGGGAATCAATCTCTCATTCCCTAGAGTTCCCATTTTGCCACCATTGACATTCAAATTTTCCTAAAATGCCCCTCCTTTAAATCAAAAATATAAATATCAAAAATAAAAAAGACAAATATATAATTAATTAATATATTATTATAATTAATTAATTAGTAATTTATAGTTAATTAGTATATTGATACATTATTAACAAGAATTATTAATAATTGTAATATTTGAATAAATAATCACAATAATTAATATATTATTATAATTAATTTACTACTATACTATTATAATAATTATTAATATAGTTATTATAATTAATTCATATACTATCATTAATTAATTGAAATAATTATTACTATTAATTAATATAAAAACTATAATTATTATTATAATTGATTCATATATTATTATTATTAGTAATTAATATATTTAATTATTATTAATTAATATATTAATACATTATTAACAATAATATATTAATAATTATATTTTTGAATAAATAATCACAATAATTAATATATTATTATATAATTAATTAATAAATATACTATCATAATAATCATTAATATAGTTATTATAATTAATTCGTATATTATTATTATTAATTAATTCATATATTGTTATAATAATTATTAATATAATTATAATAATTAATTCATATATTATTATAATTAATATAATTATTACTATTAATTAATATATTAATACATTATTAACAACAATATATTAATAATTATAGTTTTTGAATAAATAATCCCAATAATTAATATATTTTTATAATTAAATAAGTAATATTAATATTATTAATTGATATATTTTATAATAATTATTAATACAATTATTATAATAAATTAATATATCAATATATTATTGAAAATAATAATAATAATAATTATTATTATTATTGAATAAATAATCACTATAATTAATATATAAAATAATAATTATGACAATAATATATTAAGTATTTTTTAATAATTTGTTACAATCTAACTCATTTCGATTCTGATTACAAGACAAAGTAAATACATTTATGGCAATTTAGCTCATTTCCTACAGTTCAAGTAAATAATTTATTCTGATTCTCATTCCCTATTTTCATTCCAGCTTATTCTCACTCCTGCGTATTCCGATTTCAACTCATTCTAATTCTAGTTTAGTAAACGCAGAATTAACTTACAAGAATCGGAATTAAAATAGGCTGTAATTTGATTTTGTGGAAATAGCATTTCCCACTGCCCAGGAATTTTCAAAAAGTTTTGGTGGCTTAAAGATAATTTATTCGTCGGATTACGAGACGGAAGGGGACCAAATTTGTATTCTATTTGCAGCTCTGGGACGTGGATCCGGCCCGGATGACTATTTGCGTCACTGAAACTGCAACAATAGATTTCATCCTCAGCAAAAGAGGGAAAGGAAAAAAAAAACGAATAAAATTTGAATCACAGTTTTGAGTTTTTGACCCAGAAATTAAAATTCGCAAGAAAATGATGGTCCGGTTCAAGATGTACAATTCATTTGGTTTCAAAAGTTTGGCGGCGATGCTGTTGTTTTTATTCTGTCCATTTCGATTTCGTACAGAGCGTCGGCTGAGACAACCAACAAAACCCCCATTTTATGTTTTACGTTTTAAAAGGATTTAAATAATTACTGATCTCTGTGGACACGACCCTGCTCAATCACTATACACAATTTATTTAGAGTATGAATTTAATTTTGTTGGCTTCGACAACCATCAAATACCTGATGAGAGGATAATACTTATGCTGGCAGATGACATGGCTTGTAATGCTAGAAACAAGTATCCAGCACAAGTTTTCAATAACGAGAACCATAAACTTAATTTGTATGGAGATAATGTTGAGGTCGGTACTGTGTTCTCTAGGCAACTTACCAGTGCTCCTGCTTTCAATTTCTGGATGCAGGCAAATTAGGACAAGGTTTTACTCCTCATGTAATTAGTGTAGCTGCTGGTGAGGTATGCATCGCCTGTATGTTTCTAAATTTTTCTCTATAAGTGTTGAGACGCACAAAGGACTCATATTTGTTGTCTTGTTGATAAATATAAATATACATGCCTTTGCTCATCCTCATGATTAATCTTATGAGCATCCAGCGTATGTGTAGTTCTTGCTTCATCTTAAAAGTTGGGGGGGGGGGACCTTTTGTTCCTTTTTTGTTGTTAAAATTGTGTATTTTGTTATTAATTAAATCTGAATTATTCGCACTACTGGAAACTGATGTATTATGCCAAAATGATATGTATTACTTGAGGGTCTGTCATAAGGCAGCAGTAAGAATCAAGTATCAAACTTTGTGGACGAAAGTATAAAAAGGGATATTCCCAGGTGATTCACCACCCTTTTGGGTGGGTGGTGGGGCAAAACTTTCTTTTCTTTGAGTTTATATCTATCTTTCCCCTGGGGTTGACTTAAGGAGGCTAATGTACCCCAGGAAGATTTACAAAACTTCCCCCTTTCTGAAGGGTAATATCTACTTTGAGTTTATATCTATCTCTCCTTCTTATGTTTAATTTGTTATTTTTTATGATAATTCTTGGAATCGTTTTGGTATATAAATTGTTAATTTTAAATTCTGCTCTATTGCTTCGGCTGATAGATTATATAACGGTAGGCATGTATGGTAGTGACTGGTTGTTGTTTTTTCTTTTTTGGGGTGGGCGGTAACCTTTAATGTCTGTTTCTCTCATTTTCAAGTGTTTTAGAAATGATCACAAGGTGATCATTCATAGATTCAAATCATTGATTACTGAAGTTTCTAGTATTTGTTTTTTCCATTGTTTTATGACATTTGGAAAGTGAGATGTGATAGTGGGAATATCTCAATCCTTTTTGTTCCTTCTGGCAGTCAAATAGGAAAATCTGGTCCTTTGTCTTGAATATTTATATTTGTTCCTCGGTTATTTACCAACCTGAAAATATATACTGGATTACAATTATTCTGAATTTGATTACATGATTGTGAAAGGATCAACTAGCATACTATTTTGGAACTGTCATGTTAGAGATATTAGATGTAGAATGGTTCCTTGAATTTTTTTTAACATTTTATTGAAAGCCGCCATATATGAATGCGATGTTATTCGCAGTAGTTACCGTTGGTATTTGATTATCTTGTCACCAAGTTCGCATGCCGAAATTGGTTATGTAAAATGAATAATCTTTTGCCTTTGCTTATCTGTGACCCTCCTGACTGAATAAAGGAACGGATTGAATAGGATGTTGAGCAGAAGATTATGCTGTTCATGCAACAAAGTTAGCGTGAGATATGTATTCTGTCTGCATCTGGTTCAATCTCTAATGCATCTCTCTGGCTGCCAGCAACATCGGGAGGCAATATTACATATGAGGTAATTTTGATATAACCTTTCCTGTTAATTTTGTTTACACAAATATCACTATCTGAAATAATAAAAAGTGAATTGGAAAATAAGAAATATTGAGTTTTTGCCTTTTTCCTTTTCTGAATTTTCCATTAATGAAAACATGAGACCTTGTCATCCTTGATGTGAATGGGATTTGATCCCCAAACCTCTTGTACCATTCCAAGAGATCTTACCATACCAGTTGCGCGAACTAGACTGACAAATCTTCCATTTATTGTAGTCTAAATTTACTGTTTTTCCCCATTCTAAAATATAGTTCGTGGCAGCTCCAATAAATTACACAAATCCAATAAATTACATATATAAAAAAATGGCAATAGGAAGGTTGTTTGGAGTATCCTAAGGAAGAAATAAGTTTATTGGAAATAAAAAAAAAAAAGAAAGAAAAGATAAAAACTCGTCCGGAAGGCTGTGGTTTTTGTCTATAACAAGGTCTGATGGAACACATTTCAAACAGCATTTGGATACTTATAGGTAAATACAAATTAGTGTTAATTCTTTTTTGGCTTTATATATAATTTTATTTTCGGTGAATGTTTTAGTTGAGGGCGGGCCCCCAGGGGTTTTGGGATACTGTTGACGGTGTCATGAGTTAGAGGAGGCTTTCAACGACGTATGATGAACATAGTATATGGTGTAAAAGAATATTAATTATAAGCTGCTGGTTGAACCTAAAAATTGTATCATTCTATTTGTGCATTTTATTTTTTTCATTAGATGTTAAGGGAAAGAAAGGGTATTAGGATTTATTTTGACATCATTAATGGGGGATAAAAAAGGAAAGGAAATAAACAATGTTCATATGAATGACGATGCCTAGTCAATGGGTTTACTTTTCCTACCTTTTAGAGCAAATTTTATACCTATGTGGGGAGATAGCTGGATATTATTCAAGATTAGTAAATATTCAAGAAGTGTTTTAGATTATTGATGGAAAATATGCAAGAGAAATGAAGAAGAAGAAGAAGAAGAGGTGACTGCAGTTAATTTAAGCTGTCGACAAATTCTAAAGAAGAACAAGAAATTCGAATGGGTATATTAAACAGCTATTTTTCTGGCATCAGATTTAAGTGCTGGATTAGAAATATAAAGGTTTCCTTTCCTCTCTTTCACCTTCTCTTTTTTTTTTTTTTAATTCAACTGAATTTTAATTTCTGTTTCATTTTGTTGTTGTTGTTGTTGTTGCTGCTTCTAGTTCTTGCTGCATTGTATGAGCAAAATGACAAGCCTTCTTCTGCTCTTGAGTAAGTTCATGTAATTCTTTTCTTCTTTCAAATGGGATCATTTAATTGGCTGAAAAATTGGGTTTTTCTATTTTGTTTATTTATTTTGGTGGGCAGGTTTGTTCAACAGATATTAGGAGCTCCTAGTGTCTCTGAATATGAGATGCTGCAAGCTGAAATGTCAGATTTACAATTGAAATATAATGAGCTTTTGGCTGCACATCAAGAAAATTGCAGAGAGGTGATTTTTGATTTTTGGATATGTTGATATGAAGAAAACTTCATCTGTTAAGTCAAATGTGTGGTATTGTTTGGGTCACTGCTGTTGGTGGAATGAAACTAAATGCCCATTTGCTGCATTGTATATGTGCCATTTGATTCGAAAGAAAGTTAAATAAAACATGAGCTTCAAATACTTTATTTTTTTCATTTCAGCTTTTCCTCTATACTGATTTTGTTGCATAATATAGCATATGAGACAGAGAGAGATCTGAGTCTCATTTTTTGGGGAATAGGTTGAGCTTTCTAATGGATTGCTTAAATGTAGTTTGAGCTCATCTCATCGCTTTTGCTTATCAGGCTTTAGCTGTGTTAAACACATCATCTTTCCTGTAAAGGATGTGCTATTGTCCCAGTGTGGGTCCTGTTTATTCATTTTTCCTATTTGATTTTGATTTTGAAGATCGTTTCCTCCTCGATCACCTTACGATTCTTAGCTATTTGTCAATAACATTTCTAGTTTTAGTTGTTGGCTTCCTGCCTAACAAAAAAAAAAAAACATTGATCAATGTTTCCTACATATTTGTTGATCATGTGACAAAAGGATAGAATTAGCAGATTCTTCTGGCTGCTCCTTGTGACTTCAGTAATCTTGAATGAAAAATGTAATGACATACTCTGGTCATTGTTGGAAAACTTCCAACTCGTAGAGGAAATCTATAACAGAGTCAGCATTTTTGGAGCTCCAAAATTGTTTTGCCTTTTTAATGTAATTCACCAAATTACTTTGGTCATCCATTTTTGTCCTTTCTTTCTCCATTTTAGATGTATTGTATCAATTATCCTTTGGCATGCCGTGGGACAACAAAAAATGGTTTTATTCAAGCACTTCATTTTAATAAATTCATGTTAGATAATGTCTGAAGTCAATGCTCAGAGGTCTGCCTCAACTTGATGTGAGAGAAACACGGTGTGTGCAAGGTGTCAATTCGACAAGGCTCACCAACTCTCATATGAGGAGTTGAAGTTCGGAGCAAAAAAACTATTACAGTTGGTACATTCTAACGTGTTTGGGCATGTCAAGCAATTTTCTATTAGCGGCATGCAATACATGATCACATTTATCGATGACTTCTCCAAATATGTTTGGGTGGTCTTTATAAAAAAAAAATCTGACACTTTTTCAAAGTTTAAAGAATTTAGAGACATAGTCGAAGGAGAAGCAAGAAAGAAGCTTTACTGCTTATAAATAGACAGTGGATCTCGTATACATCACATAGTTCTCCCAGTATCTTTGAAATTATAAGATATGTCATTAGTTCAGTTGTGCCAATATACTACAACAGAATGAAGTAGCATAATGAAAAAAAAAGCATCTAAGTGAGATTTATCGGAATATGATACATGTGAAAAATGTATCAGGAAGTTTTTGGGCCAAAACTATAAAAAAGATATCTCATGTGATCAACAAACTTCCTTTACCAAAACTAAGGTTCATATCACCTTACGAGAAGCTGTGGAATGTAAAGCTTTTAGCTTTGTGTGCTATGGCTTTGTACCATGTCACTTACAAAGCAAATTTGACAAAAAGGCGACCATTGTATCTTTGTCGAGTATGATTGTCAGAGGAAAGAATGGAGGTGTTGTGATCCTACTAATGGACGGTGCTACACAAAACGAAATGTGGTGTTTGACGAAGCATTTTCATGATATTCTTTAGAAAAAGAAGAGTTACTATATTCAAAAGAAATTAAAGACCAAATGAAGGAACGAATTATCAAAATTCACCCGAGCTAGGAAGAATTTGAAGATTCTGATGATCCAAAGGATGATAATATTGAGCATGATAAGGCGCAAAGTCTTTGAAAGACAGGTATTCACCAAAGCTCTATTGTAGATGAAGAACCAAACAAACTATAACCAAGAACTTCTAAATTTCATTTTAAAAGATCCAAAAGAATGAGAAAGCTAAATCTCAAGTACGTTAATGTAGTAGTTGCAGAAGAAGAAAAAAAGTAAAAAACCCTGAGACATTTGAATAAGTAGCAAAGAATTCTCATTGGATGAAGGCGATAAAGGAAAAAAATCACCTTATTGAAGCATAATCAAACTTGGGATCTAGTTCCGAAACTAACGAATATAAAATATCTTGCAAATGGGTGTACAATATTAAAAATTACCCAAATGGCTCAGTTGAAAGGCACAAAGCTCGGTTGGTAGATCGAGGATTCTCACAACAATATGGGCAAGACTATGATAAAATATATAGTCCTATGGTAAAGCTCACAACATCAAAAGTTCTACATGTACTTGCAGCCAGCAAAGAAAGGAAATTATGGCAAATAGATGTAAAAAATGTCTTCCTACACCGAATTGGATCGAGAGATCTACATGAACTAACTAAGAGGATTTGAAAATCAAGCTCATCCGAAGTATGTATGTAAGCTAAGAAAGGCATTATAGGTGTAAAGTAAGTACCAAGGGCATAGTATAATAAGATTGCCAAATTTCTAACTTAAAGTGGCAGTAACACATGTAGACTCTAGCTTGTTTGTCAAAGCTAGGGTACGGGGATGATTTGATTATTTCTGGTGACGATGGGGAAGAGATTCGGCGAGCAAAGGGAGAACTAATCAGTTCATTTTTAAATGGGAGAACTTGGTTAGCTTAAGCACTTTCCTAGTATGGAGGTTAGCTTAAGCACTTTCCTAATATGGAGGTTGATTGAATAGAAGAGGGGATATTCTTTTGCTAACAGAAATATGCTAAAAACCTATTGAAGAAGTTTGGAATGTTGGAATGCAAGCCAATATTAACTACAATGGAAGTCAATGCAAAATTTTGCACACATGAAGGCAAAGATTTACAAGATGAAACGATGTATCGACAATTCGTAAAAAGTTTAATCTACCTAACGTTGACTTGACCAGATATTTCATATGCAATAGGTGTAATAAGCTGGTACATGCAAAATCCAAAGAAGCCTCATTTGGAAATGGTTTGACAAATACTAAGATATGTGAAAAGTACAATCAACTTTAGTCTATTGTAAAAGAAAGTGAAAGTTATAAGCTGACTTACTATTATGATGATGACTACGCCAGGGATCATGATACAATAAGCTAGTACATGCAAAATCCAAAGAAGCAACATTTGGAAATGGTTTGACAAATACTAAGATATGTGAAAAGTACAATCAACTTTGGTCTATTGTAAAAGAAAGTGAAAGTTATAAGCTGACTTGCTATTATGATGCTGACTACGCCAGAGATCATGTTACAAGAAGATCAACTACTAAATATGTTTTTAGAATTGGATCTAGAACAGTTTCTTGGTGTAGCAAGAGACAACCAACTATATCACTATCACCACAGAAGTGAAGTATAGAGTATGTTTTCCGTACAAGAACTAAGCATGTGGAAGTGCACTATCACTTCATCAAGGAAAAGGTCTTTCAAGATGAAGTTGAAATGTTGTACATCAAGATGGATGATCAAGTTACGGATTTGTTTACAAAAAGTCTTAGTATTAAAAAGTTACAAAAGTTCCAACAACAGCTAAATATGGATCAAAGGATGAAAGTTGGAGTTGGGTCATGATCTAATCCAATTATACTTAGCCAAGCCTAATTTCAAAGTTTAATCCATGGAGGTTTCAAGATTTGTGTAGAAATGGGAGATGACTCTAATTCAAAAAATATCTAATAAAAGTGAAAATATCTAAATCTATAATGTTCTTGAATATTTAGTGATATTTGTAAAATGAGGTTATTAAATTTTTGTAATTTGATATTTTTGTGGTTTATATTAGTTTTAAGTTACTACAAATATCCTTAAAGCTCTTTGTTGTAGGCATCAAGTAAAGAGTGAAGAATTAGTGGAGAGAAAGACGAGTGAGCTGTGAGTGTTGTATTGTTTTTCTTGTAAAATATCAATAAAGTCTTTCAGTTTAGCAAATTTTTCTATTGCCCAAATAGTTTTAATATTGAGCAGTTTAGTCCTCTTCTGTTTTCAACATACAATGTAGTAATAATACACCAGTCATAGGTCTTATGAATATAAAACGAAGCATCTGCTAATTAATTCCACCAATACATCTTTGATGGATCATTGGTAAAATCCCTTAGTGATATTAATATATTGGGTAGGGCTATTAGAACCCATTAGAATACTCTTTAAACACATTCTCTCAATAAACCTCTCTTACATATGAAAGTTTTACTTTATAAACCCACCTCATTGCCAATATACCTTTACTAAATTAATTTCAAATGTTTTATCCCTAAAAATACAGAATCACCTGTTGGGAAAGTACGTTAAGGCAATGAAAGTAAATTTGAATCATATCCAACAATAAATTAAAATACCAATGGCTTAGCCATCTTGCATGGTTTGTTTTCTTTATGAATCGTTATATAACTTTTATTTTTAATTTATTGTCTAATCCTTGTCAAGATTCATAACATGTTAATGAATATTGAATTCAATCGAACATAATTTCTAATTGGTTTCATGGAACTCATTGCCTGATTGCATCATAAATGTAAGAAACCCCAAAAAAATATTCAGATTTTATTTTCTCTTTGCTCCTTAATTGATTCTAAAAATAAATATGTCTCTAGTTGAGAAACATATTTGAGTTGAAAGGGGATTGAATCCAAGAGGTAGAAGTTTGCTAACCAACAATGTCACACATTAAAAGAAAATATAGCTATAAAAGTGTACTCGGAAGAGTATAGGTGAAAAGAAAATGAAAAAAATAAAATAAAACATTGCTCTCTGTTACTCTTTTTGTAGAAAAATCAATTTAAGTTAATTGGATTCATAGATGGTGGAGAGGATAGGCTAATTTCATTAAGATATAATAGTAATTTAACTCATGAACATTTAGCAATTAATTTTTTTATGAAAATGTAGGTGTATAAAGTAGTATGGTGGGTTTAAATAGAATTTGAATCCATTTCACATGTTGGTCAAATTTATTTTTAATCTATAAATTTTTATCAAAACACAAGCAAGCAAAAACTCTTAAGCAAGATAGTTCTGCTGGGACATCAAAAAGCATTTCATGTGGGGATTTTCCATATAGTACATCACTTGGCAATAGGGATAGTAGGAAAACCAACCCAAGTCGAGCCTACGTGTCCTGGGTTGAGCTTGGCATATATGCCAAATGGGTTTCAAAGGTAATATATGCTTCAGTTCAGTTATACAAAGGTCCTAATATATATAAAATACAAATAATCTCACTTAAAAGTTTATTTATACAATTTATGATATTCATTTAAATGTACATATTTAGTTGTGTTGTTTATTAAAGTTAGACCATATATAAATCTTATAATTGCAAGTTTTTTTAAAAATATGATTGAAAAGTGATTTTTAAATAAAAATATTATTCAAGTACAATTGTTTCAAACTGTAAGGGTAGTTATAATAATTTTACAAAAATTACATACTCTCTTAACCATTTAACATAAGGGTTCCTCTATGATGTTGTAAATTTTTTTACAACATCAATAATGTATTAATTGTGAACTATTAGATCTAATCAATAGTATATAATATTTGTACTAAAAAAATAATTTAAAAATAATGATAACCGTTCAAGTGGGTAGATAATTTTTGTAAAATAATTGTGATCACCCTTAGAGTTTGAAATAATTTCACTTAAATAGTATATTTTATTTAAAATTACTTTTCAACCCTCTTTTAAATTTGTAATATGATAATTTCTTTTAAATAAATCTTCCAAAATCAGTTACTATTAGGTATAAAATATAATATCAAGTAGGCTATTTAACACAAAGTCTTGTAATAATTTGTATTGTATGAATTTAATTACAAACCATTAATACCTAAACAATAATGATAATAGAAAGTATTGCAATAAACTATTTTATATGTGTTTTATTAATAATACTATATGAGTCACAACAAATGAGAAATATTTTATTCACCAATTATTATTGAAAAATATATATGTCTATATAACTATAGAGTGAGAAATATTTTGATTTAAATTTTTATCAAAAAATTAAACTATTTATTTCATGCTATTCAATGGTGGAGGATATAACATTATGAAATGGTGCTTTGACTTTCAATATCAACCATTAGAATATGAGATATTAGTGGCTCAAATATTGTGCCAAAATTTTAAGTTAAAGTATCAGAAACCATATCTTTATAATGGAAATATAAAAACATACAATGATTTTTTTCCTCATTTTGTCCATTAAATATTATTTGATGTAATATTTTATTTATTGTCACTATTAATTATCATAATAAAAGTAATGACTCTTCGTAGCATATAAATTTTATAATTACTATCAAAGAATAACAATAAAATAATCTTTCATAATTCATAAACTAAAGTTAATTAGGAATATATGTTAGATTTAACTTTTATTAAATTAACAAAGTGACATTTGAAAATAAAATGAAAACAAGCTTGTGAAAGTTAAGTTTTATAAGGCTGAGATAATTTCCCACCATGTCATAAAAATCTAAAAATATAAATGATTTTCTTTCACTTTTTTTCCCACGTAAATATTATTGAAGGCAATATTTTATTTATTGTCACTATTAACTATCATAACAAAAGTAATGACTCTTCATGACATAAAATTTTATAATTACAATTAAAGGATATCAATAAAATAATCTTTCACGAGTCATAAACTAAAGCTCATTAGGAATATATATTCGATTTAACTTTTATGAAATTAACAAAGTGATATTTGAAAATAAAATGAAAATATATAAGCTTATAAAACTTAAAACTCCTACCATGTAATGATATTAACTGTAAGATAAATATAAAGTTAAGAAAATAAGTATGTTAAATGGATATTAAAAATAATACATACTTCATGATCAATTATACAATGACCTTTAATATTATATAAAATAATGAGTATTTTAATAAATGATATTAAATTTTATTAAAACATGTGTGATCAGGTAATTTTTATGTTACAAGCAATCTTAACAATGAGTTTATTGATGTAACTATGACATTTACATATGTATTTAGTTGTGTTATTTATTAGTGTTATATCATATATAAATTTTGCAATTGCAACTTATTTATTTAATTTGTATTAAATAACCTACCATTATATTTTATACTTAATGGTAATAGATTTTAGAAGATTTATTTAAAAAAGATTATCACATTTCAAATTTAAAGGGTGATTGAAAAATAATTTTAAATAAAATATGCTATTTAAGTGAAATTATTTCAAACTCTAAGTGTGGTCATAGTTATTTTACAAACTTCACCACCCCTTACACGTTTGTTAACCATTTACCATTATTTTTTTAATTTTTGCCTACAAATATTGTGTACCATTGATTAAATCCAATGGTGCACAATTAAAAACATTATTGATACTATAAAAAAAATTACAGCATCATAGGGAACCCTTAAAATAATTATTAATTAAGCTATCTTTTACTTTAACACAAATATTGCATTAGAGTAATTAAATCTAATGGTATACATTTATTACATTATTAATGCTGTTAAAAGTTTACAGCATTATAGCGACCCATATATATTTGAATGCAGCAGTGCACCGTCAACATAAGATAATGCCCGGTGTACATACATATGCATAATCGTAGTATATAGGCTTAACCTTCACCAAGACATTCCAGTCCAGAGTTCAATAAGGATCCACGTGGAACCATAGAATCCTGAGCAGTTCAGATCTAATTAGAGATGCGCTCAAGCTCGCTCACAACTTCAGACATAGTTGGCCTGAGAGTAGGTGACTGATCCACGCATCTCATTGCCAACTCCAAGACTATTTTGGCTTGCTTCATCACTACATGCTCATTTGGCATTTGCTTGTCGACCAATTCAGAAAGCCTTCCCTTTGAATGCAATACAATGGCCTGCACAGTGTACATTATTTAATTATTAATTAATCCATATATCCCATGCCATGCGACATCGTTAGCAAATTAAATTAAGACCTTATTTATGTATATAGAGGAGATATTTTCAATATGAGAATCCTGGAATTTTTGAAGTGAAGGATTCTGTTTATAGTGTTGTAAACCATGAAAAGGGTATTGTGTAGAACTTTATAAAATTTGAGATTCCCGAACTGAAAGTTGACTCTAGTTATTTGAGTTGTCTTCTTACCGTATCCAAAAGAAATTCAGTCTCTTGGTTTGCTTGATACTTGGCATTTGTTTGCCCGCTAATTATTTCAAGCAGAACAATTCCAAAACTGAAAACATTTAGGAAATTGGTGGGTGGAGCAGACACGCAGCTAAAATAAAATTGGAAGAAAAATAAAGAATGAGCACAATAGAGGACACCATAAATTATGTGGTTCAGCTTTTAGCCTACATCCATGGGCAAAGACAGAAGGAAATATTTTATTAGTGAAAAGGAGTCACAAGTATTGTAGTATTTTAGCTCACTTCCCAAAACCCCAATACACCCAAACTCTCTAAATCACTATAACAAGAGCTTATAAATTCAAGCTCTCCAAACTCTCTCTCAACTGCTAAATTGCTCTCTGAAATGGAATGCTTAAGCTCTTCATTTGCACTTCTCTTTATAGCAAAATGATGGCCAAGAAAGTCAAAACCGTGTTCCTCATTTTCAAAACCGTTTTCCTCATTTTCTTCTTCAAACATTTCTTTTTCCATTTTCCTCTTCAAGCATTTCGGCCCATTTTCAACATTTCTAGAAGAGTGGTGCCCCATATTCAACATTTCTGCCACTTAGAGATTTGATTGAGAATCAATCAATCTCCACACCATCCTTTCTGCTTCACCATAATCATGTTGCTTACGTTGCTGCTAGGCCATAAGAGGATCTACTCCAAACAAATTTATCAGTATTTATCGGCTTGGTCAAAACATCTGCTAGGTTCTCATTCGTATGGATTTTCTGTAAATCCACACTTCCGTCTTCCACTACTTCTCGAAAGAAGTGATACTGAACTCCTATGTGCTTTGTCCTGGAATGAAAGGCTGGATTCCTTACAATGTGCAAGGCACTCTGACTATCATAAAACACAGGAATTTTCTGTTGTTTGTGCCCGAGCTCCTCCAATAACCTTTGTATCCAAATAGCTTCCTTGCAAGCTTGTGTAGCTGCCATGTATTCTGTTTCTGTTGTAGATAAAGCCACAACGGTCTGCAGTTTCAAAACCCAGCTTACAGCTGCTCCCGCAAGTGTAAACACATAACCAGTAGCGGATTATCTTTTATCAAGATCTCCTGCAAAATCTGAATCCACATAGCCCCTGACAGTAAATTCTGATCCTCCATAACATAATGCAACATCTGAGGTTCCTCTGATGTATCTCAGAATCCTCTTCACAACTATCCAATGCTCTTCACTAGGATTCGCCATGTATCGACTGACTGCTCCCACTGCTTGTGCAATGTCCAGTCTTGTACATATCATAGCGAACATTAAACTTCCCACTGCTGATGCATACGGTACTCGAGACATCTCCTTCCTCTCTGCTTCATTGCTAGGACACATACTTGAGGATAATTTGAAATTGAGACGGGGTAGAAATTGACTTACAATCTTGCATGTTGAAGCGTCCCAAGATTTTCTTCAAGTAATTCTTTCGAAAGCCAAATCTTCTGTTATTTGTCTCGGTGAATTTGCATCCCTAGAATCTTGTTTTTGGTCCCAAGTCCTTCATTTCAAACTCCCTGTGCCTTTAATTCTTGGATTCGATTTTTGTTGGGGCCTGCTACCAACATGTCATTCACATATAACAACAAAATAATGAAATCATTTTCTTCAAACCTCTTGTAATATGCACAATGGTCTGAACTGAGTCGGTTGTATCCAAGGCTCATGATGAAGGAATCAAATCTCTTATACCAACACCTCGGCGCCTATTTGAGATTGTATAGAGATTTGTTCAACATGCAAACCAAGTTCTTCTTTTCTGTTTCTGCAAAACCTTCTAGTTGGAGCATATATATTTCTTCTTCAAGTTCTCTATGAAGAAATGTAGTTTTCACATCTAACTGCTCTAGATGTAAGTCAAATGTAGCACACATCGACAAGACTACTTTGACTGTTGTGAGTCGAACCACCAGAGAAAATATCTCGTTGAAGTCAATACCTTCTTTCTGAGCATATCCTTTCACTACCAATCTTGCACGATATCGTTCCACTTGGTCATTGCCATCACGCTTGATCTTGTAGACCCATTTGTTTCCAATGACTTTTCTTCCACGTGGTAGTGTTACAAGTTTCCATGTCTTGTTCTTGTGTAGAGCTTTTATTTCTTCCTGCATTGCTGTCATCCACAAAGCAATATCTGAGCTTTCTAAAGCTTCATGGAAAGTTGATGGCTCCCCATCCTCCGTTAGAAGACAGTATGCAATGTTGATCTCTGTGACATACTCCGAGTGCCACGCCGGCGGTCGTCTCTCACGAGTTGACGAACGGAGCCTCGGACTCTGGTTCTTGTTCCTCGTGCTCTGGTGCTGCTTCAGAAGAATCTGAATCTTCTGGATTATTTTCGATATATACTGGCACAGTCTCTGACTTTTCTTTTACAGTGCCATCATCTCCATATTTTCTTTGCAGTTGATCTTCTACAAAAATAACATCTCTGCTGATGACGATCTTGTGGGCAGTGGGGTCCCACAAATGATACCTCTTTACTCCATCAGCATACCCCAAGAAAATACATCTTCTAGATTTTGCATCCAGCTTTGTTCTTTTTTTAGCATTGTACATCACGTACACATGACATCCAAATGCATGTAGGTATGAATAATCAGCAGGCTTTCCAGTTCACATCTCCATCGCTGTCTTCAGCCCAATAGTTGTAGATGGCGATCGATTTACTATATAACAAAATGAATTGGGTAGACCAGCAGTCATCAACATAACTCTTATTATTTCTGTAAGAGTTCTGTTCATCCGCTCTGCCACTCCGTTTTGTTGAGGAGTGTATGCCACCGTGAACTGCCTCTGAATACCTTCTTACTTACAGAAAATAAGAAACTCGCCGTCTGTATACTCTCCACCATTATCCGTCCTTAAGCACTTGATCTTTTTACTAGATTCAAGTTCCACTCGCGCTTTGTATTCTTTAAACACAGGAAATACATCTGACTTTTTCTTCATTGAATACACCCAACATCTTCTGGAATAATCATCAATGAAAGTCACCATGTACTTTGCACCTCCCATGGATATATCCGGTGATTCCCAAACATCAGAATGAATCAAGTCTAGAATGCATTTACTTCTAGCAATAGATCTACTGAATTTTAATCTATGCTGCTTACTTGTAACACAATGCTCGCAAAATGGTAAACTTACTGATTTGAGCCCTGTAAGCAATTTTCGCTCAGAAAGAATCTTCAAACCTTGTTCCGACATATGGCCAAGTTTGAGATGCCACATTATCGTTGACTCTTCTCCATTTGATGCGACACACGCATCAGCCTCATGTAGTGTTTCTCCTTTAAGCATGAATAGATTAGCACTGATCTTTTTTGCCTTCATCAATACAAGTGCGCCTTTAACAATCTTCATTATTCTATTCTCCACATGAGTTTTGTACCCATGACTATCCATTTGTCCCAAAGACAATAGATTTTTCTTCAGGTCGTTGACATGTCGTACCTCCCTAATTGTGCGAATTGTACTATCAAATATTTTTATTTTGATAGTACCAATACCAGCGATCTCCAAGGCATGATCATCTCCCATATATATAGATCCTCCTGAGATAGGTTCATATGTGTGGAACCATTCTCTCCGAGAGGTCATGTGCCAGGTAGCTCCCGAGTCTATAAGCCAGACATCAGATAGTCATTTTCTGCCTTCTGAAACAGTTGTTGCCTCACTGTAGAGAATTTCACCATGATCCGAGGTACTTGCTACACACCCCTGAGCATTGATGACTCAGATTCTTTGCCCTCTCTTCTCTTCTTATTACTTCAACACTCTTTCTTGACGTGCCCTTTCTTGCCACAGTTGTAGAATTTAACATTCTTCTTACTTCTAAATTTTGATCTATCATGATTTTGACTCTCACTGGGGCCACGTTCCGTTGATCTCCCTCTCGTCACTGATAGCGCATCCGCTTACTGCGAACTTGCTTGTCTGTTTTCCTTATTTTTCCGTCTGCTCTCCTCATTTAATACAGAGGCTGCAATATTATCGAAAACTAGACTCTCCACTGGATTGTTGTTCGTCAGGTTGATGATGAGTTGATCATACGAATCTGGTAGACTTTGAAGTAGAAGCTCTGCACGTTCATTTTCCTCTATATTATGACCCAACATTGTGAGTTGTGAAAATAGAGTCTTCAAGGTGTTGATGTGGTCGGTCACCATTGTAGATTCCGCCATTCGAAGAGTATAGAGTTTTCTCTTCAAGAAGATTTTGTTGTGTAGTGACTTGGCCTCATACAATTTTGTGAGAGTATCCCATATTTCCTTCGCTGTATTTTTCTCTGCCACACTGGAAAATACTCCATCTGCAAGTGCCAATGTAGATCAGAAATGATGTTACTATCTATCTCGTTCCACTTTTCATTAGTTATCTCCATGGGTCTTTCTCCAATTGCTGCCAAGCAATTATTTTTCCTCAATACAGCTTTCATCTTCATTTTCCACAATGAAAAATTATTTCCGTTAAACTTCTCAATTTCATACTTTGCCGCCATTTTGTTGATAAATACCGAACACAAGTTAGTGTACCACCTTGAATAGTTGTGAGTATGTGTGAGAATGTACACCAGGAAAATTCCTAGGAAAGACTGGAAGGGTCACAATTGTCCCACTTAAAACCCAGACTCCTTAAGCTCTTATCGTCTTTGTGACAGAACTTTCCTAAACATGTACCAAACCACACAGTTGCTTTACTCACACCACTATTTCCTGCTTTGCACCGTAAAATTCTTGGATCGCTTCCACCGTTTCATGTGATATGTGAATAGTATCGTATACGTGAACAGTACCTTACGTGTTCAGTACGTGAATAGTATCGTATACGTGTACAGCACCGTATACGTGAATAGTACCCCTTACGTGAACAGTTTCCAACTCCAAAAATACAACTAATAGCTCTGATACCACTGTTAGGAAATTGGTGGGTGGAGCAGACACGCAGCTAAAATAAAATTGGAAGAAAAATAAAGAACGAGCACAATAGAGGACACCAGAAATTACGTGGTTCGGCTTTTAGCCTACATCCACGGGCGAAGACAGAAGGAAATATTTTACTAGTGAAAAGGAGTTACAAGTATTGTAGTATTTTAGCTCACTTCCCAAAACCCCAATACACCCAAACTCTCTAAATCACTATAACAAGAGCTTATAAATTCAAGCTCTCTAAACTCTCTCTCAACTGCTAAATTGCTCTCTGAAATGGAATGCTTAAGCTCTTCATTTGCACTTCTATTTATAGCAAAATGATGGCCAAGAAAGTCAAAACCGTGTTCCTCCTTTTCAAAACCGTGTTCCTCATTTTCTTCTTCAAACATTTCTTTTTCCATTTTCCTCTTCAAGCATTTCGGCCCATTTTCAACATTTCTAGAAGAGTGGTGCCCCATATTGAACAAAAACATCAACTTTTTTCTGTTATTGCTTTCCGCATTGCATACTCTGGTGCCATGTAAACTCTGCAAGCAACCATAATTAATTAATTAATGATATGGCTTGTGCAAGATGGCATGCATTTTGTGCGTGCTCAATTTAATTTGCTACTTACACTGTCCCTTTTTTTTGGGATGAACTTGTATGGATTTTCTTCGTCATAAAGCTTTGCCAATCCCAAGTCAGACACCTTAGCGTTCAGATTCCCATCAAGCAGAATATTGCTAGGTTTAATATTTCTGTGAACGATTTTACGACTCAGATTATCTTCGTGTAGATACTTTAGACCCTTTGCTATTCCATGGCAGATACGGACTCTGGCTGACCAATCAAGTCGTGTGGAAGAATTGGCATCTGCAAACATTTAACCATTAATATTTAAAAAAAAAAGTAATTTTAACCTGTTACATAAGCTAATACTTATTTTCCAACTGGGAATTGAGTGAAAACAATTTTTTTTTAAAAAAATAGTGAAAAAGTTAGCATACAGTAATGTAAATTCATCCCAGATTTTAATAAAGCTCGGGATTTCTCGATTAGAAGATGACACTAAGCTGAAAAGTTAATAGAAATAAAATGATGATGAAAATATATATAAATTGGTTTACCAAACAAGGCTCGTTCAAGCGATCCTTTTTCCATGTATTCGTAGATGAGCAAGTTGAGGTCTTTTTTAGAGTAGCCATCCAAAAATTCGACAATATTTTCATGTTTCAGTGTTGTAAGGGCATAAACTTCAGTTCCTATTTGATCAATCACTTGCTTTGATTGATAAGAAAGCATCTTCACAGCTAGAGCTGATCTGGCAATTCAGCCTGTAATGCATGCTTGCACCATGCAAGCAGGTAAATATACCATATTTCTAACAAGGAAAATCAATTTATACACATAAATGTATACATACATATAGAGTACTAATCTGGTTCAGGATCCTAAACTTTGTTAAAACTTGAGAAAGCCATTAAGCCATATAATTTCATTGTATTATGTTCCAATTAAGGATCTTGCATTTGTTAAAGTTCAGGAAACCTATTAAGCGATATGATTTAATAGTGGCATTATACTATTAAAGCATATATTTTCATAGCTTGACTGGACTTTAATAAAAGTAGGATCCTGGTGAGTATATATATAAACAGAGAGAAAATTTTCCAATAAGGAATCCCTTACTTTGTTAAAGTAATAGATAAATTAAAAAAACAAGCAAAACACACACTCTAATATAGCGCATTTGGTCAGTATTTGTATTTTTTGTCTTTTAGATGATCCCTTATTTTAAAAAGTAAAGGGTGCCATATTATATATTAGGAGCGATCTAGTCTAGAATTAATCTCAGACTTTCTTAAAGCCCGAGACGCATTGACAACATTGTGAACATTTTTTTTACGATATTGTAAAAATATGTTCACACCATTGTTAACTTGTCCTTAATTTTAATCCAAGATTGGAAAATCTTTCATGCACACACGCGCACGCACACACATGCACGCACATGCGTGCACACACACAAAACACACTCGCATGCACATAGAGAGAGATACGGCAGTTAATGTTTAACCTTGTATACTCTCCCAAAACGCCCCTTGCCAATTACATTCCTGGCGCTGAAATTTCAAGTAGCGACTTTCACTTGTTTAAGGGTGTAAGACTTCCCTCGTAGGTTGACCGTTGTCACTGTGTATTTCATGAAGAAATGAGAAAGGAAACAGATCAATTATACATCTAGTTTTTCTTGATATCTTTTATAAGCTTTATACTATAGCAATATAGCATAAAATACTATAGCATATATAGCATAAAGTGGGCTTCTAGTGTGGGACTATGCACTCAATTAAAATATGAGACAAATTTTCAAAACGTTGCAAACAGACTTTAAAAATCCGTCCTGCACTATACTAAACTTACAATATTGTAAAAATTCATCTCGCATTTATTACAGTGCCAAATCCCTCACCTGATAATTTCTATATAGCACATACATACATACATACATACATACATACATACATATATATATATATAGTGCTTATGATACCCAGGCTTAAAATCTAGTACTAAAGTTCGAGATAGATTTATTATATCGTAAATCAGTTTAGAACATTGTAAAATTCAATTTACGAAATCATAAATCCATCCTGGGATTTAATTTCGAATTGAAAAATTTTCCAATATATATAAATAATCTCCCGTACGTACCGCGCAATTCTCTGTCTCCTATCCATCCTAATCTCCACATCAGAGCCAAGAAAAGAATCAAAGCTAGCACAGCCCCAAGTACAATTGCAAGTCCTATCCCTATTTTAAACAGCCACATCAGGCTTCCTGGTCGGTTGACTTCGAAATCTGAAAATTAAACAGCGACTGATAGCATGCAACAAAAGGCATATTGGGAGATGATAATTAACAAAATTGAACATCAGAGCAATGATTGCAACTTTGAACCGTACTTGGAGTTACAGAAATAGCTGATATGAGAGGTCCATGAAAATAAGGTGGGTTTAATAAAGATCCTTTGCCAGCCCAGAATAACTCGATTTCCAGTAGATGGTCGTGTACAGAAGCCGTGAAATTTTGAATCGTTACATTATTTGAATGCCTGGCCACTTCTTTTATGTTGAAATCCTTTCGCATTAGCTCGCTCTGCATGTATGGAAATTAAAATTAATTAAAGGAGGATAGGGAGGGATAAATTGCTAATTAAAATTATTTAAAAAGTTTTGTGGCTAGCTTACCTACCTGTATATATATATCAAATACACGTTTTGCTGAACTGCTGTAATCATCGTTGTTTGTAAAAACAATCTCAGAGAAGTAAAGACTGATATTGTAATTTCCGTTTCGCAAGCAAAAACCATAGTATTTGAGAGAATTGGGGCAAAGGCGAGCTTCGTCATATAAAGATGCATCAATCACTGCAGCTCCACACGTTACTTTCTGTATAAATGCACTTGAATCAGCCATTGAAACCCCATAGAAATGTCCGTTACAGCTATATGCCCAGTTGTATGCCGGTTCGTTAACATAAAAATTTGATGTCGATTTATCTGCCTCATACCAAAATCCTTCCCCGTGATGTTTATCGCCACCAGCATTCATATGCAAATTATAATTGTCTGCAAAATATATACACATTGATTAATTTAAACATGTATATGAAACCAAGGTCTAGCTCTGGTGGCAAAGGACAGCCTTCTTGAAGCTCAAGTCTTGAGTTCAAGTTTCAATGTGTGCATGAGTTAATAATAAAAAAATATAAAAAATTTAAACGCCTGCACTTTATTAAAATAATCTTGGACATTAAACCATAATAGCTTTTCCGATCATTATACTATTAAACTACAGTTTTTCCGGAATTTAACAAATCCTTAATAGGAACATTTCTATACAGTTGGATATGTATACATACACTGAGATTTCTTCTGGCCAGCGGGGCAATACTTCCTCATCATCTCTTCCGGAAATGTCCTATATAAATAATTACAATAATAAGATCAATTAATTTTGTAAAACCATTAATTCACGTAATAATTGCTTGCTGATCGATCGATAAATCACCTATAATATAATTATTAGATAAATGAATATGAACATACCGATTCTTAGGTTCACTGGTTACAGCAGCAATATTATTAATAAGTGTGCGTCCAGATATCACATGTCCATTGAAAGTTAAAATCAAAATCAGAAAACGAGATAGAGAGAAACTGTTGGAATTGAAATTTGAAGCACGAAAATGAGTAAAAACTTAGGATATTATATAATATGGTGTAGTATAATTTTCTTACAGATTTATCCGAGAATTGTTGTTGGGAAGATTCCTACAAGATAAAAATTTTAAATTATTATGAAATTCATTTATATATATACAATTATGCATGTGGATAAGCATGCATACAACTGCAAAGAAACAAATTAATAAAGAAAGGAACCAGGGTCGCTTAATTAATTAACGCTATTTTCTTACTTGTGTGTCTCTGGTTCTGGAAATATAAATTCATTGTATGCAAGATCCCTGCAAGATGAAAATTCAGACAAGTAGTGTTGTCATTAATTGTTAATTTGTATTTGCATGCAAAATGGCATAGGAATTCCTCAACAAAATGACAGGCTAGAGTTTGTGCATGACTTTGGACATTCATATATTTAATTAGATGCATGCAAAAGGCTGGCAGGCTAGAGTTTGTTCATGACCTGGGACGATCATATATTTAATTAAACACATGCAGCTAGCATTTGAATGTGAAGCTTCAAAACATTTACACATTACACTATTCTAAATTGAAATTTTTTACATAAATTTTCATTTGCCTAACCCGCGTCTTTGATTTAAAATGTGTTTAATTTGATGGGGAAAGGAAATAATGTTTACAACAGAACAAGTTTGAAAACATTTTATCACATTTATGCATAGTTAGAAAGCATACCCCTTTTTTCTAGCGTCGCTGTAAATCCAGTCTGGCAATGTTCCATTGAGCATATTTCCTGTAAGATACCTGGAAAGTAAAAATAGTAACAGAAAAAACAAATTATTTGGATTCTTTTTTATTACACTATTACTGTCAGTCAAAAGGGAAAAAGTGAGAAGACAAAATTCAGATAAGATATATATGTCAAAAGGAACATATGATTTGTATGGTAAAAAATATCATTTACCCTTTACCGACAAAAGTTTGAATTATTAAAGTTAATAAGTTAGGGACGTAATTGTGTGATATAAAAAAAATCATGGATTGAATTGGTAAAATTGAGAGAAAAATATTAGGAGTCTAAATGTTATTCTCCCTTTTATGTTAAGAAAAGATATAAAATCAATGGGATTCAATAAAGTTATCACTTACAGCTCGAATAAAAACAGTTTCTTCAAAGTATTTGGAATTCCACCAGTTAAGTTGTTGAAGCTCAGGTCACTGCAGTACGAATTACTAATCAATGATTAGAGAAAAAAAAAGTAAAAATGATCATTTACAGCAAGGATTTGGATCTCTCCTCATCTAATATTATTTCCTAAGTTGACTATAAGATTATTACATATTTCAATTAAACCTTTCTGAGACTAGGATTTATTTTATTTAAAACTTTTCTTTATTAAATATCAAGGCACACTGTTTTCTTAACGGGCGCTAACAAGCGGTTCCGTTTTTTTTTTTGTCAGAAACTTTAAACTTTGATAAAAACTTGAGCAAAGAAGAAATACTGACAATTAATTCGTTAATCGTAGTACTTATAAATAAAACTTTCAAAAAATAACAAAAATTTCAGTAAAAAGATACGGAAATTATTGGATGAAAGATTTAAAAAAAAAATTGATAAGTCCTTGTTTCCGGGATTGATAAGCAAGATGAAACGATCACAAGTGGATTAACAACTGTTCCCAACCCATGAACATGGTGAAGGTCGGCGATTGAACAAACTTTTAGACAATGTTAAAAAAAAAAAAAGCAATTTCAATTGAAGACAATCGTTTTTGTTGTCTGCAAATATATAACTGCAATTTTTTATATATATAAAGCTTAGGAAATATTAGATTAGATGGAAAAAATAAAAAAATCAGTAATAGTTTATTAATTTTCTTTCAGAAATGACTATTTCCGAAGACAGATGTATATTTCTAAAAGTATTCTGGAAAATAACCCTTTTTCAATATATCTTAAAAATTGAGGTAATATATGCAAAAATCAAATATAAACACTAGTTTAGTAATTTACTTTACGACATTTTTGACAAGGTTAATAGATGTTGCAGACGGATCAATGATACAAGTTTAAATGACCTCTGACCTCATATTACTAAACTAATAAGAAAATAAACGAAAAATAAACTTACAGGTAGCCTAACTGATTCCAATTGGCAATGTATGGTGGGATTGAACCAGTAATGCTGCAATTTCTCAATGTCCTGCAGAATTATTGTGATTAATTTAATTTCTAAAAAAGATTTAATTAATTAATTAATTATAAGGAATAGTATACAATTAATAAATTTAAAATGCAAATCTGGTATTAATTAATTAACAAAAACAGATAAAAATATAATTAACGCATAAAATAATTATACGTGCATGGAATTGGAATACACCGCTTACAGGCTTGATATACTGTTGCGGAAATGTGGGTTGAGCAATTACTAATACTGTAACTTCTAGAGAAATATAAATGTAGTGATAAACAAATACAAAGAAAATAGAACACAATAATTTATGTGGTTCGGCGTAATGCCTACGTCCACGGGCAAAAACTGGAAGATAATTTTACTAACAAATTGGAATTTACAAAAGTGGGAAAAACTCACAAAACCCACAACCCCAATACACCCAAATAGAACCTCACTAGAACACTCAAGTGGAAGCTCTCTCAAATTCTCTCAAAGAACTCACTTGCAATTGCTCTCTACTTCTCTCAAATTGGGATGATTAACAAATGAGGAATTGCCTTCTATTTATAAGGAAAAATGGGGTGCACTATTGCACCAACCCCAACAAAATTGTCAACATAAATTAGGCACCTACCTTATGAATTTGTCTTCAAATTTGTTTCTCCAAAATTGAATGCATGCATGGCAACAACTTGTCAAATGTTTGTGCCACCAACCTCCAATTTGTCAAGAAAAAACCGTGTGAAAATAAGCCTTGTGGGCTGACTTTTCAACAATTCTCCACTTCGGCGAAAATTTAGTAAATTTGAGCCGACTATCAACAAACTACCTTCTAGTTTCTGCCTTCTCTAGCTGCTTTTAAACTTGTAGGATGTTGATCAAGTTTAGACAATGCTCAAACTTGATCGTCGTCACCACCTTAGTCAACATATCTGCGGGATTCTCTACAGTCTTGATTTTCTGAAGAAGAATCTTCCCCTCATTAACAATTTCCCGCACAAAGTGAAATCTAACATCGATGTGCTTCGTACGCGCATGATAAACTTGGTTCTTCGTTAAGTGAATAGCACTCTGACTATCGCAATACACATTAATGTGCTCCTGTGCCAATCCCAAGTTTTCAAGAAAACCTTGTAACCAAATAGCCTCATTAACAGCCTCTGTAATTGCCATGTACTCGGCCTCTGTGGTCGACAGTGCAACTGTAGACTGTAGTGTAGACTTCCAACTAATTGGCCCTCCAGCAAAAGTAAATACATATCCAGTGGTTGACTGTCGTTTGTCCAAATCACCAGCATAATCAGAATCAACATACTAGATCACACATTGACCAAGTGTACCGTCTCTTTCAAACAGTAAACCAACATCCACGGTCTTCTGAATATACTGTAGAATCCATTTTACAGCTTGCCAATGTCCTTTACCAGGATTATGCATATATCTGTTCACTATACCAACTGCATGTGAAATGTCAGGCCTTGTACATACCATTGCATACATCAAGCTACCCACTGCATTTGAATATGGAACTTGTAACATGTATTCTCGTTCTGCATCTGTTGAAGGAGATAATTGTGCAAAAAGCTTGAAATGAGAAGCCAACGGGGTACTCACAGGTTTTGTCTGCTCAGTCATACCAAACTGTTGTAGTACCTTATTCAAATATTGCTTCTGAGACAAGCTTACTTTGCCACGAGCTCTATCTCTGCATATCTCCATGCCAAGAATCTTCTTAGCTTCACCCAGATCTTTCATCTCAAACTCTTAGTTGAGTTGAGTTTTCAACTTCTTTATCTCATCTTTACTCTTCGATGCTATTAGCATATCATCGACATACAATAGCAAATAAATGAAAGATCCTTCTTGTAGCTTGCGAAAATACACACAATGATGAAATTTGTTTATTGTGTACCTTTGCCCTTTCATAAATTGATCAAATCGCTTGTACCACTGCCTCAGAGATTGTTTTAACCCATAAAGCGACTTTGTCAATTTGCAAACCCAATTTTCTTTTCCAGCAACCTTGAATCCATCTAGCTGAGTCATGTAGATTTTCTCTTCCAAATCACCGTGTAAAAATGCAGTTTTTACATCAAGTTGAACTAGTTCAAGATCAAATTGCGCAACCATGGCTAGTAAAATTCGAATAAACGAATGTTTCACAACTGGAGAAAATACCTCATTGTAGTCTATTCCTTCCTTCTGAGCGTAACCCTTCGCTACCAATCTAGCCTTGTATCGAATTTTATTTTTACAAGGAAATCCTTCCTTTTTTGCATATACCCATTTGCACCCAATTGCCTTCTTTTCCTTAGGCAGTGTAACTAACTCCCAAGTTTTATTTTTGTGAAGAGACTGCATTTCTTCGTTCATTGCTTTCTTCCACTGTATACTTTCTGGATTACTTACTGCTTCTCTGTAAGTGGAAGGAACATCATCATCTACACTTGGAAGTGCATAGGCCACCATATCAACAAAGTGAGCAGGTTTACGAATCTCTCTATGTGGCTTCTATATGCAATTGAATCTTGTTGCTGTGAAGGTTCCTGGGTCAGAACCTCTTCATCATTTTCGATCGATGGAGAATCACTATTCATCTCATCGACACCAGCTGGATCAACTTTAACTTTTTCAAACTCCACCTGCTGCAAAATGCTACTGTTCTTGTCATCCTCTTGAGAATCTTTTTGTTTCAACATGGCCGATTCATCAAAAGTTACATCTCTACTGAAAATAATCTTCTTCGTAACATGACACCAGAGACGGTATCCTTTTTATTCCACCAGTTATACCCATGAACAATGCTTTCTTTGCTCTTGGGTCTAACTTAGATTCTTTTACATGATAATAAGCAGTGGAACCAAAAACATGTAAAGAATTATAATCAGTAGCAGGTTTACCAGTCCACATCTCCATGGATGTTCTGCCCTCAATTGCAGTTAATGGCAAACGGTTGATCAGATGGCACGCATATACAACTACCTCAGCCCAAAACTCTTTGCCCAATCCAGCATTGGACAACATACACCGAACTTTCTCCAGTATAGTCCGGTTCATGCGTTCTGCCACCCTATTCTGTTGTGGTGTATCTCGAACAGTGAAATGTCACACAATACCCTCATCTTGGCATATTTGAAGAAATGGATCATTCTTGTACTCACCACCATTGTCTGAGCGAAGTCTTTTGATCTTTCGACCAGTCTGAGTCTCGACCATTTTCTTCCATTTCAGAAATATGCCCAAAACTTCATTTTTGTTCTTCATCAAATACACCCACACTTTTCTTGAATAATCATCAACAAAAGTAACAAAATAGTGCATACCTCCCAAAGAAGTTGTTTTGGTAGGTCCTCACACATCACTGTGAACATAGTCCAGAATTCCTTTTGTATCGTGAATTGCTGAACCAAACTTTACCTTTGTCTGCTTGCCCAGAACACAATGTTCACAAAATTCTAATTTGCAAGAATATATACCTTTCAATAAGCCTTACTTCGCTAAAGTCTGCAAAGCTTTTTCACCAGCATGTCCCAAACGCATATGCCACAACTTGGTTGCTTCTAAATCTGCATCTTTTCCAGAAATTGTTGATGCTGATCCAATAACTGCACTTCCTTGGAAATAGTACAATTTATTTCTTCTTGTGCCTTTCATTACCGTCAGCGCCCCAGCTACTACCTTCAACAATCCATCTCTTAAAGTGATTGTGAGCCCTTTAGATTCTAGGACTCATAATGAGATGAGATTTTTCTTCAAGCTTGGTACATAGCGAACATCTGTCAAAACTTGGATTGAGCCATCATGATTCTTTAATTGGATTGTACCTATTCCCATGGTTTTACAAGCATTGTCATTGCCCATAAAAACAACTCCACCGTCTAGCTCCTTAAAGTTAGAAAACCAGCCCTTGTTAGGACACATATGATAAGTACAACCCGAATCCAAAATCCACTCATCTGAGTGACATATCAATGTCATGCCAACCAGACTAAAGTCTGACTCCTCATTATGCTCTGCTACACATGCATCAGAAGTAGCATTGCCCTTTTGTAACTTAGGACAATTCTTTTTCCAATGCCCTTTCTCGCGACAAAAAGCACATTCATCTTTTGCAGGTCTCCCTTTAGACTTGTTCCTTTTTTCAGGTTTGCATGTTTGCGAACGACCTCTCGCTGTCAGTGCTTCTGCAACTGTATCTCTGTGATCCTTTCTATCTCTCTTTCTGGTCTTAGAGTTGTACAATGCACTGCATACAGCATTGAATGTGACACTGTCCTTCCCATGAAGCAAAGTAGTGGTGAGATGATCAAATTCATCAGGAAGGGAATTCAACAACAACAGTGCCTTATCTTCATCTTCAAACCTCTCATCCAGATTTAGCAAATCCGCCAATATCTTGTTGAATGAGTTCACGTGCTCATTCATTGACATGCCATGTGTATATGTAAATCGATAGAGTTTCTTTTTCATATAAAGCCTATTTTCAAGACTTTTCTTTATATACTTTTCTTCCAGTGTCTCCCACAATTTCTTTGCCGATGTCTCCCTCATGACAGAGTATTTTTTATCTTTAGCCAGACATAGGCGAATAGTACCACATGCTTGTCTATTGATTTTTATCCACTCCTTGTCATCCATCACGTCAGGCTTTTCTTCAAGAGTAACGTCCAACTCTTGTTGACATAAGACATCCAACACCTCACATTGCCACATACCAAAATTATTGGTACCATCGAATTTCTCCACTTCAAACTTTGCATTAGTCACAGTTGTTCTCGCTGATGAAGACGACGACGATGCCTCTGCCATCCTTTTTATCTCAAATGATCAGTTTCTTCAACAACTATTTACACTTAAAAAACAGCCTATATGATGTTTATTTCGCGTGAATAAATGCACCAAGAAAGCTCCCAGGAGACTGGATGGGAACTCGGTCCCAATTAAAAACCTGAATCCTTAGACTCTTATCGCCTTTGTTGACAGAACTTTCCTAGACATGCAAAAATACACACTACTTACAATAGACTGTCTCCCAAGTATAAATGATCGTCTCCACCGTATTTGTGAACAGTACCGTATACGTGAACAGTACTGTATACGTGAATAGTACCGTATCCCCCCAAGTACGAACCGTCGGCTCTGATACCACTTGTTGCGGAAACGTGAGTTGAGCAATTACTAATACTGTAACTTCTGGAGAAATATAAATGTAGTGATAAACAAATACAAAGAAAATAGAACACAATAATTTACGTGGTTCGGTGTAATGCCTACGTCCACGGGCAAAAACTAGAAGATAATTTTACTAACAAATTGGAATTTACAAAAGTGGGAAAAACTCACAAAACCCACAACCCCAATACACCCAAATGGAACCTCACTAGAATACTCAAGTGGAAGCTCTCTCAAATTCTCTCAAAGAACTCACTTGCAATTGCTCTCTACTTCTCTCAAATTGGGATGATTAACAAATGAGGAATTGCCTTCTATTTATAAGGAAAAATGGGGTGCACTATTGCACCAACCCCAACAAAATTGTCAACATAAATTAGGCACCTACCTTATGAATTTGTCTTCAAATTTGCTTCTCCAAAATTGAATGCATGCATGGCAACAACTTGTCAAATATTTGTGCCACCAACCTCCAATTTGTCAAGAAAAAACCGTGTGAAAATAAGCTTTGTGGGCTGACTTTTCAACATATACTACTCAAATTAGCTGACTTCGGGAAAGAAAAGCCCATCGTTTGTAGGTCAGAGACATGCCTGGAATAAACAACGAAGCCAAGTTAGAAATTAAGTTAATTGCGAAATTAAAAAAGAAAATTTCCCATCCGGGAGTCATGGACTTTACAATGTCTATGACAAAACATTGTAAACCATGAAAAAGATAGTTTTTAATATTGTAAGCAAAGTTCCACATTGAAAGCTATATATATAGTCATTATCTAATGAGTTTTTTGTACTTTATTAAAATACGAGAATGTGAATAGTCTATATTACACCATATACTATAATGTCACTGAAAATTTTCTATATATGTGTGTCTGAAAATTTTCTGTGTGAGTGTGTGCCCGCGCTCTCATTTTTTTATTTTTTTATTACGGACACAATTTTAAGCCGTGTTGTTTAATAACATTAAAAACTAATTCTGTTAAATTGCACTGCTTAAAATCGTGTTCTCAATAAAAAAAATGAGGTCTCCCACACTAGAGAAAGATTATATATACACACACATATACATACATACATACATATATATATATATATAGAGCAGAGTTTGGATTATTATTAATTGATCTTACAAAATTTAAAGGCTTGACATATTAAAAATTTCTGCTGGCAGCTCCCCTTCGAAGTTATTTCCCATCAGATTTCTGTGAGATTAAAGCAAAGAAAAGTAATATTATTGATAATTAGCTCGCGCGTGTGGGAGAATTCATTGTTTTTGTATGTTTTCGAGCATCATGCAAATTGGTTTACTTTTATATGATGCGATATATATATTGCAATAAGAAATTTATATACTGCGACTATTCTGGGTCAAATTTATTATGATACAACCTACATTTCTACCTTTAATTAAGAAGGGATATCCATTCTACCCAGCCCATATTCCTACCTTTACTTAGCATGGTTTGCCACGGAGTATATGTCAGAGTTTGGTTAACATTTTTATGTAGCAAATTATTAAACTCCAACAAAAGCAGATTGTTTACACAGAGAGTACCCAAGTTTCAGTTTACACATAAAATGATAAAATGAATAGGCTTACAGAGAATAGAGGTTGTCCCATTTTGCAATGAATCTGGGGATCGGACCAGACAAATAATTCCCAGCTATTTCCCTGCACTGACAAATAAAATTTCCAGTACTAATATTTGTAGACTTCAAACAATAAGCAAGAAAAATCTAGACCAAATTAATTACAATCCTTAAAAATAACAACAACAATAACAATTAGAAAATGAACAAACAGGACACTTACAAAATCGTCGGATTCTTTAGATTCTCATAATCTTTTGGCAAATCCCCCCTTAAATTGTTGGATGTCAACCGCCTGCAACCACATGAAAGTTACTTTTAGGTTATGTTTAAGATTGAAGTGTTGTCAATTTTAATGTGGTATTGGTACGTACGTAGATGAATGATTGACATATAATAATTGCATACCAGCCAAATATGTGTGTGCGCGCGGGTACGTGTGTACATATAAATGACTTTGTAAGTACAAGCATATATGTAGTACATAATTAGTCACAAGCATATATATACACGACGACATCAACATCCTAATTAACCATTTTATAAAGTCTATAAATAAATACTTACACACACACTTACAATTTTTGAAGATTGCTTAATTTTCCAAGTTCTGGTAGGAGTGTACCATTCAGTCCATTCTCCATCAGAGATCTATATATTAGAAAATATATATGAAATTCATAATTGTATTGTATTTTCAAAGAAATAAGCTAACTATAGATTTAAGCAGCTGGCTTTATAATTTTAAAAGTACAGTGAGATTTCATACAAAACCCCGAGCTGAGAAAGGTCTCCCAGTTCACGAGGAATTTCCCCCGATAGCTGATTGCTCCATAGTTCCCTAAAATGCCCAAAGTACATAGTAAGATAAATGCAAATGCAATTTTTGAAGTAACTAATTAATTGAATATTTCAATATTTTACTTCTGAATTTTTCGTTGGAAGAACTGTCGGATTTTGCGGAGCAAATGTAAGTGCGACTTACTCATATTTTCAGATAAATTGGCTAAATATAGGAGTTGTGGAATCCGAGTTTGTTTGGTGACCAGATTCTCCTGTTGCTATTTTGCCTTTCATTTGTTAAACATGCTCAAGGTCTTCCAAAGCTATGGGTTCAGGTAGTTTATGGTTGTATGTGCATTGTTACATGCATTTTGTTTCCTAGTAATTATTATTGCTATGTTGCTCTTCTTTTTTCATATTGGTCATATGTTTTGTTTTCTTAATTTTTAAAGGATAAGATTCATTGCGTATCCTCATTTAAGTGTCTTTTTTTTTGTGCCCTTAGTAGTAAAATTTTTCTTGTACCCTTTAGATTTGCCTAAAAAAATAAAATAAATTGCATTGCATGTGAAGATTCTTACAATGTTTGAGGAGATGACAAGCGCCCCAACGATGGTGGTATCTTCCCCGTGAGTAAGTTCTGGCCCAGATCGCTACGGCAGGAAATCATAGACGTATGATGGTACTTCATAGTAAGAAAAATGAAGGGAACCAAAAATCTTCTATCTATTGAGATTTCATATCTGTGTGTGTGTGTGTGTGTGTGTGTGAACAAGCATGCATAATGTACAAAATCATATAGTAATGATAAAACATCCTAAAATTTGAATCTTAAAAATTTGAAATGTCGACTAAAATTCCTTGGGATGGCATGACACTTCACCGATTTGGATCCTCTTCAAATTCAATGCCGTCTGTTATTGGCAGTTGGCCCCCAAGGGCCTGGCCAACTGGTTAAGTGACACGTGTCAATAGAGCTTTAAAAATTCAGGATAGTGAAGGAGAGAATCTCAATCTGACACTTCACTTAGAGACAAAATATGAAGGAATAATTTTAACTCAATGATCGTAGTAACTAATAAAAGACTTACAGCATTTCTAGGTTCCTCAAATTCCCCAAGCTTGTTGGTATGGTCCCAGTTAATTGATTTTTTGATAAATCTCTACTCATCACACAAATCCAGTGTATCAGAAGAAAAGGAAAAAGAAAAAGAAAAAAGGAGCTATAATTGAATTACTTGCGGCAAGTGAGGACTTACAGAGTGATAAGCTGAAATAAATACCCAATCTGGTAAGGAATGGAACCATGAATTGTGTTGTCGGATAGATCGCTGTTGAGTTTTGACATGTATAAAACCATATCAAATATGTATGCATGTATTAATTAAGGCAAGAGCCAAGCTTACGACGATATATATATATAGTTGTTTAATTTATTAAATTTAGTTATAAAAGCTTATGCAAAATGATTGATCATTGAATTAATTAATTAATTAATTGTACATACAGTATCTGCAGGTATGTCAGAGCAGCCACACGTTCTGGGATTTTTCCAGTTAAGCCTACACTCTCCATGATTCTGGATACAAAAAGATTAACATGCAGTTAATAATGGAAATTAGCCTTGCTTTTGTTATGACTGTCAAGGCAAGTAATTAGATGAGAGTTGGAACATATACATGCCGGAGATGTGCGGGGTCCCTTTATCGACGAGGCAAGTGATGGTAATATTGGAACTAAGCTTTGGCGTCTCACGGCAATATGAACTCAATTTAGGTAGTTGTGCCCTCCACTGCAAACTGGACATCATTTCCGTCAGACCGGCCACTGCCAATAATATTTCCGACAAGAAATGTTGTTAAACTGATCATGAGCAAATGGACCTATGCTAGCTATATAGCTACAAGACAAAAACATTCGTTCAACTCTTAATTAATTTATAAAAGTTGCATGCATTATCGAATTTGCTATCTAATTATAATTTCGTTTGTTTTAACTTTTAGCAATTCTCAATACAGAGAATTTATGCGCACCTGATAATTAGTGATCATATATATATATATATATATGTTGGAAATGCATAAAACAATAGAAAGAATTTCTTTTTTGATAGTAGAATAGTTTTTCTGGCATTCATTCCAATGTGCAGATACATATTGTACTATCTGTTCTTTATCATTTTCTTTTTGCTTTAATATTCCTCCATAACCTAAATCAGATGCATCAGTTTGAACTATTTTAGGTAATGCAGGGTTTGCAAGAAATAAACATGGAATACATTTCACAGAATTCTTTATGAGCTTAACCACTTTAGTATGTTCATCAGTCCAAGCAACATGATTTTTCTTTAATCTATCATGCAAGGGTTTGGATATATATATATATATGTTAGAGTACAATTTATACACTAGTTTTGCATTGTTTACTTCCCTTAATATCAATGTTTTGCACTTAATAATAGTGATTTACTTGTGTTTTACTTTTGTAGGTGCAATTCTATTGATTGGTGATAAAATTGAGCTACAAGATGATATTTAAGGATGATTGTTCTCTTGGAGAAATTATGAGTGTCAGAAGAACTTTGTTGGTAAGGCGAGGGAGCATGCTGTCAACTACGGACCTGTAGTTTTTAGTTTAACGTGTTTTGTATTTTTGGTTATTTTTGTAATTACGAATTTAATATTTCAGATATTAGTATTTTATTTTAAATAGAACTCTAAAGGAGAAGAGAGAGAGAGTATTTAAGGGAGGAATCTATTGTGAAAAATGAGAGATTTTTAGAAAAGAAAGAAACCCTAGATCTAAATTTTTCTCTTCTCTCTATGAAGAACTAAACCTATTATTCTGGTTGAAGGTTAATGAATTTTTGATTCATCACTACTGTGAGATCTTTCTTATGCTTTAATTGTTTTATTGCTTTTTGGGTATTTGTTTGTTCTCTGAATTATTTTCATGATTATGTTTGTTAATTAGATAACTGGCCACTATTTAATTATCAACTTAATCTATTGTCAATTAAAGGATTCATCGTATGAAGATTTTAATGTTTGTGAAAAATAACATAGCAATGAGTTGTGTTATGAGAATAAACAATCTAATTTAAATAAACCATCGTATGCATTTGTTGATTAGGATTTGGGTCTCTCTGATTTTTCAGGCTGTTAATTGATTAAATCTTATGATCGTATCTAGGGTTGTCTATTGATTAGGAAAATAACCAACGGTCGTACCTTGGTTATCGACTAGTTAAGGAGAGATTGGCTATTAGAGGTCTCAATAGCTATAACCGGTCTATTCATAAGTAGTAATAATTTATATTTGAATCAATGATCAGTAGTCGAATCAAGCTGAGTTAATTCCTTCCACCAGAGATTTCTCCAATTTGAATTACAATTTTAATTTGCGTTCTTGTTAGTTTAATTTGATTTTTATTATTGTCAACAATTCCCCCTTTTGCATTTTATATTTTAAAAGGATTTAAATAATTACCAATCTCTGTGGACACGACCCTGCTCAATCACTATACACAATTTATTTAGAGTAGGTATTTATTTTTTCTAGCTTCGACAACCATCAATATATATATAGTCATTATTTAGCACGGATATGGCACTGTATGGTATTATAGTTAATTGCAAAAAAAAATTTGAAAATACCTTAATACTATATGGTGTTATCCCGAGTCTGCATTTAAAAAAATGAAGACATCTGCATTAATATATATATATATATATATATAGTCCTGATCTAGTATATGATAAAGTCTGGAAAAGTTATTATGCCATGCAATTTAATAGCAATATGCAATAATACTATTAAACCACACGGCTTAAAAAACTTTTACAAATATTACACTATTAAACCTCACAATTTAATAACTTTCACAGACTTTAACAAAGTCTAAGATCCTAGATTGGAACATTTTTAATATATATATATATATTCTTTATTAACCTTTGGTAATTCCCAATTATCAATTGCTTTATTGAAGTCTTCAATTACAAATTCTTTCGAGTTTACAACATTCTTTGAATCACTAGTTCTTCTAGAACAAGAGCTAGAAAAGGACGATGCTCTACAGAACAGAGAATCCATGGGTCAAAACCTATATTCTAGTTTTAGTTTTGTCGGTATGGCTACAATCCGAGGCTAAGAATTGGTTTTACTGCCCTTCAACTAAATCGGGACTTACGACCAAATACTACCAAGGCACACAAAGGTAACACTCACCACACAAACAATATTCAACAAAAATACAAGTCTTTAAACACGAAATCTCTATTCTATATTGCACCAGAAAGGAAATAGGATCGAAGGATGGATGTAAATTAAGAGAATCTATAAATTAAACTTCAATTTATTATTTCTTTTTATTATTCACTTGAAGTACGTGACTTGTTATCCGACAGTGCAGACCAGACTAGTGCCTATTCAGGATCACCTCTGGAATTTACGTCGTCGGTTTCCCGTCGATATACTCAAATGAAAGGGTGTTCTTTAAAACTTTTATGTTTTTAATCAAGCCTAGCAACAAAATCTAAAGGCTCATAGATAATATTAGATCTGGATCCCAGAAATAGTATTCTGATTGGATGGAGGGAGAAGAGAAGATACAACTAAGGACAGAGATCTAGTCTCTTTGCCTTAGAGGAATGTAGCAGGTTTTATAAAATTTAAAAACTTTAAATAAATTGCAGAAATTTAAACCTGCATCTGAACTTTAAATTGAAAATTCAAATTGAACTTTAAACTTACAAGTTAAATTGCTTGAATCCAGAAATGAGTTACAACTTTTCAAGAAAGGGAAAATTACAAGATAGGAAAAATTTCCTTGATATCTTGTTCCAGATTTCCCGAGAGAGAGAGAGAGAGCTTTACAAATTTTTGGCTCTGAAAAAGAAGTGATGAGTCTTAGTCTTCATCTCCTTCTTTATATAACAAATGCTTTTACAAAAGAGAAATGATACTATTGATTCACATGTGCGGTTGGTGGATCGGGTCATTCCCATCATGTGAGGGACAACATCTTCTTTATGATTTTTATCTTCATGCGCAGCTGGTGGACAGCATCATGAAAGGTATCAACTGCTTTGGAGACTTTTGAGAAACTTCACGTGGCTGGGGCCTTTAGCTTTGGTAAAATGTCTTCATGAGGAGAGATGCTTTTGACTTAAAGGGAAAGCAAAAATTGGGTGAAGAGACATGTGCGCTCTCACTTGTGTCTAGGGGAGCACCCAGAAAAAAATAATTACAAAAATAAATAATTACAAAGAAAAGATAATGATTACAGAGTGCGGAATAAAAATACTTTTTTTTTTTAGATACAAAAGGTAATGACTTTAAGAATGCTTTATTGGAGAAAATATTCTGAAGCAGTCATCTTCATTTTCATCTCCGAGGGAAATGAACGGTTCAGCTTCTCCTAAGGAGCCTGATGAAGAACTTGCAACGGAAGGCTCTGATCTCGTGGCAAGAAGTTGCTGCATTACTTTGAAATATTCATCCTCGGTCTTGGCACTTGCCAACAGAGATTGGGCTTTGGCCCTCTAGGCGAGGAAAGTGCTTTGGGCTTTCACTAAGTCTTTGTGGGGGCGAGAATGCCTCTTGAAGAGAGGCAGGATTGGACCATGGTTTCAGACAATTTTGACTGTTCGTCAAATTTAGACCACCATTTGACTTTGAAGGTTCTTTGTAAAACTAGTTGGGTGTCTATGGTGTGGTATTGGAAATTCCACATCCAAACTCGGGGAAGGAAAAAGTTTGTACAGAAACAGAGAAAATGAGGAAACCTCTTCTCTGACTCAAAAGGAATATAATGGGCTTTAAATAAATTTAAACATTTAGTGGCATTTTGGGTTAGAATATCTGGGCTTGGCCCAAAGTAGTTCCAACATATTTGGAACCAATTTAGAAGGCTTTGAACGGTTATTTTTTAATTAAAGAAAAATAACCAAGAGTGAGATCTTTTTAGATTTTGGATAAAAAAGGTGTTAAACCAGGCCTGCTGATAATCCCAGTAGGAGAAAGATAAGTAGTGGTTTAAACGTCTTTGACAATTGGCGGGAAAGGTTTTTGGTTTGTGGAGCTGGTCACCCCACTGATTTGGGCTAAGGACTTTAAGGATGGTAGCCGTGGAATAGGCCGGCTCAGAATGAGCTTCACTAAGGAAGAAGTGTTTAAACTTTACTGACTCAGTGAACTCAAGTATGCTTTGATAGAAAGACTGGGGTTTTGTTAAATCCCATGGTTTGAAAAACCAGCCTTTCGGGAAAATCTTTGAAATTGCCTGAAATGGATCAGAATGATAAAATCCATCTTCCATAGTTAAAACATTTTGTTGATAGGCTTTATTAAACCAATCCGATGATTTTTGTGAAAGCTTTGATTGTGAAACAACAATTTGTGAAGAGGAGCTTTCACATGAAACAATTTCTTTGGAGGAAGAAGGTTTTGAAATTGCTTTAGAAATAAGTTTTTCTTTCTCAGGAACTTGAGAAAGAGTTTTAGTTTGAGAAATATTTTGTAAGGCGAGCATAAGTTCTGGAGACTTTGTAATGGAATCCATCAATTCTTTTACCTGATCTTTGGAGGTAGTGGCTTTATATTGGGCTTCTTGCTCTTCAACCATTTCAATCCAGGATTTAATGGGCATGGCAGAAGAGAGTAATTTTTCTTTAGAAGGAGTTGATTGGGGTTCTTTAGAGGTTGCTTGTGACTCGGTGTCTTTAAGAACGGCTTTAGCTTTGTCTTTTTTCTTGGGCGGCATTATCTGTTTTGAAGAAATTCCCTAGTTAGAAAGTCAGGGATAGAATTTGTATCACCTTTAATAAACTCAATATCAAAATAAAAACGCTTAAAATAGCTTGCCATCTTGCAAAAATTTGTTTTGAAGCAATATTTTGAACATCTTTTTCCAAAACATGTTTTGCAGCTTTGCAATCAATTCTAAGCAAAAAATTTTATTTAATAAATCACTTTGGAATTTTGATATACACAAAACAATAGAAATAATTTCTTTTTTAATAGTAGAGTAATTTCTTTGGCATTCATTCCAGTGAGCAGAAACATATTGTACTATTTGTTCTTTATTATTCTCTTTTTGTTTTAATATTCCTCCATACCTAAATCTGAGGCATCAGTTTCAACAATTTTAGGTAATGCAGGATTTGCAAGGAATAAACATGGAATATCTTTAACATAATTCTTTATTAGTTTAACAGTTTTAGTATGTTCATCAGTCCATGCAACAGGGTTCTTTTTTAATCTATCATGTAAGGGTTTTGATATCCTGTTGATATTGGGACAAAAATCAAGAACATAATTTAGACTACCGAGAAATCTTTGCAATTGGGTTTTATCAAGAATCTTATCAGGAAATTTATCAGCAAATGCAAGAGATCTTTCAATAGGCGTAATGGTTCCTTTAGAGATGTAATGACCTAGAAACCTAATCTTTGTTTGAAACAAAGATACTTTGGAGCTAGAAATGGCTAAGCCAGCCTTTCTAGTGGCAAGATAAAAAGTCTTTAAATGTTTGAAATGTTGATCAATGGTTTGGGAAAAATCAACACATCATCTATGTAAACAATACAAAACTCAGAATAAGGGTTATAAATATCATTCATAATTCTTTGGAATTCTGAGGATGCATTCTTTAAACCAAATGGCATAACAATCCATTTATATTGTCCAAAAGGAACAGTAAAAGCAGTTTTATAACTGTCTTTAGGATGAATTTGGATTTGCCAAAATCCCAATTTCATATCAAATTTTGAAAAAATGAATGCAGAATGTAATTTTTGGAGCAAATCCTTTTTATTAGGTATGGGATACCTAATCCATTTTAGTGTTTTATTCAAGGGTTTATAATTTATTACAAGTCTAGGTGTTCCTCTTTCTTTTTCGGAATTCTTATTGACATAGAAAGCGGCACAAGACCACGAAGACCTAGATTTTACAATGAGTCCTTTTGATTTCAAGTCTTTTATCTCATTTTTGCAATGTTGCTCCAATTCCATGTTCATCTGGATTGGACAGGCTTTGGTAGGTATTTGTTTTTCATCAAAAGAATTTTCATAAGGCAGATCAACTAAATATTGTTTTCTGTTCCAAAAAGCAGAGGGTAGATCTGCACATATTTCTTTTTTGATTAGGTTTTTAAAATCAGAGATTTTTCTTTTTACAAAATCATTTTGTAATTGGCTTTCAATTCTTTGTAAACTCAAATCTTTTTTTAAACAAATCAAGTCATTTTGTTTGGATTTGAGAAGTGCATTGATTTGGTTCTGATAAACAGAACAAGCTTTAATAATGTTCAAATTTCTTGTCTTAGGCTTTTCAATAAAAGGGAAAACAAGTCTTTTATTCTTTGTTTTAAAAGATATACTATCATAATTGACAGTATAAGGAGTAATAAGGTTAATAAAGGGAGTTCCTAATATAACAGTATGATGGATATCATCTGTTAAAAGAAAGGAAGTCCTGAATTCCAAACCATTATTATGAACGAAGGCATCAACTTTAGATTTTATTTTTAATTTTGAATTATTGGCGGCTGAGAGTCTTTCATTAGTTTTTTCATGAAATCTTTTGCGGACAATGTTTTCTTTGATATAATTTAAATCAGCGCCAGTATAAAAAGGGTAATAGTGTCAATTTAAAAATCTTTAGAAAGAATTAAAGTAATTTTAATTAAGTATTTTCTTGTGGTGATTTGCTTTAAAACAAACAGAAAATCATTAGGTATAGATTCAATGTTCTCGACGTTTTGTTCATTACCACTATCATATTCAACATCTTTATTAGAATTATCTTTTAATTGTTTTTGTAGGAGGAGTTGAATGGTTTCAGAATCATTCTTTTGTTTTTCTTTTAATTTTTTTATCTCGAGTTTGATTTCTTTAATCTCTTTTTGAAGATCCTGGATATTAGGAGTTGTTTTCTTTGTTTTCTTTTTGTCAAGGATTTCAGTGAGATCATAAGTATTCTTTTTTATTGTTGAGGCTTTAGAAGTTTCTGCTTTATTGAGTTCTAGGGTTTTTAAAAGTTTATCGAGATATTCTTTTTGGAGATTTGGATCAGAAATATGTTTAACAAGCTCAAGAAAGGTTTCTTGGCCTTTGGTCAAAACATTGATTTTCTTTAAATAAGAATATTAACCACTGGTGTCGAAATCACTAGAAGAAACAGATTCAGAGTCATTTAACTCATCAACCTGTAGAGGTTCATTATCTCCCGTCATGGAAAACTCAGAGTCAGAGGACTCTACTAGTAAAAGGGCTACTTTAGAAAGAATTTCTTCATCAAGGCCAAGCTCATGGAGCTTTCTGTTCATTCAGCAAAACTTTGCAGTATGGCCTTTCTTTCCACATTTATAACATGTGGCTTCTTTGTAGTTAAAGGGACTCTTTTGTTGGGCTCTAAAATCTTTCCTTTTAGATTGGGCTTCTTATAAGGCCTCGAAGGTTTCTTATAAGAAAGTTCTTTAAAATCTTGAAAGGGCTTTTTATGGCTTCTTGATCTGTAATGTTTCTTGTAAGGTTTTGAAGAACACTTACCATTACAATCTTTAGGGGCAGAAGTTTTAAAGGGGTCATAATTGAATTGTTTACAGAAACTGCCTAATTCTTACTTAGATTTCCTAAGCTCCCATTTTAGACGTTTCTGAAGTTTCAAATCTTGGCAAATCTTTAAACCTTCCTTATTGACAAAACTGACTAGTTCACCATAGGTGAGCTCATCATAAGGAATACGATTGTCATACAAGGCTTTGATAGAATTCCTAACCTTTTCTCCTAGAAGGGTTGGTAGACCTGCAAGGAATTTCTCCTTCCAGGTTATATGATTTGCATCATCCCTAAGGAAAAATCTGGTGAAGAAAGTGGTTTTGTAGCTTTGGAATTCACTAAGCTTTCTACACCTCAAATTGTGCAGTAACTCAGCATTCTTATCTCTAAGGTGTGAAGGATCACCTATGAAATGAAGGGATATAGTTAGTATCAGGGTAGCAATAGCATCCTGAATTAGACTATTGAATTCATCAAGAATGGGGGGGGCTCCATTCTCATTAGTTTGAATAGAATATAGGATATCTAATTGTTGCTGTTTGGTGAGAAGATGATCCCACCAACCTTTGAGCTAACTGGTAAAACCAGCAATGAGAATTTCTGAAATGGCTTTATCAGAAGTTCCCGACTGAGTTTTATAAGCATTGGCTTCCATGGTCATCTGTTGCAACAATCCTAGGATGTTATACTCAGACATACCATCGATATTCCACTCATAGACAGAAGATACATTAAATCGGGATTGGTTTAATGCACTAGGTCTATTGTCTATGGCTAAGTCAGGTGGAGATTTGACAGTAGGTAGGGCAAATTCCCAATGGATTTTGTTGGCTTTAGGAACAAATGGTTCTTCTTTAAATGCTTCTATGTCTGAAGAGGCTATAGAAACATTGTCATAATCTAGTACACCAATCTTACTAGATTGAGCACTATCTGGGGCTATCTGGACCTTAGAAGAAGAAGAAGAAGCTTCTATTCTATCTAATTGGTCTCTAATGGCTTTAGCAAAATCTGATTTTGACTCTTGAACAAGCTTTTGACTAGTTTTCGAAACCTGAAAACGTTTGAAAATAGGCTCTTTAAGCTTTTTGTTAGAATCCGATTTTGATGTAAAGGAGAAACAGCTATGGTTGACTTCTGGAATTGGTTTTCTATCCCAGTCAACTGTTTTCCTATTGTATTTAGATTAGCATTATAGAAATTATTCTGTTGAATAATGCTATCTAAATCCGATTCTGGATCTTTATGGATTTTATAGGGTGAGGCTTTAATCTCAATAGGAGGCTCACCATGTTCAATGGTTAGACTTCTAAGAGGTGAATGTTCAGATTCTATGACTTTACCACTGCCAGAAAGACTACATTCAGTGGTTTTCTTTCTAATAGTAATGGGATTTGATTCTTTAAAGAGATAAGAAATATTGTTATCTGAAGCATACATCTCAAACTAATCAAAAAACAATATATGAACTTTATGCAAATTTACAAACTCATAATAGATTTGTTTGATTTCTTTTCTTTGGTTTAAAAAATGTTTGAAAAAGCACAGTCTTTTTTCTTTGTTAGTATCTGAATAAAAATCATTGTGAAGAAGAGTTTTATCCAGTTCAAAGTCTTTTTCAATGACACTGATTACATTTTCTGTAACAGCAGAAAATGTGGGAGAAGTTGGAGGAGAAGGTTCCTTCTCTTCCTGCCTTTGTTCATGTTGACTGCTAGTGTAGATTGGGTGGGGTACACTAGTGGTATAGTCAACAGAGTGAATAGAGGAGCTAGGTATATCTGATGTAGAAAACCAAGGTTGACTTTTTACCGGTTGGAAAGGGAGATTTATGACGGAGGGAATTTTTGAAAATTTTCTTTCTAATGAAGGAATGCTTGAATATGAATCTTTATCGGAGAATCTTAATTATGTAGATCTCCGAAAGGATAATTTGACTTTTCCATCAAAATACTGAGTCACGTCTTTCAACTCTGTATTTGGCTCAAGTTGTTTTGGAATCACTGGTGCAGTGGCTCCTTCAAGAATCCATTCATCTGGAAGATTGACATCTTTCCATTGGATTGGTTTAAGAATGACAGTGTTGGCTTTAGACAGGTCAGTCTGCAAGAGAAGAGTCTCATCCCTTTTTGACTGAAATTTGTGTTGCGTACTAAACGCAGAAATCATGGCCTTGTAAGAGATTTTATAAATTAAAGCTACAGGAATAGATCCCTCAATCATATCATAATTGTGGGTTTTGATTTGTAAAATCATGCTTTGTAAAATGTTCTTGTCTTTTAAGGAAATTGTTATGTTTGGATAACAATTAAATGAAATGGGACCTTTACAAAGACTTGATTCTATACTACTTAGTAAAGAATCGTCAAAAGAGATGAATCGCCCATCTCTTAGTACAGCAAGTATAGAGGTATTTAGGCCTTCTTTTGTTAAGGGTTTTATACCAACTTGTATTAAGCCGATGTGCATATAATTAAAATTTTTATCTTTTAATTTCTTTAAAGATTGTTCTGAAAACAAATGAATTTTTTCAAAAGGCTTTGAAAGGGTTATGTCACGTTCTTCGGTTTTTATAACATAATCATTCTTTAAAAAATCAAGCTTTTTTGTTTTATAAATCATTTCTTTATTAACCTTTGGTAATTCCCAATTATCAATTGCTTTATTGAAGTCTTCAATTACAAATTCTTCCGAGTTTACAACATTCTTTGAATCAATAGTTCTTCCAGAAAAAGAGCTAGAAAAGGACGATGCTCTACAGAGCAGAGAATCCATGGGTCAAAACCTATATTCTAGTTTTAGTCTTGTCGGTATGGCTACAATCCAAGGCTAAGAATTGGTTTTACTGCCCTTTAACTAAATCGGGACTTACGACCAAATACTACCAAGGCACACAGAGGTAACACTCACCACACAAACAATATTCAACAAAAATACAAGTCTTTAAACACGAAGTCTCTATTCTATATTGCACTATCCTCTCCGTGGCTCTAATACCAGAAAGGAATTACCAAAGGTTGAATCTGATGGTGGTAATGAACAAAACGTCGAGAACATTGAATCTATACCTAATGATTTTCTGTTTGTTTTAAAGCAAATCACCACAAGAAAATACTTGATTAAAATTACTTTAATTCTTTCTAAAGATTTTGAAATTGACACTATTGCCCTTTTTTATACTGGCGCTGATTTAAATTGTATCAAAGAAAACATTGTCCCCAAAAGATTTCATGAAAAAACTAATGAAAGACTCTCAGCCACCAATAATTCAAAATTAAAAATAAAATCTAAAGTTGATGCCTCCGTTCATAATAATGGTTTGGAATTCAGGACTTCCTTTATATATATATATATATATATTAATTCCAGTAAGGAAATAGGATCAAAGGATAGATGTGAATTAAGCAATATGTGGCGTTGGTTTCATTTGAAGTACGTGACTTATTATCCGACAGTGCAGACTAGACTAGTGCCTATTCAGGATCATCTCTAGAATTTACGTCGTCGGTTTCCCGTCGATATACTCAAATGGAGGGTTTTAAAGCAAATTCTTTAAACAAGCCTAGCAACAAAGTCTAAAGGCTCATATATAATACTAGATCTAGATCCCAGAAATAGTATTCTGATTGAATGGAGGGAGAAGAGAAGATACAACTAAGGACAGAGATCCGGTCTCTTTGCCTTAGAAGAACGTAACAGATTTCATGAAATTAAAAACTTTAAATTAATTACAGAAATTTAAACATACAACTGAATTTTAAATTGAAATTAAATGAGAGATGCTTACATAGATTGCTTGGATCCGAGAGCTTTACAATAGAAAATGTTTACAGCTTTTGTAGAAAGGGAAAATTACAAGACAGGAATAGTTTTCCTTGATATCTTGATTCTGATTTCCCAGAGAGAGAGAGAGAGTAGAATTGTTGTAAACAAAACTCTGAATCTAAAATGTTACATGGCTTTTGAATTTAAAACAATTGAAGCATGAACTGTGGCGAGTCTGTAGCTTTAACTGTAGCGAAACTGTAGCTTTACTCGTCCACTATAGCGAAACTGTAGCTTTACTCGTCCACTGTAGCGAAACTGTAGCTTTATAAGAAGAGGCCGACAAAGGAGGTGTCGTGGGAGACAACATCATTTGGAGTGAATGACTTTTATTGGGTTTTGCTGTAGTGATGGGTGTCGAAGCCAACAAAAATAAATTCCTACTCTTAATAAATTGTGTATAGTGATTGAGTAGGGTCGTGTCCACAGAGATCGGTAATTATTTAAATCCTTTTAAAACGTAAAACATAAAATGGGGGTTTTGTTGACAATAATAAAAATCAAATTAAAATAACAAGAATGCAGATTAAAGTTGTAATTCAAATTGGAGAAAGCGGTTGTCAAGGAATTAACTCTTGATTCGACTGATCATTGATTCAAATATAGATTATTATTACTTATGAATAGACCGGTTATAGCTATTGAGACCCTCTAATAGCCAATCTCTCCTTAACTAGTCGATAACCAAGGTACGACCGTTGGATATTTCCCTAATCAATAGACAACCCTAGATACGATCATAGGATTTAATCAATTGACAGCCTGAAAAACCAGAGAGACCCAAATCCTAATCAACACATATGATGATTCATTTAAATTAGATTGTTTATTCTCACAACACAACTCTCTGCTATGTTATTTGTCACAAACATTAAATTCTTCATACGATGAATCCTTTAATTGACAATAGATTAAGTTGATAATTAAATAGTGGCCAATTACCTAATTAACAAACATAATCATGAAACTAATTCAGAGAATAAACAAATACCCAAAAAGTAATAAAACAATTAAAGCATAAGAAAGATCTCACAGTAGTGATGAATCAAAGCTTCATTATCCTTCAACCAGAAAAATAGGTTTAGTTCTTCATAGAGAGAAGAGAAAAATTAGATTTAGGGTTTCTCTCTTTTTCTCCAATCCAAATCCCCCTTTTTTCAAAATAGATTCCTCCCTTAAATACTCTCTCTCTCTTCTCCTCTAGAATTCTATTTAAAATAAAATACTAATATCTGAAATATTAAATTCGTAATTACAAAAATAACCAAAAATACAAAACACGTTAAATTAAAAACTGCAAGTCCGCAGTTGACAGCACGCGCCCACGCTTTATCAACAAAGTTCTTCTGATGCTCATAATTTCTCCAAGAGAACAATCATCCTTAAACATCATCTTATAGCTCAATTTTATCACCAATCAATAGAATTGCACCTACAAAAGTAAAACACAAGTAAATCACTATTATTAAGTGCAAAACATCGATATTAAGGGAAGTAAACAATGCAAAACTAGTGCATAAATTGCACTCTAACATGTAGCTTCACATGCGTGGTTGGTGAGGCGAGACTTTAAAGGTGAGTGCAGACAACATCATTCACTATATATATATATATATATATTAATTCTTACGTACTTATATTTATATAATAATGCAAACCGCATGCTAGAGAACGAAAAACCCTTTAAAATTATGAAATTTACTCGAGATATAAAGAAATATTAGCATATATTACCTTCATGAGCAGGTAGATCACCTACTTTAGTATCATTTTCAGCAGCACTCTGAAATTTGAACTCGGAGCCAAGTTGACAAAGAAGAAACAAAATTACTAAGAACACAGTCTTAGAAATTAGAACCACGCGATGCCCAGCAGAACGTTCATCCATTTTATTTTATTTATTTTTAACTTTTAATTCCTAGTTGGCTGTTCTAAACTTTCAGTTCGCTCACTCACTCACTAGCCAGCTCCTGTCTGGCTGCGCTAATTTGATAATTTCTATCGCCGATATTTTTATATAGGAGAAGAGATGCCAGTCTTGATTAAATAACACGCCACCTGTGCTTTGTATTTTGAGGGTACAAGAGTAATTATCGAATTCAGAAAAGGAAAAAGGAAAAAAAAAAGAAAACAAGGTGAAAAACGTTGTGATGGATTAAATAAAGTCGAATCTATTTGGGTAATTGAAAAGTATTTGTTAAAGGGATGATTTAAGTTTAAAGATATTTGTGATTGATTAAAGTCAAAAGCTATTGGAGATAAGAAGCACGTTTACTTGTCTTCCTCTCTTTCTCTTTCTTCTTCACAACATAGATGCTAATGGCGGTTCCCTAGATATATGTTTGCATTGCTTTTTACTTTCTTGCACTTCACATGCATGACTTTTGTTTTCGAATTTATTTTTCATTGCATTGCACTTAACCTTCTCTATAGGGTTAAGATTCATTACGTCTCCTTAATTAGGTTTTTTTTTTTTTTTATAAAGCCTTCTCTTTCCGCGAATATATACGTGTCTCTGTATGTGCGTGTTTTCTAATTCAGAATGCTAGATATGTACTAATCTGGTCCAAGATCCTAAACTTTGTTAAAGTTAGAAAAAAACTACTAAGTCATGTGATTTAACGGTGTAGTGCCATTATATTATTAAACTACGTGCCTTAATAGATTTCTAATACTTTAGCAAAGCTCAGGATCCCCTATGTATATATATATATATATATATACATATCCTTCAAAAATAAAAATAGAACAGGAGTTTAAAAGTATAGTAACTAATTGTAGGTCGGTCAAAGCAAAGTGTGGATGTGTTGGCATCTATTTCCATTTGATCGAGGATATGTCATGTGTCTTAAATGTTTTCCACTTGTGAAGTATGTCCACAAACCACGCATTGGTCTTAAATGTTTTCCACTTGTTTTTCCCACTCAGTGAATTTTTTTTTTATCATAGCTTTAATTCTTTAATGGGGAGAATATTCCGAAGCAGTCATCTTCATTTTCATCTCCGAGGGAAATGAACGGTTCAGCTTCTCCTGAGGAGCTTGATGAAGAACTTGCAACGGATGGCTCAGATCTCGTGGCAAGAAGCTGCTACATCACTTTGAAATATTCATTCTCGGTCTTGGCGCTAGCCAACAGAGATTGGGCTTTTGCTCTTTGGGCGAGGAAAGTGCTTTGGGCTTTGACTATGTCTTTACATGGGGCAAGGAGGCCTCTTGAAGAAAGCCATGATTGAACCGTGGCTTCAAACAATTTTGACCACCATTTTCTCTGTTTATATAGATTATATAGAGATTTTTTTGGATTTTGGATAAAAAAATGTGTTAAACCAGGCCTGCTGATAATCCCAGTAGGAGAAAGATAAGCAGTGGTTTAAACGTCTTTGAAAATTGGCAGGAAATATTTTTGGTTTGTTGAGTTGGTCACCCCACTGATTTGGACTTCAGACTTTAAGAATGGTAGCCGTGGAATAGGCTGGCTCAGAATGAGCTTCACTAAGGAAGACTCAGAGTCAGAAGACTCTACAAGCAAGGGGGCAACTTTAGAAAGTGTTTCTTCTTCAAGGCCAAGCTCATGAAGCTTTCTATTCATTCTGCAAAATTTTGCAGTATGGCCTTTCTTTCCATATTAGTAACATGTGGCTTCTTTGTAGTTAAAAGAGGTTTTTTGTTTGGGTCTAAGATCCTTCCTTTTAGAGAAGCTGGGCTTCTTATAAGGCCTTGAGGGTTTCTTATAAGAAAGTTCTCTAAAATCTTGAAAAGGTCTTTTATGGCTTTTTGATTTGTGATGTTTCTTATAAGTAATTTTCCTTATTTATCTGTATTACATTTTATCCCGTGTAATTATCGTTCAAATTTTCCTATATTGTCTCTGTAAATTATTGTAATTATTTTTAGTTGTATTTTCCTTTTCTGTAAATTATCTGTAATTATTTGTTACGTTCCTCTAAGGCAAAGAGACCGGATCTATGTCCTTAGTTGTATCTTCTCTTCTCCCTCCATTCAATCAGAATACTATTTCTAGGATCCAGATCTAGTATTATATATGAGCCTTTAGACTTTGTTGCTAGGCTTGTTTAAAGAATTTGCTTTAAAACCCTCCATTTGAGTATATCGACGGGAAACCAACGACGTAAATTCCAGAGGTGATCCTGAATAGGCACTAGTCTGGTTTGCACTGTCGGATAACAAGTTACGTACTTCAAATGAAACCAACGCCACATACTGCTTAATTCACATCTATCCTTTGACTATGTCTTTACTTGGGGCAAGGAGGCCTCTTGAAGAAAGCCATGATTGAACCGTGGCTTCAGACAATTTTGACCACCATTTTCTCTGTTTATATAGATTATATAGAGATTTTTTTGGATTTTGGATAAAAAAAGTGTTAAACCAGGCCTGCTGATAATCCCAGTAGGAGAAAGATAAGTAGTGGTTTAAACGTCTTTGAAAATTGGCGAGAAAGGTTTTTGGTTTGTGGAGTTGGTCACCTCACTGATTTGGACTTAAAACTTTAAGAATGGTAGCCGTGGAATAGGCTGGCTCAGAATGAGCTTCACTAAGGAAAAAATATTTAAATTTTACTGACTCAGTGAACTCAAGTATGCTTTGGTAGAAAGACTGGGGTTTGGATAAATCCCATGGTTTGAAAAACCAGCCTTTCGGGAAAATCTTTGAAATTGCTTGAAATGGATCAGAATGATAAAACCCATCTACAATAGAAAATGTTTACAGCTTTTGTAGAAAGGGAAAATTACAAGACAGGAATAGTTTTCCTTGATGTCTTGATCCTGATTTCCCAGAGAGAGAGAGAGAGTAGAATTGTTGTAAACAAAACTCTGAATCTAAAATGTTACATGGCTTTTGAATTTAAAACAATTGAAGCTTGAACTGTGGCGAGTCTGTAGTTTTAACTGTAGCGAAACTGTAGCTTTACTCGTCCACCGTAGCGAAACTGTAGCTTTATAAGAAGAGGCCGACAAAGGAGGTGTCGTGGGAGACAACATCTTTTGGAGTGAATTACTTTTATTGGGTTTTGCTGTAGCTTCACATGCGTGGTTGGTGAGGCGAGACTTTAAAGGTGAGTGGAGACAGCATCATTCACTATAAATATATATATATATATATATATATATTAATTCTTACGTACTTATATTTATATAATAATGCAAACCGCATGCTAGAGAACCAAAACCCTTTAAAATTATGAAATTTACTCGAGATATAAAGAATTATTAGCATATATTACCTTCATGAGCAGGTAGATCACCTACTTTAGTATCATTTTCAGCAGCACTCTGAAATTTGAACTCGGAGCCAAGTTGACAAAGAAGAAACAAAATTACTAAGAACACAGTCTTAGAAATTAGAACCACGCGATGCCCAGCAGAACGTTCATCCATTTTATTTTATTTATTTTTAACTTTTAATTCCTAGCTGGCTGTTCTAAACTTTCAGTTCGCTCACTCACTCACTAGCCAGCTCCTGTCTGGCTGCGCTAATTTGATAATTTCTATCGCCGATATTTTTATGTAGGAGAAGAGATGCCAGTCTTGATTAAATAACACGCCACCTGTGCTTTGTATTTTGAGGGTACAAGAGTAATTATCGAATTCAGAAAAGGGAAAAGGCAAAAAAAAAGAAAACAAGGTGGAAAACGTTGTGATGGATTAAATAAAGTCCAATCTATTTGGGTAATTGAAAAGTATTTGTTAAAGGGATGATTTAAGTTTAAAGATATTTGTGATTGATTAAAGTCAAAAGCTATTGGAGATAAGAAGCACGTTTACTTGTCTTCCTCTCTTTCTCTTTCTTCTTCACAACATAGATGCTAATGGCGGTTCCCTAGATATATGTTTGCATTGCTTTTTACTTTCTTGCACTTTACATGCATGACTTTTGTTTTCGAATTTATTTTTCGTTGCCTTGTACTTAACCTTCTCTGTAGGGTTAAGATTCATTACGTCTCCTTAATTAGGTTTTTTTTTTTTTTTTATAAAGCCTTCTCTTTCCGCGGATATATACGTGTCTCTGTATGTGTGTGTTTTCTAATTCAGAATGCTAGATATGTACTAATCTGGTCCAAGATCCTAAACTTTGTTAAAGTTAGAAAAAAACTACTAAGTCATGTGATTTAACGGTATAGTGCCATTATATTATTAAATTACGTGCCTTAATAGATTTCTAATACTTTAGCAAAGCTCAGGATCCCCTATGTGTATATATATATATATACATATCCTTCAAAAATAAAAATAGAACAGGAGTTTAAAAGTATAGTAACTAACTGTAGGTCGGTCAAAGCAAAGTGTGGATGTGTTGGCATCTATTTCCATTTGATCGAGGATATGTCATGTGTCTTAAATGTTTTCCACTTGTGAAGTATGTCAACAAACCACGCATTGGTCTTAAATGTTTTCCACTTGTTTTTCACACTCAGCGATTTCTTGAAATTTCCATGCAGCTTATCCTCAAAAAAAAAAAAAAAAAATTTCATGAAGATTAGATTCGTGGCTCTAAAGCTCTTCAAACTTCAGGAATGGCACTAATATAATCCAGCAAGTATCAGTGGTGACAGATTGTTTCTATTTAGATTCTTAAATAATTCCCAGATTACACGATTCTTTATTCACTCCATTAAAGGAAAAGAAAGATGCTACGATAAAGTAATTCTCCAATTTTCTGGTCCTTTAATTCGCAGACTTTTTGTGTTCTTGGATCTGTTCTAGCTGTCATGCAACTTTTAGGGCGGGTGATTGAAATTGAATCAGTTTCAATATTCAGTTTTTGGGGAAAAAAAAAAAGGAATTTCATTGTATGGATGTTGGTATTTCTATACAACATCAATTTAATATTTGTACGTTGCCATCCTCATTGTACACATTATTGAGTCTTCATTAATATTTTAATACCTACGTAATTTAGTTTATCTCAAGTATTACAACAGTGCCTTGGAACGACGGCAAATACAGGCAAATTAGGATTTTACATATTATATGTATGTGAGGTCCACATAAGTCTATACAGAGATATTTTAGCATGAGGGAAACGCATAAGGCAAACTTATATGATGAAGTTGGCGTGAATCATAGAGAAGATGCAAGACATGGGTGTTACTTCACATGCGGACAACAAGGTCAAAGTAATTGAACATAAATCAATCTTTACATAGAAGTTATCTATCAAGATCAAGCAAGCAATATTCCTTTAGATGGAAATTACAATTGGCGTGATCATTGAAGATTGAGATTAAATTGTTTTGATTTAAAGCAGATGATAAACAGATATTGAAGAGATAATATTGCTATAGTATCATGAAGAGTTCCTTATACATCTAAAGGCTTTGGGCACTATCAAAGGAAAAAAAATTAGACTCTTCATTACACGTGATTCGCTAGTCACTATATAAAGGCGAGTCATTCATATATTTTACTGAAGGATTCTACTTCAGAGGCTACAACCTTGTGATCATTCTTTGATTTGGGAGACATTAATTGTCTCTGGTCTTTTCACGAGAAGAGTCATATGTTCGCAGTAGAGGGATTTTACAGAGAGGTGATATACCATTGACTAAGAAGTCTTGCTCGGGAGAGCAAGCAAAAGACATGTGGTGCACGCAAAGTGTTCACTTGGATAGGTTATGACAAGGTGGCCACAATCACTAGAGGGTGTCTCATACTGTGTAAGATTCCAATAGTTTGTAATCTCTTGAACCTAGTGAATTATTTGATCTCTAAATGTGGCTCCATGGATGCAAGGATTTGAATCCAAAACCGTGTAAAAATTCTCTTGTTTATTTTATTTTTACACATTAATTTGTTTAATTCGCCTTTAATTGAACTTGGTAAACTACTAAAATTGGATCTGTCATATCATTTTTACTTCATTAATAATGTGTGATTTAATGCTAATACATAGAGTAATAATACTGGTCAATTTTCTTTTTTCTTTTAATAAACTGAATTAATTAATCAAAAAAAATAAAAAGAAAGGAATTACAACTGTCCACAGTGGACATAATGAGTTTTATCCCTTAAAATTTGTAAGAAGTTAAAGTAGAAAAAAGAAAAAAGTATGAAGTTAAACCAAAAAAGGTAACTATATAAAATGATATTTTAGAAACTCATTGGCATCATGAGAAAGTAACTCCAAAATCTCTAAAGGCGGAGTCTGCCACCAAGTGAGAGAATCACAAATAAGACCCAAGTTAGTTAAATGATCAGCCACATAGTTAGTTTCTCAGAAGATATGAGAGAATCTAAACGCCATAGAGTTGATGAGATTACAACAATTCAACCATCTGTTATGAATACCCCATGGAGGAGGAGAAAAGGATTGGAAAAAAGATGAATGACTAACATAGAGTCGCTTTCTAGCCAAAGACAATACCAACCCTTGTCATGAGCAAATTCAGTAGCTAACGTAGCTGCCATAATTTCAGCAAAGTAGGCAGTGTTAATGCCTAAAGAAAGACCAAAAGCACCTAAAAAGATCCCGTGTAATCTCAAAAAACACCACCACAAATTGAGCTACCTGGATTACCTTTAGATAAACCATCAATGAAAACATTCAAGAATGCAATAACACGAATTTTTAATATCAGATTACTACTAACCTACCATAAATTAAAAATAAAATAAATGAAACAAAGTGTCCTTAATTCCAAAAACCAGACGAAGATAAAAAAAAAAAATCAATGAAAACATTCTTAAAATTTCTTACATAAATAAATAAAGATCATTTGAAGGCTTAAACAGCAAAATCGGACCAAAATCTGGCCATATGTGTAACAAAGCCACAAATTCTATAGACTTTGTTCAAAATTTTACCCCACAAGATAGAGGGGGTGCACAAAACGAAAATTAATTTTTTTAATCTCTTGAACTCAAATGGTCAGTAAACTAAAACTGTTTGAAGAACTTGGAAACAGTATAAAATTTTGTTTTGAGAATCAATTTCATATTTAATCTAATTGAAACTTTTAATTCGAACATACCCACTCCTTGCTTCGACCGAGAATAATCATTAAACTTTAAACCTCTTTATTTATTCTTCCTTTTGGCAGAAATATAAAATATATATATATATTGATTTTGACTTTTGTGACGAATATATGTACTTTTATTTTCCTATTGTGAATAAAGCAGTTTCCCTTTTCTTGTTTTATTTTGATTCTCTTCATTTTGGGTTACATCAATAATGCCAGCCTATAATTGTTCTTCATGCCTGTTAAAAATTCAACAAGAATAGTATGAATTAATATTTTCAGGCTTTATCGGGCCCTTTGAATACGAATTCACCTGCAAAGAAAACGCATATATTCTCAGGATTTTATCAGTCTTCTTTTTTTTCTTTTGCTTTTTGAAAAAGTTATAAGCAAACAAAGTTAACTTTAAATGACTGTTGAAATGACTGTTGGGACAGAATAACCTACCACTTCAATTTATTTATAAGTAATGTTATATTTGGTTATTTAGGCATATTTGGGATTTGTTTGAAATTTCTGTTAGAAGGCTCAAAAATAATTTTTAAAATTAAAAGTTAACTTTACTGTTTGATAAATTTTCTTAAAAATTATTTTTGACAAAATAATTTTATATTATATTACAGCTGATTTTGAAAAGCGAGGAGATAGTAGTTTTTCAAAATTTAATTTTGAAAAATAACTTTATGTTCAATATAATTTCATATATATCCCTACATATTTTACGTGAACCCAAAATTATCCTTAATTAGGTAAGAAATAAATTAGAAAATTTAAGATCATTATTATTTCGATTTATTTTTTTTTCACGCACTCTTTTGACCGCAATTCTTCTTTGTCCTATTAACTATACCATCAAAACTTCTCTAGTACTGCAAATAAGATCACCACTTAGGTTAATATAGTAAATCCACTACAATTTAATACTCAGATAAGTTAATAAACTCTATTATATAATAATTTTACATAGTCCCAACTTGGGCTAAAGGTCTAAATTAATGATTTCCATAAACTACTAAGATAATATTTTTTCTTAAAATTCTTATGCAACTATGTAGTCTCATTCAAATCATAAATTTATAATTTGTTAAAATTAAAAATATAATTGTTATGATATTTAATTAAATAAAATTTGATTGTTGTGAAGAGAAGAGGATAAAAATGCTTCTAATCTCCAAATTCCAACAGCTTTCAACTTTAACCAATTCAACTTTAATTAATCAGTCAAAATATTTTTCACCTTCTTTTCTTGTACCCTCAAAATGCAAAGCGCAGGTGGCTTGTTATTTGATCAATTCTGGCATCTCTTCTCCTATATAATAAATATCGGCAATATAAATCAAATTAGCAGAGCCAGATAGGAGCTAGTGAGTGATTAAGCGAACTGAAACGTTGAACAGCTAGCTAGGAATTACAAGTAAAAATAAAAATAATTTGTTTACATGGTACTCTGTTATATTCAGCTGAACAATCTACTCTGACCGTTAAAACTGAATTTGTTTTTTGGGTTTCAAGTTCCAGCATACTCTCTGTTCAGCCCATCCAAGCTATATAGATACACACACTTTCAGGATTCCAGTAAGTGCTTCTGCTTAAAGCCCTTTTATGATTCACCCATGCCATTGCTAAATCTCTGATTGATGTGAATTTAAACATGAAAATTTCTAAAACTTGTTTATAGAATTTGATGGTTGATGATGATCTTTTATCAAGTTAATATTTGCCGTCGTATCACTTAATTTTAAAGTTATGATAAATATATTTTCAATAAATTATTGTATTGGATCCTTGGTTACACAGAGAACCAATTCGTAACTTGTTCTATTGAAGCTCGAAGCTAAGACCTGAGTCTTAGGAAAGTCGCTTTTACTACTGGAGCGACCTTTGCAATTAATTATTGTATTTGATCCTTGGTTACCAAGAGAATTTATTCGGAACTTGTTCTATTGAAGCTCGAACCGAAGACCTGAGTCCTAAGAAAGTGAGCTAGACCTTAGCTTCAATTCTCAGTTTTTTGTTCGATACATCATTATGTTCTGACTAGTATCATTCTGTCGATTCACGCATATGACACAATTTTACTCTGATCAATGTTGTTGGGTGACTTCACTATTCTGATAGATGTTCTGTCAAGTCCCATGGAAGTGAGATGAATCCATTATATATTTTGTCTTGTCCCTCCTAGTACTGAAAGTGCTAGTCTCTTTTCTGCCATCTGTACTTTATGTGTGTCATGATTGTATGGTTGTAGCAGAAGCCCATACGAGCTCATAAGATGTATACTTTACTGAGATGATAATGAACATGAAATTAACAGGGAACATTGGCCCGAGGATATGGCGGCGTCGAAAGCGACAGAGGCGATGATTGGGACATTGATAGAGAAAGTGTTTTCTGCTTTCCTGACTCAAGCTCAGTACGCACTTGATTTTGAAGATCAGCTGGAGGCAATGAAGACAAAGCTTGAGCTAATGACTGCCTTCATCTCCTGCACTGATAAGCAGAAAACTCGGGGGGAGTTCATGCAGAAGATCTTGCCTAACCTGAGAAAAATAATTTATGAAGCTGATGACATAATGACGGATTGCCAAAGTAGAGATGAATATCGGAAAGATGGGTTTTGCCACAGGTTCTCACTGTTGGGTGCAAGCGGAAGTGCAGAAAAATTTTTATTTAAGAGCAGAGTATTTTGCTGGAAATTTCTGAAACTTTATTGCTTAATTCATTTTTTCGTTTCTCTCTTACTTTTCATACAACCAGAGTTCTATATTTATATGCATTATAGACAACTTTAGAGATTACATTAATCATGCTTTACATTTCCAAAGCCACATTGCAAACATCAATTCTACCCTTTACTTCATGTTGAAAAACAAACCAAATAACCCTTCAAACTTCTTGCTCAATTTACTAGATTACTAATTATATCTCAACACTCACTTCGTGACTTGTTTTTCATATACCAAACAGGCAAGGATTTGAAGCATATCAATTCACGGATTGAGAAAATGGAGTCTAGCTTGGGGGTGTATGGAAGAGCAGAACAGCCAATCACCCAGCAGGGGCCTAATAATTCATCATACCAAATATTTAAATATTCCCCAGAGGACCAGGAACCATCTGAAATAATCGGTTTGGAGAAGGACTTGGAAAAGATTAAAGGGTGGATCCTTAGCAGTAATGAGAAGCTTCAGCAAATCGGTATTGTGGGTATGGGTGGTTTAGGCAAAACCACCATTGCCCAAAAGATATTCAATGATAGAGAGATGGTTGCATACTTTGAGAAGAGGATATGGGTGCCAGTTTCTCAGAATTTCAGCGAGGAACGAGTCATGAGGGCCATGTTGAAACAGCTGGGAGAGGATGAATCGGGAATTGAAGAAAGTCATTTGCTGCACAAAATTCAACAGAGGCTCAGTGACAAGACCTGTCTCATTGTAATGGATGATGTGTGGAGAATGAATCTAGATTGGTGGAAGAATTTATATCCGACTGAAAAAAGATGCTTCGTTATCATCACATCTAGAAATGAAACCGTTGTCAACAGTATGGGAGTTGCTGAGTCAAGAATTCATCGCCCAAAAATTTTAAATGAAGAGGAGAGTTGGTCATTACTATGCAAGCATGCATTTTTAACGAGCAAGGGAAAATGCCCCAATAAGGAGTTTGATAAAAAAGGTCGAGAGATCTTGAAGAAATGCGGGGGACTACCGCTGGCAATCAAGACAATAGGAGGCTTGCTTGCTCCAAAAGTCCATTCCCTTAGTGAGTGGAATAAAATCAATGATGATTTTCATGTGTATTTGACAACCGAAAGAGAGAACAATTCGGTGGTGGCTTCTCTACGACTGAGCTATGATGAACTCCCCACACATCTAAAGCAGTGCCTCTTGTGTTTCTCTGTTTATCCCGACGACTTTGAGATAAGTGGTGAACAGATGGTACATTGGTGGGCGGGAGAAGGACTCATCCGGGGCAGGGACAATCGGACTGCTACGGAATTAGGCTTTGATTATCTTTCAGAGCTAGTAAGCAGATGCTTGGTTGAAGTTGTGCATCGAAGAGGCTATGATGGCAGGGTCTATAGTTGCAAGATGCACGATCTGGTCAGGGATATGACCATTCAGATTGCAAAAGATGAGGCTTTTTGCAGCTTTGATGAACAAGGAAGGCAGAAATTGACACAAGACTCGCGATGGTTCGGTTTCAACAGTGACATGGATCCAAAATCCCTGAAAAAAGTTCAAGGCTCAGGGCATTGATACTGCAATCAAGCACTCCAGTTTCCCTTTGGAATGTGAAATCGCTCATGTCACTGAGGGTGCTGGATTTCTCATACTGTAAGCTTGAACGAATTAATGTTGAGGATCTATTGGATAAGATCTCTTCACTTAAACGCCTTGCATGTCTCAACTTAAGCGGAGTTGCAGGCAATATTGAGCTGCCATCTTCAATTCAAAAGCTTCGTAATCTCCAAATACTTGTTCTGAGGAGGTGCACCAAACTACATCCATCAATTACTAGTTTGAAGAAGTTGATCATCTTGGACCTCGGATCTTGTCCTCTCCAGTATCTACCTCGTGGACTCGAGAAGCTAATTTATCTCCAGGAGCTGTCTGGATTTCGGGTGGCGAGTCGGTCTAACGCACAAGGCTGTCAACTTAACGAGCTGCTGGGACTGAAGCAGCTAAGAGTTCTACGAATGTCCATAAATAATGAGAGTGAAATCTCGGAAGATGAATGGAATGTCTTATCACAGCTCGAGAAACTCAAAGTTTTTGCTATTGATGCAGAGGATTGTAAAGAAAAACATGTATCACAGATGTCGGATAGGCTTTTCCCTCCTCCGAGCCTTCAGGAGCTTTACCTCAGGCGATACCGCCACGAAATTCTGCCAAAATGGATTAATCTTAAGCACCTCTCAAGCATGCAATATCTCTGTCTTGAGGATGGAGACATCAGCAACTTCGAAATCAGTTCTGAATCTGATCAGGATAGCAATGGCACCACATGGGTCCTTGAGGGTCTATGTTTAAAGGTTATGCCAAACTTAATTCTTGATTGGAATGTTTTGCTGAAGGATATGCCTATACTACGTTATGCAGAGGTTAGTCGTTGCTTCAATCTGAAAAATTTCCCTTATCCTTCTGACAAGCCGGCTGTATGGAAGAAGAATAAAGATTGAGAAATCAGAATGTATGGTAGACTGCTACTTTCATTAATTATACTGGCCACTTATGATAAAATAAGAGCATGACATGTATTATTGTTGGATCTTCTTGAGGTATGTATTCAATTTGTCTGTTACTCGAGTGTGATGAATATTCGAACTTGGCCAGTGTTACTGTATTAAGTTTTCAATAATATTGGACATCCCAACATTTGAATCTTAACTTAAATCCGAATACCATTCATTTATTAGATAATATAATTTATAACTTCTAAAATTATTTAACTATCATTCAATAAATTATTTAACTACCATTCAATAGATGAACGTTATATCAGTGTTATATCAGTTGAAACTTAAATTAGGACTTAAATATTGGGATACAAAACTTTCCTCTTGACCTTTTTCATTTTTTTATTCTTTTAAATCATTGTGCAAATGAAAAAAAAAAAAACTCAAACTACTTGCAAGTTACATATATTATCAAAATTCAAAAAACATCAACAACCAAACAAGAGATAAAATCATAAACTATGTAATAGTTCCTGAAGAGACCAAGCAAAACTCATATGAAGTACTGAAAAGGCCACACATAATAATAGGATTTAAATTCAATATTGAATTGAACTTTTTGCTAACGTTTTAGAAATATAATTGGTGGTTATTAGATAAGAATATAAAACCAATTAAATCTTAGCCAAATATTAATGTACATGTATTTGTGATAGAAGATTATGAGTAATTGAGCACAGATGAGTTCATGTCTTTGTCTTTTAATGTCATTTATAATTTTCCATTGAGGTTACAATTGTAAATTTAACAGAGGCATTTTTATCAAGATTTTGAGTGCACGCAAAGCAAAGCTAAAGAGGGGCCTTTTTTTTTTTTTTACTTAATGGCTTAATTAACTTAAATTCAATCAATTAAGTCATTAAGTCTGTTTGTTTTTTCAACTTAACGAAATTTTTAGTCATTAAATTATTAAGTTATTAAACCAATTTTTTTAGCTTTTTGTTTAATCTAAAAAGTCTTAATGATAATCATTAAAAGATATTCTCCAAAATATCCCAATTTAATTAATCGATTTTCTTCCTTACTTGAATAAAATTTAATAATTAACATTATTATCTATCTCTATAACTTGTGTTGATGTAATGATAGACTATTATTATTTTATCTTTTTATTTTATTCAAATTAGCATTATTATCTTCATATTTTTTTATGAACAATATAAAAACATCGTAAATTACAATAAAACCAATTAACATGTACTTGACACGACTCAAAAGTGTATTACTCCCTAGTATAAAAGTGTCTAGTTATAATATAACCCGGTGAGTCCAGGGTCGAACCACAGGGAATTTTTAAATCTAATTGTCAATTTGTTTAAACAAAGAAATTTAATTGCGAGAAAAGAAATCACTAGAAATCAATTTAAAGACATGCTAAGGTTATGGGATCCACTCTCAATATTCAAACTATAATTTTACTATTCTCTCATTTTTATATTTTGTCTTACTTTTACCAGTTAATTATTATATCATTTAATTCTCAACTAACTATGTGTGTGGATAAATTTGGAATAAAGTACCTAATGTGGCACAATATATTAATGTGTCGACATTGTGTCAAAATACCATACAGATCCTAAAGAAATTTATAAATTAACATGACATAAAAAATAACTAGAAAAGAATAAAACAAACTTTAAAATTCATTTGAGAAAATAATAAATTTAATAGTTTGAAACATTAAGCTTCACCATTTACCTCAGCTTAATAAAAACAACTACTCATATTGAAAGAAAACACAACACTCTATTTATTTGATAAACTTTTGAAATACGTTACAAGAAAGTTGATTACAACAAAATAAGAAAAAGACACAATTCTTCAGCTACACTCCATTCTTTTTTACTTTTACATCTCATCAATTGTGTTTTAGTAGTTCTTCTTTGTTCCCGCTTTCAATTCCAATTCCATCTTTATTCCTGAAAAATATTTACAAGATAAAAATTAACATTTTATGAATTAATTTAACATAAAAATATAAGGGAGTATTAAGATAATTTAGAAATGATGAGTGCATTAATCGACACAATAAGTGCAAAACTAATAATTTTATCTTTATTAAATGTACATTTTTTAGTATCAATCAGTACTAATTAAGAATATTAAAGAATTGTATTCAATTGAGTATAATTTTTTGTGTTCATAATATATTATTTTATTTGTATTCTTTAATATGTGTGATTATTTGTTTCACATTTATAAGGGCACAAATGTAAAAATAATAGTTTTTGGATTTTTTAAGTTAAAAAATATTTTAATACTTATTTTTAACAATTTTTAAAATATATTATTTAAATTCAGACATTCAACTTTATTTACAATTCAGACTACTTCAGGTGTATTCAAATATTAAAAAAGAAAAAGAGCCACCGAATTGTTAAAGATGTCCACTTCTCTCGAAAGGAATTGGGGGTGTTGAATTTGATTGGTAGCTAAAAGTCTGCCTTTTTTCCTTTTTTTTTTCTTCATAGGAAAATTAAGCAAATAAAAGATGGAATGAAGGTGCTAAAGACGGCCACACAAGATTTTGATTAGCCTGATTAGGCTAATTTCAATTTCATGCTACGGCAGGCTGCATCCCTTCCCATTATTAGTTATTATTAGGCTTTAGCATGCTATGTTTATTCCCTACTACAACTTTGTTTAAGTATATTATTATTAGCACCATCTCTTTATAAAGTAAGGGAAGAAGAATCAATTCTCCACTCACTTTTAGATTACTTATTTTTACCTATCATTTTTCTTTATTTTGCATTAGAATTTCATTTGATAGGATAGAGAATTTGGGTTTGTTCTTCAAGGATTAGGATTCTCTCATTTTTTTTTTCAATCTCTTTTAATCTCTCTTAGTCCTTCAATATTTATAAATTTATTTCTAAATAAAGTAAATAAAAAAATTGGCTTGATTGTCAATATCAAATTTTAAAATTCAATCTTAACTAGGGGTGGCAATATGGGTCAAGATTCGTTTATTCGATTCGATTCGATGCAAATTAAATGGGTTTGGGTTTGAAAAAATTGATTCGTTTAATAAATGGGTGAATTCGATTCGATTCACTAATTAAACGAATCGAATGCGGGTTTAAAGATTTTGATTTGTTTATTCGTTTAGGATTCGTTTAATAAACGGGTCATAAACGAATCGAATACAAATCAATTCGTTTATTATTCAGTTAAATAAATTAATTTTGTATCCCTAAATTTATTTGAAAACTTTTTAAAATTTAGAGGTTAATATTGTAATTTTAAGCTAAAGCAAAGTCAAAGCAATCAAAGCAGCCGGCCCTAATCTTAATTCTTACATTTCACATCTCTTTACCTTCATCTCTTAGCAATTCAGGGTTGATTTCACAGTTTATCAACGTCACTTAACCAGCAGCAGTCACCACCAAAGTAAGCTCCACTTCTTTTTCCCTTTTTTATTATTTTTGCATCCAAGTGCTAGCTTTTTCATTTCGAAAGATATGTTGTAAACTATGTATGCTTTTAACTTTTTCCATCAAGATGATTTCAAAGAGTCCATTAGTGCTAGGCTGTTAGCTTTTTTATTTTTTGCTCATATTCTTCAATTATGTCATTGTTAAAAATTTAAAAAAATAAATTTATATTTATTAGTGCAAGCTTTTTTATTTCTTGCTCATATTCTTCAATTATATCACTGTTAAAAAAATAAAAATTAATTAATTAATTAATTTTAATATATAAATGATCTTTTATTCTTCAATTAATTTGAATTATTTCATTTATAGATGTTAATAACATTTTATTTATTTTTGGTGTAGGATTTTTGTTTTCAAGGTGAAAAAGATAAATGAAGAGAATTAAAGAAATTACCTTACTTTATAATTTGAATTTGAATTATTGTTATTTGTATTATTAGGGATTTATAATTTGGTATTTGATGGCTGCATAATATGGTTTGAGTTATTTGTATTTTGTTCTGGGATGCTAAATTTGTAATTTTTTTATATTTTATTTTACTTAATTTTTTTTATTAATTATATTTTTCTAAACGAATTGTAACGAATCCTGATTTGATTCGATTCGGTTCAATTCGTTAAGGATAAACGAATAATAAATGAATCCGGATTCGATTCAATTCATTTATCAATTCTATTAAACGAATTAAACGAATTGAACCGAATATTCGTTTAATAAACGAATCGAATCTGAATCCTGAAATTTTAATTTGTTTAATAAACGAATCGAATCTGAATCCATAGAATCTTAACCCAATTCGTTACGATTCGATTCGAATTTGATTCATTTATTCGTTTTGCCACCCCTAATCTTAACCACTTATTTCACTTGAAAAGATTAGGGGAAAAAATATTAAAAGATGATCTTTGTCCGTTCTTAAAAGTCAAATTAAAACTCATAATGATGGTGTTGTAGGATACTTACTACTATATTAAACAAGTCTTTTTATTAGAAGGATTGATTACAAACTAGATTTTAGTATTGTTTATTTTTTAATGCAAAATGTATATTTAAATTAATATAGCATATGATGAGTCATGCTTAATTGCTAACATTCATATTTTAAAATTATCAGGATGGAGTTGAAAGATTAAAAAAGAAAAAGAAGATATAAACTTCGATACACTAAAGACAAGAATAGTGCATTCTAGTTCGTATTTTTCTTATCTTTTAACTTTGTATTTTAAATTCATCTAAACATCCGAACCTAAGCACCAAGCTACATATTAGATTATAAACTGAAACTTGTCAAATGATTACTAATATTACTATTTTCATTGTTACTGAGTGTTAAGCATTCCATTTACCCATGTACGTATTTGAATAGGAATATTCATAATACTAGTTAGCATAAAATTCTATATAAAAATAAATAAATAAATAAACTAAAAAGAATCAGAGAGATTAACCCAAAAAAAAAAAAACCAAAACATGTCACAAGGCAGGATGAAGATGAACAAGTTCAACAGTGGTTGACTTAAAACTCTTTTGAAGGCCCAATTTTATAAGTGGGCTACGTAAGGTAGTTGAGCCATGAAGACCACTCCTATGGGCATTTTTTAAGCTCAACCCTGACATCATTCACATGCCCCTTTATCTTCAAGTCAATTCTACAAATAAGTATTTTTTTTTATTACATAACTCCCGCTTCTTTTATTAGACACCACCCTACATTTTTTTTTATTAAAGAACGGCTCACGAAGAGCTAATGCAATACTAAACGGGAGTGTGCAATCCCATAAGTATCATTACATAGTAAACCAAAAATAGCAAGGGGAGGAGACCACCCTACATTCTTTAATTTTATATTAAATAATTTAATTTATATGGTCTCCATATCGTATATTAGATTAAATGAGGCCACTAAAGAATTCAAACATGAACGACTAGTGATGACGAATGCTAATGATTGATGCACAAGAGATGGAAAATTCTCATTTTTAACACTTATCATCAAAATAGAGGCGTTTGGTGTGAATCTCTCCTCTCATTTGCATCACCAATGGCATCCTCATTGTGCTTTGATCCATTCTTTTCACGAAAATGACGACATATATAGTTTAGGGTTTTTAAAATATATTTCATTTACTTGAGATATTATTCAAGGTAAGTGAAACAAAAACTTGTGAGTGCTTAGTTGTTTGATTTGTAAAATTTTTTATGATAGTATGTATTAAAGTATGAGGTTCCAATCTCGTTCGTATTAGTGTGAAAGAAGTCGGATTATCATCATATTACTTAAAGAATATATATGTATAATAAAGAGATGAAAATGGATGTAATAAAAAAAATTATTTGGTGGGTAACTTGTTACTAATTGAGATTCACTAAATAACAAAGTGCACATAAATAGAAATAAAAACACAAAATATAGAGATATTCAACCCATTCAAGCATGCTGTTTTTACTTTTAATATATTCATTTTCAAGTATAAAATTATGAAGTATAAAACCCTTCTTTATAGGCATGGACAGGGGTGGACAAAAAAAAATCGATGCCCACTAAAAGACCAAACGGCACCAATGATTCAATTTGATGTGGTTTGGTTATAAAAATCAATAAAAATCGATCAATTCATATTAAAGGTGTGTTTATTTGTAGGATTGGTGAATCAGAATCTAAAATGAGAATGATTGATGGCGTTTATTTGTTAAAGTAGAAGTGAGAATGAGAATGAAATATATGAGGCCCATATGTTTTTGAATTATCTATTAAGGAATGTTGAGAATCAAGTTTCCTTTCCTTAAATTTTTTATTTACCCCCATTAAATTTTTATAATTTTTAAATTACCCTAATTAATTTTTGCCACTTGCAAATAGGTCCTAAATTATTTATCATTAGTAATACAATAATAATAGTACTAGCAGTAGTAGTAATAATAATAATATATCATTGTCGTCATTATTATTATTATTAACAATAATTATATTGAATGACAATAATCATAATCACAATTATTATAATAAATAATGAAAATAATCAACTTATGTTATTTTAGTAACTTGTAATAATCTATTTTGATTCCAAGACAAAATAAACAGATTAATAGTAATACAACTCATTTTGATTCCAATTCCTATAAGTAAAGTAACAAAATTTATTATGATTATTAATTAACATTCTGATTCTATCCATTCCAATTAAGAATTAGTAAACGTAACATAAAAAAAATCACAAAATACAAATGAATGAACTTTAAAAAACCAAAAAAAAAGGGGAACCAAATTATGGATTAATTCTAAACCGAACCAACACCGTGTCCATCCGACATATGAAATTAATTTCTTTTGATTTTGTGGAAATAGCATTTTCCATTGCCCAAAAATTTTCAAATAGTTTTGGTGGCTTAAACATAATTTATTTGTCGGGTTATGAGATGGGACGAGGACAAAGACCCGTTTTGGGATTGCAATTGTTAATTAAATAAATTACTTTTACTGTACGGATGCAATAAGCAGCTAATTTAAAAAAGCTGCTTGGTGTTTAATAAGCTGCGTTGTCCAGTTCTGTAAATTTTAAAAGTAATGTACGCGTGTTTGCTTAATTTTATTATAAATGTGTAAATTTTAAAAGTAATGTACGTATGTTTGTTTAATTTTATTATAAATGTATTGTTTTATTATATAATAACCAAAACATACGTAAGTTTAAATTACCTTTTATTTTTTTATTATATTTAATGATGTTTAGACATAACTTTAAAAAAAACACATAAAATGACATAAACTGAAAAAAATAATAAATTTATTATATAAAATATGATAAAAATTCGTACTAATACGTAATCTAGATAAAAAAAAAAGTAATATACATTACATTAATATTAAACATGATGTAATAAACATGGAAAAAATCTAAATAGATTGAAAATTAAAAACCATGTTTATGAAATTAATTTTAAAAGTTATGGTTAATTCATGTGAAATTGTTCAAAGTTAAAAAAAATTACATAATTAAATGCAAACTTTTTTTAATTTTATAATAGGAAATACAAGTAAAATATAAAAAATATGAACTTTTTAGATTAAAACTTTGATACTAGAGAGAATATACACTAGTTGTAGCTGTAATTTGATTGTGGTAGTAATATGATATCTAATGGCTTAATATTATGGTGTATGAAAAAATAAGATATAATTATTTTTTAAAAATATTAAGATTATAATAGAAACTTTAAAAATGTATAATAGATTATTTAATAAGATGTTTATGAAAAATAATTCTTTACAAAAAAAAATAGTTACTGTCAAAAAAAAAAATTATTAAAATGAGCAGTTTTTATAAAATTTACCAAATACAAATTTTATCATAAATTATAAAATAAACATTTTATTCAATTTCAATTTCCACATCAAACGGGGCTAAATTTAAATTTGTATCCTATTTTCAACTTCGGGACGTGGATCCGGCCGGAGCACTGTTTGCGTCACTGAAACTACAACACTAGATTTCATTCTCAGAAAAAACGAATAAAATTTAAATCACAGTTTTGAGTTTTCCACCCATAAATTAAAATTCGCGAGAAAATGATGGTCCGGTGCAAGATGTACAATTCATTTGGTTTCAAAAGTTTGGCGGCGATGCTGTTGCTTTTGATTCTCTCCAGTTCGATTTCGTACAGAGCTTCAGCCGAGACAACTATGCACACTAACAATTGGGCTGTCTTGGTTTGCACTTCTCGCTTCTGGTAACTAAATCACCTTCATTTTTATTTTATTTTATTTTATTTTATTTTCAGTTTTTTTTAGAATTGGGTCTGGAACAGTTTCTTGATGTAGTAAGAGACAACCAACTATATCACTATCACCACAGAAGTGGAGTATAGAGTACCACCGGTGACAACTCAAGAAAACACTTGGCTGACGCAGTTGATGAAGGAGCCACACCAACCAATAGATTACGCAGTATCATTGTATTGTGATAACCAATCGGCTATTAGCTTAATGGAGAACTAAGCATGTCGAGGTGCATTATCACTTCATCAAGGAAAAGGTCTTGCAAGATAAAGTTGAAATGTTGTACATCAAGATGGATGATCAAGTTGCGGATTTGTTTACAAAAAGTATTAGTATTGAAAGGTTTCAAGAGTTCCAGCAACAACTAAATATGGATCAAAGGATGGAAGTTGGTGTTGGGTCATGATCTTAGCCAAGCCCAATTTCAAAGTTTAATCCATGGAAGTTTCAAGAATTGTGTAGAAAATGGGAGATCACTTCCAAAAACTATCTAATAGAAGTAAAAATATCTAAATCTAGAATGTTCTTGAATATTTGGTGATATTTGTAAAATGAGGTTATTAAATTTTTGTAATTTGATATTTGTGTAGTTTATATTATTTTTAAGTTATTACAAATATCCTTAAAGCTCTTTGTTGTAGGCATCAAGTAAAGAGTGAAGAATTAGTAGAGAGAGACGAGTGAGCCGTGAGTGTTGTAGTGTTTTTCTTGTAAAATATCAATAAAAATCTTTCAATTTAGCAAATTTTTCTATTGCCTAAATAGTTTTAGTATTGAGCAGTTTAGTCCTCTTCTGTTTTCAACATACAATGTAGTAATAATATACAAGTCATAGGTCTTATGAATATAAAACAAAGCACCTGCTAATTAATTCCACTAATACATCTTTGATGGGTCATTGGTAAAATCCCTTAGTGATATTAACCTATAGGGTAGGGCTATTAGAACTTCTCTCAGTAAACCTCTTGATGAAAATGAAAGTTCTGTAAAATGCTATCACATTTTATTGCATTTACATCATAAAATACAAGGAATTATATACAAAATTCTAGTTGACTTCTAAAGATTAATAAAGGAAAGCAACTGAATGCAAAGCTGTACAATCCCTAAATTAAAGAAATAAAAGTAGGAAAGTAAATAAAATTAGAGAACAGAATATCCGGTAATTGAAAGGAAAATCTGCAGTGCATCAAGGTAATTAATTATATTCTCCAACACTCCCCCTTCAAGATGGCAGGTGAAGGTCTTGAACGCCCATCTTGGAAAGCATTCGATGGAAAGAATCAGCTCCAAGAGGTTTAGTAAATATGTCTGCTAGTTGTTGTTGTGAATGAATGAAGGCTGTGCGAACAATTCCTCTCTGAATTTTTTCACGAATTAAGGGGCAATTAATTTCGATATGCTTAGTTCGTTCATGGAAAGTGGGATTAGCAGCAATGTGTAAGGCAGCTTTATTGTCACAAGAAAGAAGTGCAGGTTGAGGATGATTAACTCCAAGGTCTTTAAGTAAATATAGTAGCCAACTGATCTCACAGCAAGTTGTTCCCATTGCTCTGTATTCCGCCTCAGCAGAGGAGCGAGATACGGTTGATTGCTTCTTAGATTTCCATGATATCGGAGAATGACCAAGAAAAACACAATAACCAGTGACAGAATGCCTAGTATTTGGGCAACTTGCCCAATCTGAGTCACAATATGCTTGCAAATGTAGTGCACTAGATGATGAGAGAAGTATTCCTTGTCCTGGACTCCTTTTTAAATAATGTAATATCCTGATTGCAGTAAAGTAATGGGGTTGACGTGGTTCATTAAGGAATTGACTGAGAGTTTGAACACAATAGGCTATGTCTGGTCTAGTGACGGTAAGGTAGAGTAATCGTCCAATTAATCGCCGATAAGAGGATACATTTGAGATAAGTTCACCATCTAAATTAGTCAACTTTAAATTTTGTTCCATGGGAGTTTTGGATGGACAAGAGCCAAGAAGACCAAAATCCTCAAGTAATTCCAGAACATATTTTCGTTGACTTAAATAAATCCCACTCTTAGTACGAGCAACTTCAATGCCAAGGAAGAACTTTAAGTTGCCAAGATCCCTTACTTTGAAATTGCTCTGTAGCCTCTCTTTGAGTTTTTGTATTTCGATAGTATCATCACCTGCAATGATGATATCGTCTACATACACAAGAATCACAGTGAAGGAATTATTGACTACTTTAGTAAACAAAGAATAGTCTGCCTTTGACTGTCGATATCCAGCATCTAGCAACTTATTGGAAAGTTTTGCAAACCATTGGCGAGAGGCTTGTTTAAGACCATACAAGAACTTTTGAAGCCTGCAGACTACAGCTTAATTTTCTGATTCTTTGTAACCAGGAAAGAGTTGCATATAGACTTCTTCATTTAGGTCTCCATGTAAAAAAGCATTACTAATATCAAGTTGGTGGAGACTCCAATTTTTCACAGCTGCAATAGCCAATAACAACGCATGGTAGTGAGCTTTGCCACTGGAGCAAAAGTTTCTTGGTAGTCAAGTCTCTCTTGTTGATCATATCCTTTGGCCACTAAGTGAGCTTTATAGCGTTCAATAGTCCCATCTACTTTATACTTGATTTTATACACCCATTTACAACCAATAGCCTTTTTATTTGGTGGTAGAGATGTAAGGTTCCAAGTCTGATTATCCTCCAAAGCTTTGATTTCTTCGGACATTGCATTCCTCCAATTTTCATCAAGCATTGCCTGTTTAAAGCTTTTTGGTTTTGTGGTGGATGAAATTGATGCTAAAAAGGAACGATAAAAAGGAGAAAATTTGTCATAGGAAAGATAATGATGTATAGGGTAATGTAAAGATTTACTTACAAGACATGAAGAAGATGCTGGAGATGATAAATCACATAAGGCTAGCTTGCAATAATAATCCTTGAGGTAAGAAGGAGGATGAGTGTCTCGAGTGGATCGTCGAATCATTGTTGGTGGGTCATCAACTGGCTGGTTATTTTCCTGACACATTGGTTCATCAATAGGAGTTGGACTAAGGTCATCATGATTTTGTTCAACAAGTGGTGGACTAGGGTTATCATGATTTTGTTCAACAATAGAATGGGCACGATAATTTTATTAGAAGGTGGGGACAACTTTTGAAGGAAAGGAAAAATATTTTCATGAAATTGTACATCTCTGGATATGAAAAAAAATTTGTTATTTAAATCATACAATTTATAACCTTTTTGAGCATATGGATAACCAAGGAAAATACAACGGGTGGCTCTAGCATCAAATTTTGTCTTTGAAGTATTTGTATTGGTAGCATAACACAAACACCCAAAGACTTTTAAATGTGAATAAGAAGGGATTGCTTCAAAAAGCATTTCATAGGGTGTCTTACCATTAAGAAGAGGAGTTGGCGTCCGATTTATAAGATAAGCAGTAGTCAAAACACATTCTCCCCAAAACTGTAAAGGAAGTGCTGCTTGAAATTGCAAAGCACGGGCTACATTCAATAGATGGCCATGTTTTCTTTCCACAATCCCATTTTGTTGGGGTGTGTTAACACAACTCTTTTCATGAATGATTCCCTTAATACGATAAAAATCTATCATGTTAAATTCCAACCCATTATCAGAACGTAAAACTTTAATTTTCTTGTTAAATTGGGTTTCAACATAAGAATAAAAGGATTGTATGAGTAAGCAAGTCTCACTCTTACACTTCATGAGAAAAATCCAAGTACATCTTGTATGATCATCAACAATAGTAAGAAAGTAATGAGCACCGGATAAAGAAGCAACATGATATTTTCCCCATATGTCATAATGGATTAAATCAAAAGGCTCCAGAGAATTTTTATTACTTAAAGCAAAAGAAAGACGAGTTTGTTTAGCTAATGGACAGACTTCACAAACTTGATTTAGATTAGAAACATTTAAATTAGAAATATAATTGGAAAGTAACTGAAGACGTTGATGGCTTGGATGTCCCAAGCGTTGGTGCCACAAATTAGAAGAAGACGTAGATTGTAGACATTTTGGATGAGTGACTGGTAATTGAAATAAGAAAAGGCCATCATGTAATTTACCCGCTCCATCATCTTCCTCGAGGACTGGTCCTGTATAAGACAAGAATTGGGTAAGAAAGTTACAATGCAGTTTGCATCATGAGTGAGTTTTCCAACTGAAATTAAATTAAATTGGAAGCTGGGAACACAAAGAACGTAATTCAAAACAATATTCGGTGTCAATTGAATTGTAACAATATGAGTAATTGGGGCATTTACCCCATTAGGCAGTTTAATTGTCCTTGAACAATAAGACGTGATATGTGAAAAATTGAGGGAGAACTGACCATATGATCAGTAGCTCCAGAATCAATAATCCAAGAAGTAGAGTGTGGTAAATGAACCACATTGAGGGCAATACCTGTCAAATTACTTTGGGGAACATTGTTACTCACTAGATTTAATCTTGATTGAATGTTGATTAAGGCCAAGATCTGTTGATATTGTTCTGGCGTGAAAAGAGAAGCTTGCAATGCTGGAGGATTCATAGAAGTTTGATTGGCAGCAGGCTGATTTTGGCCCTTATACAACTTATGGCTAGGAGGATATCCATGCAATTTGTAGCATTTTTCTTTCACATGTCCCACCCTTCCACAAAAATCACAAGTTGGTTTATTATAATTATATGTATTCTGCCTTGGAAATTTACCTAAAACATTATTTCCTTTGGCAGCCAAAGCAGCAGATTCTTGTGTCTGCGCATGTTGCGTACTAATGATGCCGCGTTGTCGCTCCTCTTGGAGAACCAAAGAGAAGACTTTCCCAACGGGTGGAATTGGATTCATCAGTAAAATTTGGCCTTTCACGACTGGGTATGTTTCATTTCAGCCCATAAGAAACTGCATGGTACGATCTCTGTCTCTATATGCTTCAAAGGTTTTGTTAGAATCACATGTACAAGTGGGCATGTGAGAATATATATTTAATTCATCCCATAAACCTTTCAGCTTAGAGTAATAGGCTGTAATGGAGTCCAAACCTTGGGATATAGAACTGATTCTTTTTTGTAGTTCAAAAATACGCGGCCCGTTAATTTGAGAAAACCTTTCTTGAAGATCTACCCATAAATCATGAGTTGTCTCTGCATAAATACTATCTCCTGCAAGCTCTGGAGTAATAGCATTCACGATCCAAGAGGCTACCATGTCGTCACATTGTTTCCACAATTCGAAGTTTGAATCTGAAGTGAAAGGCTTTTTTATTACACCATTGATAAAACCAAATTTGTTTTTGGCACTTAGTGCTTTGATCATGGCCCTACTCCACATGGTGTAATTTTCTCCATTTTATGGAAAGGAAACCAAAATGGTTCCAGGATTATTTGAAGGATGTAAAGTAAAGGCAGCATTTTTGTTGTCCTTTGTGGCATCCGATTTTTCAGTCATGATGACTAGTATCCAAAGTTTGAAAAGAATGGGAAATGAATAGCAATAAGAATTACTGCTCTGATACCATGATGAAAATGACAGTTCTAGAAAATGCTATCACATCTTATTGCATTTACATCATAAAATACAAGGAATTATATACAAAATTCTAGTTGACTTCTAAAGATTAAAAAAGGAAAGCAACTAAATGAAAAGCTGTACAATCCCTAAATTAAAGAAATAAAAGTAGGAAAGTAAATAAAATTAGAGAACAAAATGTCCGGTAATTGAGAGGAAAATCTGCAGTGCATCAAGGTAATTAATTATATTCTCCAACACCTCTTACATATGAAAGTTTTACTTTATAAACCCACCTCATTGCCAATATACCTTTACGAAATTAATTTCAAATGTTTTATCCCTAGAAATACAGAATCACCTGTTGGGAAAGTACGATAAGGCTATGAAAGTATATTTGAATCATACCCAACAATAAATTAAAATACCAATGGCTTAGCCATCTCGCTTGGTTTGTTTTCTTTATGATTGATTATATGACTTTTATTTTTAATTTATTGTCTAATCCTTGTCAAGATTCATAACATGTAAATGAATTCAATTGAACACATTTTCTAATTAGTTTCATGGAACTCATTGCATGATTGCATCATAAATGTAAGACAAGCCAAAAAAAATATTCAAATTTTATTTTCTCTTTGCTCCTTAATTGATTCTAAAAACAAATATGTCTCTAGTTGAGAAACATATTTGAGTTGAAAGGGGATTGAATCCAAGAGGTAGAAGTTTGCTAACCAACAATGTCACACATTAAAAGAAAATATAGCTATAAAAGTGTACTTGGAAGAGTATGGGTGAAAAGAAAATGAAACGAAATTAAAATATTGCTCTCTGCTACTCTTTTTGTAGAAAAATCAATTTAAATTAATTGGATTCATAGACGGTGGAGAGGATAGGCTAACTTCATTAAGATATAATAGTAATTTAACTCATGGACATTTCGTAATTAATTTTTTTATGAAAAAGTGGGTGTATAAAGTACTATTGTGGGCTTAAATAGCCCATCCCTAATTTATATTCATTAAAGTAAAAAATAATAATCAAATTCGTACTTAGAACTGAATAGAATTTGCATATAATACATGGGTTGTAAGGGATATCATATGATAACCCTTTTACATATTGGTCAAATTTATTTTTAATCTAAAAATTCTTATCAAAACACAAGCAAGCAAAAACTCTTAGGCCCCGTTTGGGATTGCTTTTGGGAGGGTTAAAAGTGATTTTAAAAATCTAAAAGCTAATTTTGGTGTTTGGTAAAAAAAAATTAAAATCACTTTTGCCAGAATCAGCTCCTCCTACAGTTAATTTTGAAAAGCAGGGAAGAAGTAACTTTTAAATTCTGATTTTGAGAATCAATTTTATCATTTAATATAATTCCATAAATATCCTTACAATTATTACTTAAACCCAAAATTATCCTTATTTAAATTGAAAACAAAATCAATATTTTAATAATTTTTTATTATAATTAACACACACCTTTCGTTTACCCTATTTTTTCATATTTTGTGTTCTATCAAAACTTCTCTACTACACCAAAGCAACATCCAGTACGTGTTCCATCACCATATTCAATAACAGTATATTGAATAACACGAGACGACACTGGCATATGCCCTGCCGCTGCCGCTGTTTTGTCAATTAGTTGATTATTATTTGTCTTACAGATTTAACCGAACATCCAGTACGTGTTCCATCACCCTTTTCATGCCTATTCAATGTTTTTATTATAATATTCATTGTTTGTCTTATTTGAATTTTTTATTATAAACGATTCTATGGCTATGCAATTTTTATTATTATAATCTTTGTTATTTGTCTTACTTGCGTTTGTTTACATATAATTTTCGGTGGCTGGTTAGTTTTTAAAGTTTGTTGCATAATGAAAAAGACGAAAATGTTATCTTTCACGTGGTGTAGTTGTTTAATTTGTTTCGAATGCTTCCTCTGTTTTGTTTTTTCATTTAAAATCATTTACAAGCGGATGTTGCTAAAAATATTTTGATGTATTAATATCGCATTATTAGTTTCGTCCTGGAATTGATTCATGGAGGCTTTTTTTGGGTTGAATTTGTTTGAAAATTTTACAGGAACATGTTCACGTGAGCTCCCTTCAGAGTTCGCGTTATTACTTGTTCAGAGAAAGGGAAGGAGAAGGGTCTTCGCTTGATCACATTTCGTACCATCAACTTTTGATTATCTTTTTGTATATGCAATTACTTCAACTTTGCTTCACTTGCAATATATGCCAGTAGTGATGCTATGCTCCATGAAAGTTCTTTTGCATTCCCTTGCCTTGCTTTTGTAATTTCACTTCTCATAATAAGGAAAAAGAATTTCATGCATATGCAATTGCAATGTTTTTGTTTCTAAAAGATTTAATGCATATGCAAGTAAAAGATGATTCTAGTTTATTGCCCAACTTTATTATTTGTTTATGCCGCCAGTTGATGTTCATCAAGCTTTACTGCCAGTGGCGTAGTATGAAGCCAATAGCGTAGTATGAATGTCTGTGATTTTCAATTTTTCCGCCTTTTATTTTTTTTTGTTCATTATAATTTTTAAAGCAAAGGTTTGTATTAAAATATATTTACAATGATGTAGATGGACAGAGACAAGAAAATTGTCAATCAAGTTGAAACTAATAATGTACCACGAGGTAAGGCTATGTGGGACAATGAGACTGTTTCAATCTTTTGTAATTTATGTATCGTAGAGGTAGAGGAAGGACATCGACCTGGGACTCATTTTACTAAAATAGGATGGGAAAATTTGGTCAAAAACTTTTGTAAGGCAACATGAAGGGAGTATAGTAAATTACAATTAAAAAATAAATGGGATGCACTAAAAAACGACTGGAAATTATGGAAGGATCCTATTGGAAAGGAAACTGGTCTTGGATGGAATATACAAAAGAAAACAATCGATGCATCTCCAGAATGGTGGCAGAGTAAATTGAAGGTATGGTACATTAGTTGATAGCTTTTAATATAATTTGGTTAATATTTTTGCAATTCATCTAAATATGATTTATTACATGCAGGCAAATCCTAAAGTAGAAAAATTCCGCAAAGAGGGCATTGATAAAGAATTAGAAGGGAAGTTAGATAGGATGTTCATGAACATCACAGCTACTGGCAATAAAGCTTGGACACCTTCTTCTGGGGTAATTCCACTTGATGATTATGAGGATTCCAATAATGATACAATATTTCCAGTTGAAGAAAATAGTGATTCTGACAAGGATATGCAAGTTCAATATACTTACCAATGTGCTAAAGAGAAAAAAGATGAAAAAGTAGTTGGACTACATAGCACACAGGCCAAAAAAATTAAGAAAGGAAAAAAAGTTGATCACGCAGGGAGGAAGGTTGGAGGTGCTACAAAAATATCACAACAAATTGAACGTCTTGTTGAAGCAGTTGAGAATAGAAGTTCTACATTAATAAACTTACAAAAAGAAATGAATGGTTGCAGTATTGCCGAAGCAATGAAGATAGTTGAATCTATTCCTGGGGTTGAGATTGGAGGCAACATATGGCTGTTTGCTACTCAACTTCTTATTCGTAAAGAGAAGAGGGAGATGCTTGCAACCATGAAAGAACCTCAAATTATGCTTAACTGGCTTTATTATGAGCAATCACAATATTTGCAATCTTAAGTTTTTCGTTGTTATTACTCTTCTATTCTAGTATTAATAAGGGATTATCTTTTTTTTTGTTTTTTTATATAATATTTTAAGGTACAATTGGCTATTTGAATATATGACAATTAGTTGTTATTTTGAATGTTTGTCATATATTTTTTTTATTTTTTATTATTACTTTTTTTGTTCATGCTAGATAATATGGGTTTAAATTATTGATTACAGGTTTTGTTTATAATATGGACATGCTAGATGACGAGCAGGAGTTTGATAGCATCATATCCACTTTTACGATTGCCGTTGATTATTATTATAGGACGTATATTCATAAACAACCTTGCAGGAATTCTCAGGAATTCTTCAGAAACAGGTAATGTCTGGTTGATGCGAGTATTAAAAGGGAATGAAACTCGGTGTCAGAGGATGTTTAGAATGGAGAAAGATGTATTTTTTAGATTGTGTAATGAATTGGAAATAAATTACGGGCTAAAAGGCTCAAGAAGAGTGAGCATTACTGAGGTATTATGAATGTTCTTGCATACTATAGGACATGGTGTGGGTAATAGATTGGCACAAGAACGATTCCAACACTCTGGAGAGACGGTGAGTAGATATTTTGGTGAAGCACTAGATGCTATCTGTCGCTTATCTATAGATTTAATAAAGCCATTTGATCCTGAGTTTAAAGATATTCCTGAAGAAATCTTGAGAGATTCTAGATATATGCCACACTTTAAGGTAAATGATTATCAATTAAACTTTTACACTTTATAAAGTTGTAATTATTTTTTACATATATAATTTTATATTGTTGTTTTAGGATTGTATCGGTGCTATAGATGGCACACATGTTCATGTCTCCATACCTCCTGAGGATCAAATACCATACATTGGTCGGAAAGGCATACCAACTCAGAACATAATGGCTGCATGCAACTTTGATATGCAGTTTATATTTGTAATTGCAAGTTGGGAAGGAAGCGCTCATGACACAAGGATATTTTTATCAACTCTACGTAATCCTACTTTAAATTTTCCTAAACCACCTAGAGGTTTGTCAATTTTTTTCCAATAACTTTCTTAAGTTTAATTTTATATAATATTATTAAAATTATATTTTAAATGTTTAGGAAAATATTATTTAGTGGATGCGGGATACCCACAAATAAAAGGTTTTTTGGGGCCATATAAAGGTGAAAGATATCACCTTCCAGATTTTCGTAGAGGCAGCCAACCAACAGGTTATCAAGAGGTATTCAATCATTCACACTCTTCACTTAGAAGTGTAATAGAACGCACTTTTGGTGTATGGAAAAAACGATGGAAGATTTTGAGGGACATGCCTAGCTATCCATTCAATAAACAAGTAAAGATAATTATTGCAACCATGGCATTACATAACTATATAAGAAGACATGCACGACATGACAAACATTTTGAGAATGAAGAAAATGAACACAATGATTACACCGATGAAGAGACAAGGAGAGAGGTCAATGATGGACAAGAAGGACAAGAAGACGAATATATCAACAATGGACCTGAAGCACGGGAAATGGAAGTTCTAAGAAATAATATTGCTGCAAGTTTAATGCGAATATGATATTGCATGACAATCTATTATTTGTTTTCGTTTTGAGTGTTTGTAGCTCATTACATTTTTTTATGTTTATTCTTGGAATATCTAGTTATACTTTACTTGATGTTATTTAATGAAAATTGTAGTTGATTTTTTAAATATCAATTGTTTTAAGATTTAAAAAAATCACTATAGCATAAATTTTATTTTTAGTTAAAATTATTATAATACACAATTATTTCAAAAAAAATGTTTGATTCAACGAGATATTATACGTGTACATTTTTATAGGGATAAGTAAATTTCATCTTACATTATGTACATTTTAGTCATTTATTTTTTTACAGCAGTTTAACAATAAGATTTACCAAACACCCATAACTGCTTTCAAAATTCACAGTACTTTTGAAAATAAAATTTACCAAACACTAAACTGATTCTCTTCACAGCTGATTATTTCTACAGCACAGCTAACATCAATTATTTTAAAAGCTACAGCATTACCAAACTGGCCTTAAGCAAGATAGTTCTGGTGGTACATCAAAAAGCATTTCATGTGGGGATTTTCCATATAGTACGTCACTTGGCAATAGGAATAGTAGGAAAACCCAACCCAACCCAAGCCTACGTGTCCTGGTTTGCGCTTGGCATATATGCCAGATGGGTTTCAAAGGTAATATATATGCTTCAGTTCAGTTATACAAAGGTCCTAATATATATAAAATACAAACAATCTCACTTAAAAGTTTATTTATACAATTTATGATATTCATTTAAATGTACATATTTAGTTGTGTTGTTTATTAGAGTTACACCATATATAAATCTTATAATTGCAAGTTATTTAAAAAAATATGATTGAAAAGTGATTTTTAAATAAAAATATTATTCAAGTACAATTGTTTCAAACTATAAGGGTGACTATAATAATTTAACAAAAATTATCACACTTTCTTGGATCAGAATCCTCTCCTGATATGATTTTATTCTAAGCAAATTCTATTAATGTGATTGGTGGTTAATAAATTAAAAAAAAATAGTTAAATCATAATCATTCACTAACACTAAAACACAAATGGCACAAGATCTGTAAAAGATCAGGAGTGCTCAGATCGGGAGAGGATCCTAGTCCCACTTTCTTAACCGTTTAAAATAATTATTAATTAAGCTATCTTTTACTTTAACATAAATATTACATTAGAGTAATTAAATCTAATGGTATACATTTATTACATTGTTAATGCTGTTAAAGGTTTACAGCATTATAGCGACCCATAAATATTTGAAAGCAGCAGTGCACCGTCAACATAAGATAATGCCCGGTGTACATACATATGCATAATCGTAGTATATAGGCTTAACCTTCACTAAGACATTACAGTCCAGAGTTCAATAAGGATCCACGTGGAACCATAGAATCCTGAGGAGTTCAGATCTAATTAGAGATGCGCTCAAGCTCGCTCACAACTTCAGACGTAGTTGGCCTGAGAGTAGGTGACTGATCCACGCATCTCATTGCCAACTCCAAGATTATTTTGGCTTGCTTCATCACTACATGTTCGTTTGGCATTTTTTTGTCGACCAATTCAGAAAGCCTTCCCTTTGAAAGCAACACAATGGCCTGCACAGTGTACATTATTTATTTATTAATTAATCCATATATCCCATGCCAAGCGACATCGTTAGAAAATTAAATTAAGACCTTATTTTATGTATATAGAGGAGATATTTTTGAAGTGCAGGATTCTGTTTACAATGTTGTAAACCATAAAAAAGGTGTTGTGTAGAACTGTATAAAATTTGAGATTCCCGAACTGAAAGTTGACTCTAGTTGTTGAGTTGTCTTCTTACCGTATCCAATAGAAATTCAGTCTCTTGGTTTGCTTCATACTTGGCATTTGTCTGCCCGCTAATTATTTCAAGCAGAACAATTCCAAAACTGAAAACATCAACTTTTTCAGTTATTGCTTTCCGCATTGCATACTCTGGTGCCATGTAAACTCTGCATGCAACCATAATTAATTAATTAATGATATTGCTTGTGCAAGATGGCATGCATTTTGTGCTTGCTCAATTTAATTTGCTACTTACACTGTCCCTTTTTCTTGGATAAACTTGTATGGATTTTCTTCGTCATAAAGCTTTGCCAATCCCAAGTCAGACACCTTAGCGTTCAGATTCCCATCAAGCAGAATATTGCTAGGCTTAATATTTCTGTGAACGATTTTACGACTCAGATTATCTTCGTGTAGATACTTTAGACCCTTTGCTATTCCATGGCAGATACGGACTCTGGTTGGCCAATCAAGTCGGGTGGAAGAATTGGCGTCTGCGAAAATTTAACTATTAACTATTATTATTTAAAAAAAAAAGTAATTTTAACCTGTTACCTAAGCTAATACTTAATTTTCCAATCGGGAATTGAGTGAAAACAATTTTTTTAAAAAAAATAGTGAAAAAGTTAGCTTACAAAAATGTAAATTCATCCCGACTTTAATAAAGTTCAGGATTCCTTCATTAGAAGATGACACTAAACTGAAAAATTAATAGAATAAAATGATGATGAAAATATATATAAATTGGTTTACCAAACAAGGCTCGTTCAAGTGATCCTTTTTCCATGTACTCGTAGATGAGCAAGTTGAGGTCTTTTTTAGAGTAGCCATCCAAAAATTCGACAATATTTTCATGTTTCAGTGTTTTAAGGGCATAAACTTCAGTTCCTATTTGATCAATCACTTGCTTTGATTGAGAAGAAAGCATCTTCACAGCTACAGTCTGATCTGGCAATTCAGCCTGTAATGCATGCTTGCACCATGCAAGCAGATTAATATACCATATTTCTAACAAGGAAAATCAATTCACATACATAAATGCATACATACATATAGAGTACTGATCTGATTCAGGATCCTATATTTTGTTAAAGCCTGGAAAAGTCATTAAGCCATACAATTTCATAGTATTATGTTGCAATCAATGATCTAAAATTTGTTAAGGTCTGAGAAAGGTATTGAGCGATATGATTTAATAGTGGCATTATACTATTAAACCATATATTTTAATAGTTTTACTAGACTTTAAAAGTAGGATTCTGGTGAGTACATATATATATATATATATATAGAGAGAGAGAGAGAGAGAGAGAGAGATTTTTCAAATAAGGAATCCCTTACTTTGTTAAATTAATAGATAAATTAAAAGATAAGAAAAACACACACTCTAATGTAGTGCATTTGTTTGGTATCTGTATTTTTTTACTTTTAGATGATCTCTTGTTTTAAAAAGCAAAGGGTCTCTTATTATATATAAGTAGCGATCTAGTCTAGGATCTCAGACTTTCTTAAAGCCCGAGACTAATTGACAACATTGTGAACATATTTTTACATAACATATATTTATAACATTGTAAAAATATGTTCACACCATTGTTAACTCGTCCTGAATTTTAATCCCAGACTGAAAAATCTTTCACACGTGTGCGCGCACACACAAACACAAATGTACACACGCACGCGCACACACCCGCACATAGAGAGAGATATGGAAAATTAATGTTTAACCTTGTATACTGTCCCAAAACGTCCCGTGCCAATTACATTCCTGGGGCTGAAATTTCGAGTAGCGACTTTCACTTGTTTAAGGGTATAAGACTTCCCTCGTAGGTTGACCGTCATCACTGTGTATTTCATGAAGAATTGAGAACAGAAACAGATCAATTATACATATATTTTTTCTTGATATCTTTTATAAGCCTTATACTATAGCAATATAGCATAAAGTGGGCTTCTAATGTGGGATTATGCACTCAATTAAAATACGAGACAAATTTTCAAAATATTGCAAACAGACTTTAAAAATCCGTCCTGCACTCTACTAAACTTACAATATTGTAAAAATTCATCTCGCATTTATTATAGTGCCAAATCCCTCACCTGATAATTTCTTACATAGGACATTATATATATATACCTAAGCTTCAAATATGGCATTAAAGTTCGAGATAGATTTATGATATCGTAAATCAGTTTAGAACATTGTAAAAATCGATTTACGAAATCATAAATCCATCCTGGGATTTAACTTCGAATTGAAAATTTTTCCAATATATAAAAATAATCTCCCGTACTTACCACGCAATTCTCTGTCTCCTATCCATCCTAATCTCCATATGAGAGCCAAGAAAAGAATCAAAGCTAGCACAGCCGCAAGTACAATTGCTACTATCCCTATTTTAGATAGTCGTGATCGGCTAACTCCGAAATCTGAAAATTAAACAGTGATTGATAGCGTGCAACAAAAGGCATATTGGGAGATAATAATTAACAAAATTGAAGAGCTATCACTTATGCAATGATTGCAACTTTGCACCGTACTTGGAGCTACAGAAATAGCTGATATAAGAGGTCCATGAAAATAAGGTGGGTTTAATAAAGATCCTTTGCCAGCCCAGAATAACTCGATTTCCAGTAGATGCTTTTGTACAGAAGCCGTGAAATTTTGAATCGTTACATTATTTGAATGCCTGGCCATTTCTCTTATGTTGAAATCCTTACGCCTTAGCTCCCCCTGCATGCATGGAAACTAAAATTAATTAAAGGAGGCTAGGGAGGGATAAATTGCTAATTAAAATTATTAAAAAAGTTTTGTGGCTAGCGTACCTACCTGTATATATATATCAAATACACGTTTTGCTGAACTGCTGTAATCATCGTTTTTTGCAAAAACAATCTCAGAGAAGTAAAGACTGACACTGTAATTGCCGTTTTGCAAGCAAAAACCATAGTATTTGAGAGAATTGGGGCAAAGGCGAGCTTCGTCATATAAAGGTGCATCAATCACTGCAGCTCCACATGTTACCTTCTGTATAAATTCACGGGAATCAGCCATTGAATCCGAATAGAAATATCCGTTACAGCTATATGCCCAGTTGTATGCCGGTTTGTTAACATAAAAATTTGATGTCGATTTATCTGCCTCATACCGAATTCCTTCGATGTTATGTTCATCGCCACCAGCATTTATACGCAAATTATAATTGTCTGCAACATATATAGACATTGATTAATTTAAACATGTATGTGAAACCAAGGTGTAGCTCTGGTGGCAAAGGACAGCCTTCCTGGAGCTCAAGTCTTGAGTTTAAGTTTCAATGTGTGCATGAGTTAATAATAAAGAAAATATATAACTAATTTAGACGCCTGCACTTTATTAAAATAATCCTGAACTTTAAACCATATAATTTAATAGCTTTTCTGACCATTATACTATTAAACTATAATTTTTCCGGAATTTAACAAATCCTTAATAGGAACATTTCTATACATATGGATATGTATACATACACTGAGATTTCTTCTGGCCAGCGGGGCAATACTTCCTCATAATCTCTTCCGGAAATGTCCTATAAAAATAATTACAATAGTAAGATCAATTAATTTTGTAAGGGCATTCATTCACATAATAATTGCTTGCTGATCGATCGATAAATTACCTATATTATAATTATTAGATAAATGAATATGAACATACCGATTCTTAGGTTCACTGGTTACAGCAGCAATATTGTTAATAGTGTGCGTGCAGATATCACATGTGCATTGAAAGTTAAAATCAATATCAGAAAACGAGATAGACAGAAACTGTTGGAATTGAAATTTGAAGCCCGAAAATGAGTAAAAACGTAGGAGGATATTTTATAATATGGTGTAGTACAATTTTCTTACAGATTTATCCGAGAATTGTTGTTGGGAAGATTCCTACAAGATAAAAATTTAAAATTATTATGAAATTCATTTATATATATAAAATTATGCATGTGGATAAAAGAAACAAATTAACAAAGAAAGGAACCAAGTTCGCTTAATTAATTAACGCTATTTTCTTACTTGTGTGTCTCTGGTTCTGGAAATATAAATTCATTGTATGCAAGATCCCTGCAAGATGAAAATTCAGACAAGTAGTGTTGGCGTTAATTATTAATTTGTATTTGCATGCAAAATGGCACAGGAATTCCTAAACACAATGACAGGCTAGAGTTTGTGCACGACTTTGGACATTCGTATATTTAACTAGATGCATGCAAAATGCTGGCAGGCTATAGTTTGTTCATGACTTGGGACGATCATATATTTAATTAAACACATGCAGCTAGCATTTGAATGAGAAGCTTCAAACCATTTACACATCACACTATTCTAAATTGAAATTTTTTACATAAATTTTCATTTGCCTAACCCGCGTCTTTGATTTAAAATGTGTTTAATTTGATGGGGAAAGGAAATAATGTTTACACTAGAACAAGTTTGAAAACATTTTATCACATTTATGTATAGTTAGAAAGCACACCCCTTTTTTTTAACATTGCTGTAAATCCAGTCTGGCAATGTTCCATTGAGCATATTTCCTGTAAGATACCTGGAAAGTAAAAATAGTAACAGAAAAAACAAATTATTTGGATTCTTTTTTATTACACTATTACTGTCAGTCAAAAGGAAAAGTGTGAGAAGACAAAATTCAGATAAGATATATATGTCAAAAGGAATACATGATTTGTATGGTAAAAAATCTCATTTACCCTTTACCAATAAAAGTTTGAATTATTAAAGTTATAAGTTAGGGACGTAATTGCGTGATATAAAAAAATCATGGATCGGAGTGGTAAAATTGAGGAAAAATATTAGGAGTCTGAATGTTATTCTCCCTTTTATATTAGGAAAAGATATAAAATCAATGGGATTCAATAAAGTTATCACTTACAGCTCAGATAAAAACAGTTTCTTCAAAGTATTTGGAATTCCACCAGTTAAGTTGTTGAAGCTCAGGTCACTGCAGTACATATTAATAATAATCAATCATTAGAGAAAAAAAAATGATCATTCACAGCAAGGATTTGGATCCTCTCCTTACCAAATATTTCCTAAGTTTACAATAAGATTATGACATATTTCAAGTAAACCTTTCTAAGATTAGGATTTATTTTATTTAAAATTTCTCATTAAATATCAAGACACTGTTTTCTTAACGAGCGCTAACAAGCGGTGCCGCTTTTTAACCAAACTGCTCCTTCTTTCTCTAGATTTTTTATCAGAAACTTTAAATTTTGGTATAAACTTGAGCAAAGAAGAAATACCGACAATAAATTCTGTAAAGAAGAATTATATCATGGAAATGGACTAGAATTGAAAGCATAATCATAGTACTTATAAATAAAACTTTTAAAAAATAACAAAGATTTCAGTAAAAAAAATATGGAAATTATTTGATGAAAGATCACCCAAAATAAAATATATATATATATATAAGTCCTTGTTTCCGGGATTGATAAGCAAGAGGAAACGATCACAAGTGGATTAACAACTCTCCCCAACCCATGAGCATAGTGAAGGTCGGCGATTGAATAAATTTTAGACAATATTTGAAAAAAAAAAGCAATATCAATTGAAGACAATCTTTTTTGTTGTCTGCAAAATAACATAACTGCAATTTATTTTATATATAAAGCTTAGGAAATATTAGATTAGATGGCAAAAATAAAAAAATCAGTAATATTTTATTAATTTTCTTTTAGAAATGACTATTTCCGAAGACAGATGTGTATTTCTAAAAGTATTCTTGAAAATAACCCTTTTTTAATATATCTTAAAAATTGAGGTAATATATGCAAAAATCAAATATATACACTAGTTTAGTAATTTACTTTACGACATTATGACAAGGTTAATAGATGTTGAAGATGGATCAATGATACAAGTTTAAATGATCTCTGACCTCATATCACTAAACTAATAAGAAAATAGACTTACAGGAAGCCTAACTGACTCCAATCGGCAATGTATGGTGGGATTGAACCAGTAATGCTGCAATTTCTCAATATCCTGCAGAATTATTATGATTAATTTAATTTCTAAAAAATATTTAATTAATTAATTAATTATAAGGAATATGTACAATTAATAAATTTAAAATGCAGATCAGGTATTAATTAATTAATAAAAACAGATAAACATATAATTAACGCATAAAATAATTATACATGAATGGAATTGGAATACACCGCTTACAGGCATGACATGCTACTCAAATTAGCTGACTTTGGGAAAGATAAGCCCTTCGTTTGTAGGTCAGTGACAAACCTGGAATAAACAACGAAGCCAAGTTAGAAATTAAGTTAATTGCGAAATTAAAAAAGAAAATTTCCGATCCGGGGGTCATGAGTTAACTTTCAATGTGGAACTCTGCTTACAATATTAAAAACTATCTTTTTCATGGTTTACAATGTTTTGTCGTAGACAGTGTGAAGTCCATTGTCCATTCTCATTTTTTAAAAGTGAGGATATCCACACTAGAGAATGTTATGTAATGAGGAGAATGTTAATAGTATATATTAAGCCATATAGTATAATGTCACTGAAAATTTTCTGTGTGTGTGTGAGTGTGAGTGTGTGGGCGCCCTCATTTTTTTTTTATTACGGACACACTTTTAAGCCGTGTGGTTTAATAACATTAAAACTAGCTCTGTTAAATCGCGCTGCTTAAAATCATATTCGCATAAAAAAAATTAGAGCGCCCGTACTAGAGAAAGATCACACATACACACATACACACATACACACATACATACATATATAGAGCAGAGTTTGGATTATTATTAATTGTTCTTACAAATATTGAAGGCTTGACATATTAAAAATTTCTGGCGGCAGCTCCCCTTCGAAGTTATTTCCCATCAGATTTCTGTGAGATTAAAGCAAAGAAAAGTAATATTATTAATAATAAGCTCGCGCGTGTGGGAGAATTCATTGTTTTTGTATGTTTTCTCGCATCAGGCAAATTGGTTTACTTTTATATGATGCGATATGTATACTGCGACTATTCTAAATCAAATCCATTATGATACAACCTACATTTCTACCTTTAATTAAGGAGGGACATCCATTCTACCCAGCCCATATTCCTACCTTTACTTGGCATGGTGTGCCAACGGAGTATATGTCAGAGTTTGGTTAACAGTTTTATGTAGCAAATTATTCTACCCAGCCCATATTCCTACCTTTACTTGGCATGGTGTGCCAACCGAGTATATGTCAGAGTTTGGTTAACAGTTTTATGTAGCAAATTATTAAACACCAACAAAAGCAGATTGTTTACACAGAGATTGCCCATTTTTCAGTTGACACATAAAAGGATAAAATGAATAGGCTTACAGAAAAAAGAGGTTGACCCATTTTGCAATGAATCTGGGGATCGGACCAGATAAATTATTCCCAGCTATGTCACTGCATTGACAAATAAAATTTCCACTACTGATATTTGCAGACTTCAAACAATAAGCAAGAAAAATCTAGACCAAATTAATCACAATCCTTAAAAATAACAACAACAATAACAATTAGAAAATGAGCAAACATGACACTTACAAAATCGTCAGATTCTTTAGGTTCTCATAATCTTTTGGCAAATCCCCCCTTAAATTGTTGGATGTCAACCACCTGCAACCACATGAAAGTTACTTTTAGGTTATGTTTAAGATTGAAGTGTTGTAAATTTCAATGTGGTATTGGTATGTACGTAGATGAATGATTGACATATAATAATTGCATACCAGCCAAATATGTGTGCGCGCGCATGTGTGCATGTACAAATGAATTTTCAAGTACAAGAATATATGTAGTACATAATTAGTTACAAGCGTATATATACACGACGATATCAACATCCTAATTAACCATTTTATAAATTCCATAAATAAATACTTCCACACACACTTACAATTCTTCAAGATTGCTTAATTTTCCAAGTTCTGGTGGGAGTGTACCTCTGAGTCCATTCTCCGGCACAGATCTAGATATTAGAAAATATATATGAAATTAAAAATTGTATTGTATTTTCAAAGAAATAAGCTAATTATTGATTTAAGTAGCTGGCTTTATAATTTTAAAAGTAGAGTGAGATTTCATACATAACCCCGAGCTGAGAAAGGTCTCCCAGTTCACGAGGAATTTCCCCCGATAGTTGATTGCTCCATAGATCCCTAAAATGCCCAGAAGTACATAGTAAGATAAATGCAAATGCAATTTTTGGAGTAAATAATTAATTGAATATTTCAATATTTTACTTCCGAATTTTTCGTTGGAAGAACTGTCGGATTTTGCGGAGCAAATGTAATTATTTCTATGTTGCTCTTCTTTTTTCATATTGGTCATATGTTTTGTTTTCTTAATTTTTTAAGGATAAGATTCATTGCGTATCCTCATTTACGTGTCATTTTTTTTCCCTTAGTAGTAAAATTTTTCTTGTACCCTTTAGATTTGCCTAAAAAAAAATAAAATAAATTGCATTGCATGTGAAGATTCTTACAATGTTTGAAGAGATGACAAGCGCCCCAACGATGGTGGTATCTTCCCCGTGAGTAAGTTCTGGCCCAGATCGCTACGGCAGGAAATCATAGACGTATGATGGTACTTCATAGTAAGAAAAGGAAGGGAACCAAAAATCTTCTATCTATTGAGATTTCATATCTCTGTGTGTGTTTGTGTGTGTGTGTGTGTGAACAAGCATGCATAATGTACAAAATTAAATAGTAATGATAAAACATCCTAAAATTTGAATCTTAAAAAATTTGAAATGTCGACTAAAATTCCTTGGGACGGCATGACACTTCACCGATTTGGATCCTCTTCAAATTCAATGCCGCCTGTTATTGGCAGTTGGCCCCTAGGGCTTGGCCAACTGGTTAAGTGACACGTCAATAGAGCTTTAAAAATTCAGGATAGGCAAGGAGAGAATCTCAATCTGACACTTCACTTAGAGACAAAATATGAAGGAATAATTTTAACTCAATGATCGTAGTAACTAATAAAAGACTTACAGTGCTTCTAGGTTCCTCAAATTCCCCAAGCTTGTTGGTATGCTCCCAGTTAATTGATTTTTTGATAAATCTCTACTCATCACACAAATCCAGTGTATCAGAAGAAAAGGAAAAAGAAAAAGAAAAAGAAAAAGGGAGCTATGATTGAATTACTTGCGGCAAGTGAGGACTTACAGAGTGATAAGCTGAAATAAATACCCAATCTGGTAAGGAATGGAACCATGAATTGTGTTGTCGGATAGATCACTGTTGAGTTTTGACATGTATATATATAAAACCATATCAAATATGTATGCATGTATTAATTAAGGCAAGAGTAATTTTATTTATTTATTTAAGTTATATCAAATAATTATATCCAAGCTTACGATGATATATATATAAGTATTTTTTTTTTTTGAGAATAGATATATATATAAGTATTTTAGCTATAAAAGCTTATGCAAAATGATTGATCATTGAAGTAATTATTTAATTGTACATACAGTGTCTGCAGGTATGTCAGAGCAGCCACATGTTCTGGGATTTTTCCAGTTAAGGCTACACTCTCCATGATTCTGTATTCAAAATGATTAACATGCAGTTAATAATGGAAATTAACCTTGCTTTTGTTATGACTGTCTAGGCAAGTAATTAGATTAGAGTTGGAACATATACATGCCGGAGATGTGCGGCGTCCCTTTATCGACGCAAGTGATGGTAATATTGGAGCTAAGCTTTGGCGTCTCACGGCAATATGAACTCAATTTAGGTAGTTGTGCCCTCCACTGCAAACTGGACATCATTTCCGTGAGACCGGCCACTGCCAATAATATTTCCGTCAACAAATGTTGTTAAAGTGATCATGAGCAAATGGATCTATGCTAGCTATATAGCTACAGGACAAAAACATTCGTTCAACTCTTAATTAATTTATAAAAGTTGCATGCATTATCGAATTTGCTATATAATTATAATTTCGTTTGTTTTAACTTTTAGCAATTCTCAATACAGAGAATTTATGCGCACCTGATAATTAGTGATGATATATATATATAGATCTTATAATAAGGGAGCTCATAATATAAGAGATAAGTTAAAGGACAAAAAAACACATATTTTCGATATACTATAAGATAAAATACACTATAATAGTTTTTTTTTAATCTTTTAACTTATGTCTACTCAAGTAAGAGATTCTTTTTTTGTGAAATTATATATATATATATGTTGTAAACTGATCATGCGTATATATGACTATATATGTACATTAAAAATTCAGACATCTGATTCAACGAATTAATTAATTCCTATGTACTTCTATGTATATAATAATGCAAACCGCATGCTAGAGAACCAAAAACCCTTTAAAATTATGAAATTTACTCGAGATATAAAGAATTATTAGCATATATTACCTTCATGATCAGGTAGATCACCTACTTTAGTATCATTTTCAGCAGCACTCTGAAATTTGAACTCGGAGCCAAGTTGACAAAGAAGAAACAAAATTAGTAAGAAAACAGTCTTAGAAATTAGAACCACGCGATGCCCAGCAGAACGTTCATCCATTTTATTTTATTTATTTTTAACTTTTAATTCCTAGCTGGCTGTTCTAAACTTTCAGTTCGCTCACCCACTCACTAGCTAGCTCCTGTCTGGTTGCGCTCATTTGATCATTTCTATCGCCGATAGTTTTATACAGGCGAAGAGATGCCAGTCTTGATTAAAAAACACGCCACCTGTGCTTTTGTATTTTGAGGGTACAAGAGTAATTATAGAATTCAGAAAAGGAAAAAGGAAAAATAAAAAAGAAAACAAGGTGAAAAACGTTGTGATGGATTAAATAAAGTCGAATCTATTTGGGTAATTGAAAAGTATTTGTTAAAGGGATGATTAAAGTTTAAAGATATTTGTGACTGATTAAAGTCGAAAGCTATTGGGGATAAGAAGCACGTTTACTTGTCTTCCTCTCTTTCTCTTTCTTCTTCACAACAAAGATGCTAATGGCGGTTCCCTAGATATATGTTTGCATTGCGCTTTTTACTTTCTTGTACTTCACATGCATGACTTTTCTTTTCCAATTTATTTATTTATTTTTCTTTGCCTTGTACTTAACCTTCTCTGTAGGGTTAAGATTCATTGTGTCTCCTTAATTAGGTGTTTTTATTATTATTTATAAAGCCTTCTCTTTCCACGGATATATACCTGTCTCTGTACGTGCCTTAATAGATTTCTAATACTTTAGCAAAGCTCAGGATCCCCTATATATATATATACATATCCTTCAAAAATAAAAAAAGAAAAGGAGTTTAAAATTATAATAATTAATTGTAGGTCGGTCAAAGCAAAGTGTGGATGTGTTGGCATCTATTTCCATTTGATCGAGGATATGTGGCCGGGTAATATGTTAACCAGACCCTCCATGATATTTTGTTTCAAGTTTTGAACGAAATGTAAAGAATTTGTGGCTTTGTTTAAATGTGGTCAGATTTTTGTCGAATTTTGCTGTTTAAGCCTTCAAATGATCTTTATTTCTTTATTTCAGAAATTTTTAGAATGTTCTCATTGATTTATATGTTCTGGTTGTTGGATTATGAGTCCTTTGCTTCATTTATTTTATCTGTAATTTATGCATGGTAGATTATCATGTAATAGTAACCCGATATTAAGTTCAAGTTATTATTGGAGTCTTATGGTAAATAAGGTTTAAAAAAACTAATTTCTCATGTCATTAATAAAATTTGAGATTTTTGTAATTAAAATTATAGTTTCAATTTTATATAATTTTAGTTCAAGTGCGGAATCTTTTTATAAAACGATATACGCATACCTGATTAACTGAACCGACATACATGTAGTCTAATTTATTTTTTTTTTTCTTTAAATGGTCCTCGACAATGTCGAGAAGAAACTTAAAATAAAACTAAGAAAAGAGTAAAATAAAAACAAGGAGTAGAGTTTTTAAGAGAAAGCCAAGCCTCTCAATTAAAAAAATACAAGCCAACAAAACATTAAGCACCGAATCAACTAAAGCGATTTTAAAGGGATTGGGAAGCATCCTTCTGAAGGAAGACACGGATCCCAGGTGGTGTGCTAAGTTTTAACCACGCATTGGTCTTAAATGTTTTCCACTTGTTTTTCGCACTCAGCGATTTCTTGAAATTTCCATGCAGCTTATCCCAAACAAAAAAAAAAAATTGATGAAGATTAGATTCGTGGCTCTAAAGCTCTTCAAACTTCAGGAATGGCACTAATATAATCCAGCAAGTATCAGGGGTGACAGATTGTTTCTATTTAGATTCTTAAATAATTCCCAGATTACACGATTCGTTGTTCACTCCATTAAAGGAAAAGAAAGATGCTACGATAAAGTAATTCTCCAATTTTCTGGTCCTTTAATTCGCAGACTATTTGTGTTCTTGGATCTGTTCTAGCTATCATGCAACTTTTAGGGCGGGTGATTGAAATTGAATCAGTTCCAATATTCAGTTTTTGGGGGGAAAAAAAAAAGGAATTTCATTGTATGGATGTTGGTATTTCTATACAACATCAATTTAATATTTGTACGTTGCCATCCTCATTGTACACATCATTGAGTCTTCATTAATATTTTATGAAACGACCCGTCCCGCACCCCCAGGACGAGTCTATCTAAACTCGTCCAATAGAATCGATAATAAATCTAATGTCTAAGAATTTTACCAAACATTCGGTAGAATCTCCCCTATAAAATTAACATTTCCAAACCTGCAATTTACAAAATAACACTCCCAAAATAATTCAATATCCAACCATCCTCCATAACCAACTTCTCAAATCAACATACCAAATATCACCCAAATTATTCTAATATTAAAATACAATGGTTATCCTTAATTACAAAATATAACAAATAATACAATTCGCGATATCTCGAATATAAAAGAAATTTACGACTCTTAGCACCATCACGTGGCCATAATATCTAAATAACTATCGTTGCTAGGTCGATTGACGTACCTGCAAATCTCCTGTGGGGGAGGGGGGGAATATAATAAAAACAGGGTGAGTGTAAAACTCAGTGAGCTCAGTGAGTGGATAATAGTTTTTGGAAAAATAAATTTATTTAAAATAATTTAATCTTTCCCAAATCAATTTCATCAAAATATCATAAGAACTTACATAAACTTATTTAATTCAAATCATGCACTGAAATAACAATATTACATAAATCTGCATAAAATCAATGAAATCATAATACTTATAATATCAAATACTGAATACCAAAAACTATCATCAAACAAGTACCCAAGGGAATGATAGCATCATATCCGGACCCTGACGGATGGGCAATTAGGGAACCATCATGCCCCAGAGCTACAACGGATAGACGGGGAAATGTCATCTCATATCTCATATATCTTAACATTTGTATCTCTGTAATCATCATACTGCATGCATAAGCCTCCAAAAGGCAAAAGCGCCCAAACACACAGCTCAAAGCCTCTATGTGTGTTCAGGCGGGCCCCAAATGCCTCTCATCTCATATAATCTGTATCACTATATTCATCTCATATTATATGCATCTCTGTATTTGAAGAGGAAGGGTACTGTCCAATATTATACACATGTACATAAACATATAATCACATCTGAAATCTCATTTCCTTTTTATTCAACATATCTCAATTCCACTTAATTCTCTTTAAAACTATAATCATGAATTTACTCAAAAGTGATAATAAAATCATTAATCAAACTCATTTTCAATAATAATAAATATCAGCACGTAGAATAAAAATTAATTTTTCTAGAAAATCAATAAATCAAAGCATTAAATATTCATTTATCAAAACAAATTGTACTGCACTATAAAATCAGAATATATTATGAAAATATGTTTTGTATATTCCACTCACCGTGACGATATCCAAACTCGGTATCACCAACGTCTGCACATTGATTCTCGCTCGCGGGTCCTCCTAATTAAATAAATGACATAATTATTATCCGTATCATAAAATACGACTAACGGTATGAAATAAAGCTCAAAACCAAACTCCCGGATACATAAATTTTCAAAATTACCCTTATGTCCAAAAATTACCAAAATGCCCTTGACACTGAAATTTACCGAATTACCATCGGAATCATAATTTATTAAACCATCCTCAACATCTTAAATTACCAAATTATCCTCAATTCAGATAACAAAATTAATCACAAGTTTTGAATTTACGAAATTACCTCGAAGTGCGAAATTACAAAAATGCCCTTAATAACTTAAATTATTGAATTACCCTCGAAATCTCAAATAACCTCTCTGTTGTAATCGAAAATTACCAAATTATCACCTATTTTCATAAATTACAAATTTACCCCAAAGTTTTATGAAATTACCAAATTGCCCCTACCGGTCAACGGTGACCTCCCATGCACGGCAATGGCGGCAAATCGTGCTTCCAAAACTGTGAGCTTTCTGGAGGTCATTCATGGCCAAAACGGAGGTTTCAGGTGGCGAGGTTGGTCGGAAATGAAAGCTAGTGATGTGAGGAGTGGAACCCAGCCGGTGTTGCCACCTAATTCCGGCGAGATTAACGGCGATGAAAACAGGTTGAGCCGCGGTCTTTCAAGCTTCGATCGTCGGCGTTCTAGCTATTTTCCGATGACAATGACAGTGGGGATATGACCGGCGTCGCTCAAGCTTCAGATCGGTACCAAGCTCGGCTAGTGAGGTGGCTGGAATCGGCGGCTGGAGCAGGGTCCAGGTCGCGGGTTTTCGGGTCGGATCCGGGTCAACTCTCTTTCTCTCCTTCTCTCTCGCGTGCCCCTCTCTCTTTCCTTTTTTTGGAAACCAATTCCCTCCTTCCATTTATAGAAACCAACTTCTTTTTTTTTAAGATTACTACTAATTAAGCTAATGCCGGACCCGTGTTGAAATAAAATCCAACTACAAGACCATTGAATCGTGTTCGAATTGTCTCAATTTTATATCATGACAAATTTAAAATTAATATCGAAGAGGGAAAAAATTAAATAATACACTTAATTAGGAAAATTAAAGTGCATATGTTACATTTTAATACCTACGTAATTTAGTTTATCTCAAGTATTACAACAGTGCCTTGGAACGACGGCAAATACAGACAAATTAGGATTTTACATATGATATGTATGTGAAGTCCACGTAAGTCTATACAGAGATATTTTAGCATGAGGAAAACGCATAAGGCAAAATTATATGATGTAGTTGGCATGAATCATAGAGAAGATACAAGACATGGGTATTACTTCACATGGGGACATCAAGATCAAAGTAGTTGAAGATAAATCAATCTCTACATAGAAGTTATCTATCGAGATCAAGCAAGCAATATTCCTTGAGATGGAAATTACAATTGGCGTGATCATTGAAGATTGAGATTAAATTGTTTTGATTTAAAGCAAATGATAAACAGATATTGAAGAGACAATATTGCTATACTATCATGAAGAGTTCTTTATATATCTAAAGGCTTTGGGAGCTATCAAGGGAAAAAAATTTAGACTCTTCATTACACGTGATTCACCTGTCACTATATAAAGGCGAGTCATTCATATATTTTACTAAAAGGATTCTACTTCAGAGGCCTCAACCTTGTGATCATTCTTTGATTTGGGAGACATTGTCTCTGGTCTTTTCAGAAGAAGGGGTCAAATGTTCGCAACAGAGGGATTTTACAAAGAGGTGACATACCATTGACTAAGAAGTCTTGCTCGGGAGAGGAAGCAAAAGACATGTGGTGTACACGAGGTGTTAACTTGGTTATTATGACAAGGTAGCCACAATCACTAGAGGGTGTCTCATATTGTGTAAAATTTCAATAGTTTGTAATCTCTTAAACCTAGTAAATTATTTGATATCTAAATGTGACTCCATGGATGCAGGGATTTGAATCCCGAACCATGTAAAAATCCTCTTGTTTGTTTTATTTTTACACATTAATTTGTTTAATTTGCCTTTAATTAAACTCGGTAAACCTACTAAAATTGGATATGTCATATCATTTTTATTTCATTAATAATGTGTGATTTAAACCAACAAAGTGTTGAATCCACTGGCAATGGAGTCCCCTTAAGTGGCTTGACTGGGTTTGCTCCCCAGTTCGAGTCGCAGGGAAGTCACCTTTGTTGAGAAAATATGTGCCTCCCGATTCGAGTAGGGACTTCTAGTCTGGGTTGTGGTACGGGCTTAAAGGTGCCTCCTATAGTTGGGGTCCTCCCCAATACCTCGTGGTTAAGACAAAAAAAAATAATGTGTGATTTAATGCTAATACATAGAGTAATAATACTGGTCAATTTTTTTTTTATAAACTGAATTAATTAGTAATAAAATAAAAGAAAGGAATTACAACTGTCCAGAGGGGACATAATGAGTTTTATCCCTTAAAATTTGTAAGAAGTTAAAGTAGAAAAAAGAAAAAAGTATGAAGTTAAACCAAAAGAGGTAACCATATAAAATGATATTTTAGAAACTCATTGGCATCATGAGAAAGTAACTCCAAAATCTCTAAAGGCGGAGTCTGCCACCAAGTGAGAGAATCACAAATAAGACCCAAGTTAGTTAAATGATCCGCCACATAGTTAGTTTCTCAGAAGATATGAGAGAATCTAAACGCCATAGAGTTGATGAGATTACAACAATTCAACCATATGTTATGAATACCCCATGGAGGATTGAGCGAACGATTGGAAAAAAGATGAATGACTAACATAGAGTCGCTTTCTAGCCAAAGACAATACCAACCCTTGTCATGAGCAAATTCAGTAGCTAACGTAGCTGCCATAATTTCAGCAAAGTAGGCAGTGTTAATGCCTAAAGAAAGACCAAAAGCACCTAAAAAGATCCCGTGTAATCTCAAAAAACACCACCACAAATTGAGCTACCTGGATTACCTTTAGATAAACCATCAATGAAAACATTCAAGAATGCAATAACACGAATTTTTAATATCAGATTACTACTAACCTACCATAAATTAAAAATAAAATAAATGAAACAAAGTATCCTTAATTCCAAAAACCAGACGGAAGATAAAAAAAATCAATGAAAACATTCTTAAAATTTCTTAAATAAATAAATAAAGATCATTTAAAGGCTTAAACAGCAAAATCGGACCAAAATCTGGCCATATTTGTAACAAAGCCACAAATTCTATAGACTTTGTTCAAAATTTTACCCCACTGGTAAAAGATAGAGGGGGTGCACAAAACGAAAATTAATCTCTTGAATTCAAATGGTCAGTAAAATAAAAATATTTGAAGAACTTGAAAACAGTATAAAATTTTGTTTTGAGAATCAAGTTCATATTTAATCTAATTGAAACTTTTAATTCGAACATACCCACTCCTTGTTTCGACCGAGAATAATCATTAAACTTTTAAACCTCTTTATTTATTCTTCTTTTTGACGGAAATATCAAAAAAAAATATTGATTTTGACTTTGTGACGAATATATGTACTTTTATTTTCCTATTGTGAATAAAGCAGTTTCCCTTTTCTTGTTTTATTTTGAGTCTGTTCATTTTGGGTTACATCAATAATGCCAGCCTATAATTGTTCTTCATGCCTGTTAAAAATTCAACAAGAATAGTATCAATTAATATTTTCAGGCTTTATCGGGCCCTTTGAATACGAATTCACCTGCAAAGAAAAAGCATATATTCTCAGGATTTTATCAGTCCTTTTTCTTTTTTCTTTTGCTTTTTGAAAAAGTTCTTCTGTGTTTGATAAGTAAACTATTTATTGATGGTATGTGACCTCAGACATTCGAGCATTCAAACAAGTGAGAGGAATCGATACAGAACCTTCTGCTTGTATGTGATATACTGGCCTTGAAATGATTGTTGGGACAGAATAACCTACCACTTCAATTTATTTATAAGTAATGTTATACTTGGTTATTTAAAAATATTTGGGATTGTTTGAAATTTCTGTTAGAAGGCTCAAAAATAATTTTTAAAATTAAAAGTTAACTTTACTGTTTGATTAATTTTCCTAAAAATCACTTTTGACAAAATAATTGTATACTATATTACAGCTGATTTTTTCACGCACTCTTTTTACCGCAATTCTTCTTTGTCCCATTAACTATACCATCAAAACCTCTCTAGTACTGCAAATAAGATCACCACTTAGGTTAATATAGTAAATCCACTACAATTTAATACTCAGATAAGTTAATAAACTCTATTATATAATAATTTTACATAGTCCCAACTTGGGCTAAAGGTCTAAATTAATGATTTCCATAAACTACTACGATAATATTTTTTCTTAAAATTCTTATGCAACTATGTAGTCTCATTCAAATCATAAATTTATAATTTGTTAAAATTAAAAATATAATTGTTATGATATTTAATTAAACAAAATTTGATTGTTGTGAAGAGAAGAGGACAAAAATGCTTCTTATCTCCAAATTCCAACAGCTTTCAACTTTAACCATTTCAACTTTAATTAATCATTCAAAATATTTTTCACCTTCTTTTCTTGTACCCTCAAAATACAAAGTGCAGGTGGCTTGTTATTTGATCAATTCTGGCATCTCTTCTCCTATATAATAAATATCGGCAATATAAATCAAATTAGCAGAGCCAGATAGGAGCTAGTGAGTAATTAAGCGAACTGAAACGTTGAACAGCCAGCAAGGAATTAAAAGTAGAAATAAAAATAATTTGATTACATGGTCCTCTGTTATATTCAGCTGAACAATCTACTCTGACTGTTAAAACTCAATTTGTTTTTTGGGTTTCAGATTCTAGCACACTTTCTGTTCAGCCCAGTCAAGCTATATATATACACACACTTTCAGGATTCCAGTAAGTGCTTCTGCTTAAAACCCTTTTATGATTCACCCATGCTTGTTGCTAAATCTCTGATTGATGTGAATTTAAACATGAAAATTTCTAAAACTTGTTTATAGAATTTGATGGTCGATGATGATCTTTTATCAAGTTAATATTTGCCGTCGTATCACTTAATTTTAAAGTTATGATAAATATATTTTCAATAAATTATTGTATTAGATCCTTGGTTACGCAGAGAACCAATTCGTAACTTGTTCTACTGAAGCTCGAAGCTAAGACCTCAGTCTTAGGAAAGTCGCTTTTACTATTGAAGCGACCTAAGCAATTAATTATTGTATTTGATCCTTGGTTACCAAGAGAATTTAATCGTAACTTGTTCTATTGAAGCTCGAACCTAAGACCTGAGTCATAAGAAAGTGAGCTAGACCTTAGCTTCAATTCTCAGTTTTTTGTTCGATACATCATTATGTTCTAACTAGCATCATTCTGTCGATTCACGCATATGACACAATTTTACTCTGATCAATGTTGTTGGGTGACTTCACTATTCTGATAGATGTTCTGTCAAGTCCCATGGAAGTGAGATGAATCCATTATATATTTTGTCTTGTCCCTCCTAGTACTGAAAGTGCTAGTCTCTTTTCTGCCATCTGTACTTTATGTGTGTCATGATTGTATGGTTGTACCAGAAGCCCATACGAGCTCATAAGATGTATACTTTACTGAGATGATAATGAACATGAAATTAACAGGGAACATTTGCCCGAGGATATGGCGGCGTCGAAAGCGACAGAGGCGATGATTGGGACATTGATAGAGAAAGTGTTTTCTGCATTGCCGACTCAAGCTCAGTACGCACTTGATTTTAAAGATCAGCTGGAGGCAATGAAGACAAAGCTTGAGCTAATGACTGCCTTCATCTCCTGACCTGATAAGCAGAAAACTCGGGGGGAGTTCATGCAGAAGATCTTGCCTAACCTGAGAAAAATAATTTATGAAGCTGATGACATAATGACGATTGCCAAATTAGAGATGAATATCGGAAAGATGGGTTTTGCCACAGGTTCTCACTTCGTGACTTGTTTTTCATATACCAAACAGGCAAGGATTTGAAGCATATCAATTCACGGATTGAGAAAATGGAGTCTAGCTTGGGGGTGTATGGAAGAGCAGAACAGCCAATCATCCAGCAGGGGCCCAATAATTCATCATACCAAATATTTTAATTATTCCCCAGAGGACCGCGAACCATCTGAAATAATCGGTTTGGAGAAGGACTTGGAAAAGATTAAAGGGTGGATCCTTAGCAGTAATGAGAAGCTTCAGCAAATCGGTATTGTGGGTATGGGTGGTTTAGGCAAAACCACCATTGCCCAAAAGATATTCAATGATAGAGAGATGGTTGCATACTTTGAGAAGAGGATATGGGTGCCAGTTTCTCAGAATTTCAGCGAGGAACGAGTCATGAGGGCCATGTTGAAACAGCTGGGAGAGGATGAACCGGGAATTGAAGAAAGTTATTTGCTGCACAAAATTCAACAGAGGTTCAGTGACAAGACCTGTCTCATTGTAATGGATGATGTGTGGAGAATGAATCTAGATTGGTGGAAGAATTTATATCCGACTGAAAAAAGATGCTTCGTTATCATCACATCTAGAAATGAAACCGTTGTCAACAGTATGGGAGTTGATGAGTCAAGAATTCATCGCCCAAAAATTTTAAATGAAGAGGAGAGTTGGTCATTACTCTGCAAGCATGCATTTTTAACGAGCAAAGGAAAATGCCTCAATAAGGAGTTTGAAAAAAAAGGCAGAGGGATCTTGAAGAAATGCGGGGGACTACCGCTGGCAATCAAGACAATACACTACAAGAAAAAGGATCTACTATGACAGTCATTTATGTGACAGTTTTTTATCTGGAGAGCTACAACGATAAACGGATGATAGATTTTTTTTTTATCATGCATTTACGACATACTTGTGATAGAAATTTTATCTATCAAACATCTATGATAGACTGGTGATAAATTATTTGGCTATCAAAAAATAATGACAAGTTTATGATACAATTTTGGTCGTCAAGCAGCTTTTTTATTTTGATTTTATTTTACAAGATTGACTGAAAATTTTAAAATAAATAAAAATTAAATAAAGAATAAACGGTATCGTTTGGATTAAAAGAGAAAATAAGAAACGACACCGTTTAGATTGAAACTAAATAAAAACAAAACCCTCTTCGGTTTTCAACCATCGTATTTTTTTTCCCAAAGTGTTGGCACTCTCATTCTTGTCTCTCGCTCAGTCGCTCTTGTCAATCTCACACTCACAAAACCCTTCTCGACTGAAATCCTTGCATGGGCACTGAACCACTGCCGACGATCTCTTGTATTTCACTATCGATTTTGGCCCTCACCAAGAACTATATGGAATACCCACCAAACGCGTGTGCTGCTACTATTGAATTTTACCCTAACTGAGAACCCTCACTTGCCCACTGTCGCAACCATTTGATCAATACAGGTAAATAATGTTTCTAGTGTTGTGTTCCATTTCATTTTTAATGTTCTTGTCAATTTCGAACCCTAGATTTGTAAAACTTAGAAACCCTAGATGTGTTCTTGTCAAATTCGAACCTTGTACACCTAAATCTTGAAAATCCTAGATGTGTTCTTGTCAAATTTGAACCCTATACATGTAAAAGTTGAAAAGCCTAGGTGTGCTCTTGTTAAATTTGGATCTATTTGATTGGAACTACAAAATCAGACATAGGCTTTGCTCTTGACTGTGAAAAATCACTTGCATGTAGCCGTATGTTCACTATCTTCGAATTGGGGATCTCCCAGTATTTGATAAAAAGCGTGAATGAATCTTGGCACTTTAATTGTTGCAGTCCATTTCTATATATGAAGAGCCAAGGAATATGAAGCTTATTTTGTTCATTCGTAAAGCAAAGCTGATACAATTCATGGCAAAGCTTGATGAGGTGTTGTATTTAATCTTGCTCATGCTTAGTCTAGGTGTACAGTTCATCTATCACATATTGTTCAATTTAAGTTGACATATTGTTGCTTTGCTTTTTTAAGGACTGAGTGGTGTTAACTTATAGGAATTGAAGAATCGTGAGAATTTAAATCTATATTTTATATTTTATATGAATTTGGCTCATTGAAATTATTTTCCAATTGAGTAATAAATGAATAATGAAATTTCCTTTTGTGATTTTAAGAAATGGATGGAGTAAAATTATGTTAAAGGCATTACACATATTTATTCCCAGTATCAATTTGGAACTTTGTGCTTTGAAGAAGAATTGTAAGCTTTATTATAATTTCAAGAACTCAACACTCCTCATTGCTTTTTATCTGCAAATGATTCACTTGAGCACTAGTTACAGAAAACTAATTAGCAGTATATCTTGATCTTTGGTAGTAGTTGCAGGGCTGATGCCAGTGAAGCTCCGATAATATTATTGCCTTCAATAATCTTGATTTTTCAGGATCTGGGCTCATTGTAGGAAAGCATGTTACTTTAGGATTGAATGAAGTAAGTGGCTGATTAACTAGTGGGAAGAAATTACATAGCCCATATTTTTTTTAAAATTTTCATTTTTAAAGAGAAAAAAATCATTTATGAGGTTAATTATCTATCTTGTTGAACTGTATTCTTGTAATTGAGATCAATCTGAAGTTGATGGCTTGTTTTTCAGAAAGAAAATCTGAAGGCTGTGATTGATTATTTGCAGGACGATGGAAATGTCTCTATGATTGGAACTTTTAAGACGTGGAACTCTTGAACCCTATGTTTAGTTATATACTCATATTAATTAATATGATGGTTTTATTATTATTATTATTATTAGTAGCGGCTACAAAAGATTAAAAGAACTTAAAGGTGTGGCTTGTGGCTTTTTTGCTATTTGGGCTTTAACTGCTGCCTCACCTGTCATTGCTGCTAATCTGGTGTGCCACTTCCATTTTAGTGTAATTACATAAGTTATCTTACTTGATTGATTAATTAATTAATTAGTTCATGGATTGAATAGCCAAATTGATGAATTTTCATGTCTTGGCTTTGGGGCTGTTGGATTTTGCTGCTGGAAAACTACATTTAGTAATTTTGCTGCTGCAAGACTGAATTTTGCATAGATTTGATGCTGGATGTTGATGAATTTTCATGTCTTGGCTTTGGGTCTGCTGGATTTTGCTGCTGGAAGACTACATTTTGTAATTTTGCTGCTACAAGACTAAATTTTGCATAGATTTGATGTTGCTGAATGTTGAGTACTTTGCTTGGTTTTGGATTGGACTTTGTCGCCTATTGGCTTGACTTTGGAATATTGATTAACTAATGTAATGTAAAGTTTGAATTGCATGTTTTCGGAATTTAGAAGTACTTTGGATATTTCTATGGATAATAAAGTTCACTAATTTAGTTCGTTGGTTTTGGATTTAATTGCATTTAGTAATTTATTTTCTTTCATATAATTTTTATAATTTAAATTTTAAATTGAGGAAGCTAAAATTGCATAATTTTATTTTAAATTAATAAATAAAATAAATAATCATTTTTTTTTTCAAAAACACACAATTGATATCCACAAAAAAAATACAATCCAAAATTTTCTAAAATAATGAAAATATAAAATAAAAAAATAATTTCCCTCTTTTAAGTTGTATGACATAATTATGACAGGTAAAATTTATCACAACTCGTGACGTGGTTTTATCTGTCATCTTTTCTTGACGCTGGCTACAATGACGGTAAGGATAACTGTCATCCACCCCCTACGATGACAGTTTTTCCCTGTCATGATAGGTCATTTTTCTTGTAGTGATAGGAGGCTTGCTTGCTCCAAAAGTCCATTCCCTTAGTGAGTGGAATAAAATCAATGATGATTTTCATGTATATTTGACAACCGAAAGAAAGAAAAATTCGATGGTGGCTTCTCTACGACTGAGCTATGATGAACTCCGCGCACATCTACAGCAGCGCCTCTTGTGTTTCTCTGTTTATCCCGACGACTTTGAGATAAGTGGTGAACAGATGGTACATTGGTGGGTGGGAGAAGGACTCATCCGGGGCAGGGACAATCGGACTGCTACGGAATTAGGCTTTGATTATCTTTCAGAGCTAGTAAGCAGATGCTTGGTTGAAGTTGTGCATCGAAGAGGCTATGATGGCAGGGTCTATAGTTGCAAGATGCGCGATCTGGTCAGGGATATGACCGTTCAGATTGCAAAAGATGAGGCTTTTTGCAGGTTTGATGAACAAGGCAGGCAGAAATTGACACAAGACTCGCGATGGTTCGGTTTCACCAGTGACATGGATCCAAAATCTCTGAAAAAAAGTTCAAGGCTCAGGGCATTGATACTGACATCAAGCACTCCAGTTTCCTTTTGGAATGTGAAATCGCTTATGTCACTGAGGGTGCTGGATTTCTCATACTGTAAGCTAGATCGAATTAATGTTGAGGATCTATTGGATAAGATCTCTTCATTTAAACGCCTTGCATGTCTCAACTTAAGCGGAGTTGCAGGCAATTTTGAGCTGCCATCTTCAATTCAAAAGCTTCGTAATCTCCAAATACTTGTTCTGAGGAGGTGCACCAAACTAAATCCATCAATTACTTGTTTGAAGAAGTTGATCATCTTGGACTTCGGATCTTGTCCTCTCCAGTATCTACCTCATGGACTCGAGAAGCTAATTTATCTCCAGGAGCTGTCTGGATTTCGGGTGGCGAGTCGGTCTAACGCACAAGGCTGTCAACTTAACGAGTTGCTGGGACTGAAGCAGCTAAGAGTTCTACGAATGTCCATAAATAATGAGAGTGAAATCTCGGAAGATGAATGGAATGTCTTATCACAGCTCGAGAAACTCAAAGTTTTAGCTATTGATGCAGAGGATTGTAAAGAAAAACATGTATCACAGATTTTTGATAGGCTTTTGCCTCCTCCGAGCCTTCAGGAGCTTTACCTCCGGCGATACCGCCACGAAATTCTGCCAAAATGGATTAATCTTAAGCACCTCTCAAGCCTGCAATATCTCTGTCTTGAGGATGGAGACATGATCAGCAACTTCGAAATCAGTTCTGAATCTGATCAGGATAGCAATGGCACCACATGGGTCCTTGAGGGTCTATGTTTAAAGTTTATGCCAAACTTAATTCTTGATTGGAATGTTTTGCTCAAGGATATGCCTATACTACGTTATGCAGAGGTTAGTCGTTGCTTCAATCTGAAAAATTCCCCTTTTCCTCTTGACAAGCCGGCTGTCTGGAAGAAGAATCAAGATTGTGAAATCAGATTGTATGGTACACTGCAACTTTCATTAATTATACTAGCCACTTATGATAAAATAAGAGCATGACATGTATTATTGTTGGATCTTCTTGAGGTATGTATTCAATTTGTCTATTACCTGAGTGTCATGAATATTCAAACTTGGCCAGTGTTACTGTATTAAGTTTTCAATAATATTAGACATCCCAACATTTGAATCTCAAATTAAATTCAAATATCATGTGTCACTCATTTATTAAATAATTTAATTCATAACTTCTAAAATTATTTAACTATCATTCAATGGATGAATGTTATATCAGTTGAGACTTAAATTAAGACTTGAATATTGGGATACCTAACTTTCCTCTTAACCTTTTTCATTTTTTTATTCTTTTAAATCATTGTGCAAATGAAAAAAAAAAAAAAACCTCAAACTACTTGCAAGTTACATATATTATCAAAATTCAAAAAACTTCAACAACCAAACAAGAGATAAAATCATAAACTATGTAATCGTTCCTGAAGAGACCAAGCAAAACTCATATGAAGTACTGCAAAGGCCACACATAATAATAGGATTTAAATTCAATACTGAATTGATTTTTTTGCTAACGTTTTAGAAATATAATTGGTAGTCATTAGATAAGAAAATAAAACTAATTAAATCTTAGCCAAATATTAATGTACATGTATTTGTGATAGAAGATTATGAATAATTGAGCACAGATGAGTTCCTGTCTTTGTCTTTTAATGTCATTTATAATTTTCCATTGAGGTTACAATTGTAAATTTAAAAGAGGGGTTTTTATCAAGATTTTGAGTGCACGCAAAGCAAAGCTAAAGATGGGCCTGTTTGTTTTTTTTTTTTTACTTAATGGCTTAATTTACTTAAATTCAATCAATTAAGTCATTAAGTCCGTTTGTTTTTTCAATTTTACGAAAATTTTCAGTCATTAAATCATTAAGTTATTAAACCAATTTTTTTAGCTTTTTGCTTAATCTAAAAAGTCTTAATGATGATCATTAAAAGATATTCTCCAAAATATCCCAATTTAATTCATCGATTTTCTTCCTTACTTGAATAAAATTTAATAATTAGCATTATTATCTATCTCTATAACTTGTGTTGATGTAATGATAGACTATTATTATTTTATCTTTTTATTTTCTTCAAATTAATATTATTATCTTCATATTTTTTTATGAACAATATAAAAACATCGTAAATTACAATAAAATCAATTAACATATACTAATTAAGAATATTAAAGAATTGAATTCAATTGAGTATGATTTTTTGTGTTCATAATATATATTTTTTTTTGTATTCTTTAATATGTGTGATTATTTGTTTCACATTTATTATGGCACAAATGTAAAAATTATAGTTTTTAGATTTTTTAAGTTAAAAAATATTTTAATACTTATTTTTAACAATTTTGAAAAAATATATTATTTAAATTCAGACGTTCAACTTTATTTACAATTCAGACTAATTCAAGTGTATTCAAATATTTAAAAAAAAAATGCCACCGAATTGGTAGCTAAAAATCTGCCTTTTTCCATTTTTTTTCTTCATAGGGAAAGTAAGCAAATAAAAGATGGAATGAAGGCGCTAAAGACTGCCACAAAAGATATTGATTAGCCTGATTAGGCTGATTTCAATTTCATGCTACGGCAGGCTGCATCCCTTCCCATTATTAGTTATTGTTAGGCTTTAGCATGCTATGTTTATTCCCTACTACAACTTTGTTTAAGTATATTATTATTAGCACCATCTCTTTATAAAGTAAGGGAAGAAGAATCAATTCTCCGCTCACTTTTAGAGCACTGATTTTTACCTATCATTTTTCTTTATTTTGCATTAGAATTTCATTTGATAGGATAGAGAATTTGGGTTTGTTCTTCAAGGATTAGGATTCTCTCCTTTTTTTTTTTCAATCTCTTTTAACCTCTCTTAGTCCTTCAATATTTATAAATTTATTTCTAAATAAAGTGAAAAAAAAATTGGCTTGATTGTCAATATCAAATTTTAAAATTCAATCTTAACCACTTATTTCACTTGAAAAGATTAGGGAAAAAAATATTAAAAGAGGATCTTTGTCCATTCTTAAAAGTCAAATTAAAACTCATAATGATGGTGTTGCAGGATACTTACTACTATAATAAACAAGTTTTTTTATTAGAAGGATTGATTACAAACTAGAATTTAGTATTTTTTTTAATGCAAAATGTATATTTAAATTAATATAGCATATGATGAGTCATGCTTAATTGCTGACATTCATATTTTTAAAATTATCAACATGGAGTTGAAAGATTAAAAAAGAAAAAGAAGATATAAACTTCGATACACTAAAGACAAGAATAGTGCATTCTAGTTCATATTTTTCTTATCTTTTAACTCTGTATTTTAAATTCATCTGAACACCCAAACCTAAGCACCAGGGTACATATTAGATTATAAATTGAAACTTGTCAAATGATTACTAATATTATTATTTTCATTGTTACCGAATGTTAAGCATTCCACTTTACCCATGTACGTATTTGAATAGGAATATTCATAATACTAGTTAGCATAAAATTCTATTTAAAAATAAATTAAAAAATAAACCAAAAAGATTCAGAGAGATTAACCCAAAAAAATAACCAAAACATGTCACAAGGCAGGACGAAGATGAACAAGTTCAACAATGGTTGACTTGAAACTCTTTTGAAGGCCCAATTTTATAAGTGGGCTATGTAAGGTATTTGAGCTATGAAGACCACTCTCTTATGGGCTTTTTTTAAGCTCAACCCTGACATCATTCACATGCCCGTTTATTTTCAAGTCAATTCTACAAATAAGTAATTTTTTTTATTACATAACTCCCGCTTCTTTTATTATACACCCACCCTATATTTTTTTTTTATTAAAGAAGGGCTCACGAAGAGCTAATGCAACACTAAATGGGAGTGTGCAATCCCATAAGCATCATTACATAGTAAACCAAAAATAGCAAGGGGAGGAGACCACCCTACATTCTTTAATTTCATATTAAATAATTTAATTTTTATGGTCTCCATATCGTATATTAGATTAAATGAGGCCACTAAAGAATTCAAACATGAATGACTAGTGATGACGAATGCTAATGATTGATGCACAAGAGATGGAAAATTCTCATTTTTAACACTTATTGTTAGAGTGCAATTTATGCACTAGTTTTGTATTGTTTACTTCCTTTAATATTGATGTTTTGCACTTAATAATAGTGATTTACTTGTGTTTTATTTTTGTAGGTACAATTCTATTGATTTGTGCTAAAATTGAGCTACAAGATGATGTTTGAGGATAATTGTTTTCCTGGAGCAATTATGAGCTTTAGAAGAATTTTGTTGATAAGGCGTGGGCGTGTGCTGTCAACTAAGGACCTACAGTTTTTATTTTAACGTATTTTATCTTTTTGGTTATTTTTGTAATTTCGAATTTAATATTTAGATAATATTTTAGATATTAGTATTTTAATTTTAAAAAAAAAAACTCTATAAGAGGAAGGAGACGTGAAAAACTAAAAAAGTGATGGTTGTCGAAGTCAACAAAAATAAATTCCTACTCTAAATAAATTGTGTATAGTGATTGAGCAGGGTCGTGTCCACAGAGATCGGTAATTATTTAAATTCTTTTAAAACGTAAAACATAAAATGGGGGTTTTGTTGACAATAATAAAAATAAAATTAAAATAACAAGAATGCAAATTAAAGTTGTAATTCAAATTGGAGAAAGCTCTGGTTGAAGGAATTAACTCAGCTTGATTCGACTACTGATCATTGATTCAAATATAGATTATTATTACTTATGAATAGACCGGTTATAGCTATTGAGATCCTCTAATAGCCAATCTCTCCTTAACTAGTCGACCGTTGGTTATTTCCCTAATCAATAGACAACCCTAGATACGATCATAGGATTTAATCAATTGACAGCCTGAAAAATCAGAGAGACCCAAATCCTAATCAGCACATATAATGATTTATTTAAATTAGATTGTTTATTCTCATAACACAACTCACTGCTATATTATTTGTCACAAACATTAAAATCTTCATACGATGAATCCTTTAATTGACAATAGATTAAGTTGATAATTAAATAGTGGCCAATTACCTAATTAACAAACATAATTATGAAACTAATTCAGAGAATAAACAAATACCCAAAAAGTAATAAAACAATTAAAGCATAAGAAAGATCTCACAGTAGTGATGAATCAAAGCTTCATTAACCTTCAACCAGAAAAATAGGTTTAGTTCTTCATAGAGAGAAGAGAAAAGTTTAGATCTAGGGTTTCTTTCTTTTTCTCCAATCCAAAATCCCCATTTTCACAATAGATTCCTCCCTTAAATACTCTCTCTCTCTTCTCTTTTAGAGTTCTATTTAAAATAAAATATTAATATCTGAAATATTAAATTCGTAATCACAAAAATGGCCAAAAATAAAAAACACGTTAAACTAAAAAGCTGACAAAGACGCGCCCACGCCTTATCAACAAAGTTCTTCTGCCGCTCATAATTTCTCCAAGAGAACAAGCATCCTTAAACATCATCTTGTAGCTCAATTTTATTACCAATCAATAGAATTGCACCTACAAAAGTAAATCACTATTATTAAGTGCACAACATCGATATTAAGGGAAGTAAACAATACAAAACTAGTACATAAATTGCACTCTAACAAATTCCCCCACACCAAGATGATGCTTGTCCTCAAGCATATAACTCAAGACTAATCCCAAATCTCCACTCAATTCTCATATCAACTCATCCAAAAACAATTTTAAGCAAGTATACCTCAAGAAATTAAGTCGATCAACATTCGAGAGACAAGGATTTTAAAGCATAGAATCTCATAAGATAGAATAAGAACATTCAACCACCAAGAAGATCCATTCAAAATTCAAGTGCAACAAGATTTAATAGCCCTCTCAATAACTTCACTCCATGCACTCAAAGTGTTTAGGGTGTCATTTATTCACTCAAATCAAATCAAAGAATGCTATTACCATAAGCTTGCTAATATATCACATCTCATTCCACAAAACATGAATAAAACGCAAAAATCTAAGGGTCTTAAAAGGGTTGTAATGGGGTTAAATAGGTTAAATGAAAAAGAAAGGTTTACAAAAGAAAAAGAGATCAAAATGAGAAGAATGAACTTATTGAATGAACTTATGATATCAAAATGCTTATTTCTACTCAAGTCACCAAGAATGTAAACATTTTTTTTTCGATTTTTCTTTTTCTTCTCTTTTTTTTCTTTTTTTTTTCTTTTTTTATTTTTTTATTTTGGTTTTTGAATCAAACAAAAGAAACGAACCTTACACAATTTAATTCAAGCATAATGCTTGTTGATCTAATTGAGAAACTTTAATACAAGGTAGAAAAAGCATCAAAATATATCCACACAATGAGTCCAAAAATCTCCTTAAATTGAGGCTCAAAAAGAAGAAAAATGGTTAAGTAGACAGAGAGAATTAGATGGGTAATGGTTAAGGCTCAAACGAAGATAGCAAATAAAGGTCTTCGGGTAGAGAAAAAGGAAAATGCGAGAATAGAAAAATGGTAAATGATTTGCCCTTATCATTTTAATGCATAAAATCCCATAATGTGGCTTCAACATGCATAAAAAAGCAAGTTCTAGAATAAACAAACTAAGATTGATATTCACATAACAAAAATATTAGAGCAAAGTGGTTGCTCATAGGCTCAAATCCTCACAAAGTTGGTAAATTTACCATCAAATCATGTACACTCTTCAAATAAATCAACCATCAATAGTGGTGTAGAATGAGAAGAAGGTATGAGTGAGATATAAAAGGAAAGGTAAAAAAAGATAATAAGCGAGAAAGATGTATGTAGTAAAAAAAATGAAAGATAAAATGTGAGTGATGAAAGAGTATGATAAAAGAAAAAAATAGATGTAAATAATTTGAGATAGATGGGAAAAGAGTAGTGAGAGAGAAAGGAAAAGAAAATTAATAATATATGAAGCATACTAACTCCAAAATCATTTAAGGATGAGTAGATTGAAAATAGATGAATAGAGTGAAAATAATAATTCCAGACATCAATAATGCAAAAATCCCTCCCCCACACCAAGAACTTACATTGTCCCCAATGTAAGATAATCAAAGCTTACATAAAAATTAAAGCGTAAGGATAAAAGATTAAAGGCAAAAAAAAACTTCCCTGAATTGTGAGCTTTGATCCACATAACGTCTATGGGCTTGGCGGAAATGGTGGGGTAAATCCCACACTCCCGAAGTATGCGGCCAAATTCTGCTCCATCTTGTTCAGCTTGTGCTCCATTTTCTCTAACTGAATGCTCAAAGGTGGTGCGGATGTAGAATGAATAGTTGGCGGGGCAGCAATGTTGTCGTCAAACTCGTCATCAGAGGTAGCACCACTCCTAGCATAAATCTTCTTCGGAGGTTGAGTGGGTCCTGATTCAGTAAACTGAAATCTCCCCTCCTTGAATTCGACCAGACCTGTTCTTTCAAACACAGACATATTCAAAAATTCCTTTTTGCAAGCAGGATGCAAATCATTATTGTCAGGATCAAGCACACATAGGTTTATAGCTAACAGAGTAGTGTATGGACCAAGAAATAAAGTCCTATACCGTTTAAGCACACTTTGAAATTGATCCGCTAACCAAAAACCTAAATTAGGCCTCACATCATTTAACATGCACCAGATAAAATAAAATTCAGTTTTAGAGAAAACTCTTAAGTGATCTTTCTTGCCTAAAAAATTATATGCTAAGAATCGATGCACACATTTCAAAACAGGATCACGTAAGAAAGAACTCTTTGATTTACTCAGGTCATAGGCATTGTGATCAACAGATAAATTACGCCAAAGACCATAAGGCTCAAAAATTTCGCTAAAGTCACAAGTTGTTCCTAAATATGCATCACTAGAAGAATAATCATCATCAATGAATCTTAAAGCTAGGTTAAAATCCGTGATAGAGTGTGAAAAATTTCGTCTCATTAACCTAAACTTTATGACATCCGGGTTATGCAAAGTAAAATCATTCGGCATATTAAATTGAAAAGTAGCATAAAAGTCCCTAATCAACTCAACATAACCCAAACAATCAACATCAACAAATTTATGCAACCCAATCTTATCTATCAAAGAATCAAAATTATCCTTAACATTCAATTTTTCAAGAGTCGGGTAATGAATATACTTAGTTGGAAGTATTTTGCGCGTGGAAATATCTTTGTACCTCTTTTTCTCTTGTTGATTCGCGAATGTGAGGCACCAGCCGAGATTGGATTCCGCAAGTGGCAAAACACTCATGCCTTTTCCATGTTTCGATCGTTGTCTCACGGCTTGGCGTGAATCTGAAATTGTGTTCCATGGAACCGTAGTGGGAGCAGCAATCTTAGATTTCTTTGCGACGGGTGTCTTTTTAGATGACTTGGAAGTAAATGCTTTCTTCTTCGGCATTGTTACAATGATTGCACTCACGGATTTCGATTTACCCGGCTAGAATATAGGGCGCAAGCTGGTTGCGTTGCGTTGCTTCTTGGCTGGAGCTTGCTGCGCGGCTTGGGGCTGGTTGCGCACTGCTGGTTACGTTGCGCGCGAGAGCTGGTTTGCGCTGCAGGTCTGTTGCGCTGCTTGGTTACGTTGGTGCGTGCTGCGGTTGCTGCTGCGTGTCTGTGTTGCAGGGCGTTGCTACTGCTGCTTCGCGAGGGTGACGGCTGGATTGATTTGCGCTGCGCACGCGGGCTGGAGTTGAGGATCTGCGTATCGGGGCGTTGCTGCTGCTGCGTCGCGGGATGTGTTGCGCGCACGCGATTTCACGTGTTGCTGCAGGTGAAAAAGAGAATCAACAGTGAATTTTTTTTTTTGAATTAGGGATTCGTGAACATTGATTTGCGATTTTTTTTAAAATAAATAAATAAATATATAAAAGAAAGAAGAAAAGAAAATCTTTTTTTTCTTTTTTTAAATAAATAAATAGATAATTTTTTTATTTTATTTTTTATTTTTTTTAATGATGAATCACTTTGAGACACTAAAAATTTCAGAAGTACTTTTTTAATAAGCACGTGGGCACGCCTTAAAACCATTTTACTTTAAAAATCACAGAAGTACTTATTAGTTAAGAAGTGGGCACGCCTTATCGAAAATTTTCTTCTGCCCACAATAAGCAAACACATTATTATTAGTATTATTTTTTTAATCAAAACTGAAAGAAGGCATAACAAAAACCAAAATAAATAAATCATTTGGGTTGCCTCCTAAAAAGTGCCTTTGTTTTATGTCTTTGGCTAGACACATTTATGCATCCATCTCCATAATTGGGACTCTTGAGAGCCACATCCTCCACAATATTCACCGAAAAACCTTCATAAAAAGGTTTTAAGCGATGACCATTAACTTTAAAAACTTTGTCAGAGGTCGGACTCCGAATCTCAACTGCACCATGAGGAAAAACATTAGTAACAATAAAAGGTCCAACCCAGCAAGAACGTAATCTACCCGGAAAAAGTTTAAGCTTAGAATGGAAAAGAAGAACTTTTTGACCGACAGAGAACTCCTTTTTCAAAATCATTCTATCATGAAATGTCTTCGTCTTTTCCTTGTAAAAAACTTCCTGCACTATAGGGTTAATAACATCCACAGAAAATACCGAATGTTCCTCACTAGGATATTTCATGCATCATTCATATTGAATTCTATAACCTCTCCATCAAACTCCATAGTGAGAGTCCCTTTATGTACATCCATTTTAGTCCTAGTAGTCTTAAGAAAACGTCTTCCTAGCAAAATTGGGATAGAATTAGAGGAGTTATCATCTTCCATATCAAGTACATAAAAATTAGCAGGAAAAACCAACTCATTAACTTGTACTAAGACATCTTCTAATACCCCATCAGGATATGCATTAGATCTATCAGCTAGTTGAATTATCACGCCAGTTTCTTTTAATGGACCAACATTCAAAGATGAATAAATGGAACGAGGCATGACATTAATAGAAGCTCCTAGATCTAACATAGCCTTTTCAACTTTAACACTACCAATTTTACAAGGGATAGTAAACATACCTGGATCCTTGCACTTAGGAGGTAGTTTCTTTTGGAGAACTGTTGAAACATTCTCCCCCATGTGAACTTTTTCATCTCCTCTTAATTTGCTTTTGGAGGTGCACAGTTCCTTAAGGACTTTGGCATATCGAGGTATTTGTTTTATAACATCTAATAAAGGAATATTTATCTCAACCTTGCGAAATGTCTTAAGGATGTCTTTCTCTTGTTCCTCCTTCTTGGATTTTGCAAACCAGCTTGGAAAAGGAGGAGGTATCACAATAGGTAGGGGTTTCGCTCTGGTGGGTTGCGCATCTTGAGATTTAGGCATCAATTCATTCTTTTCAAGCTCATCTTCTACATACTTTGTCACTTTCTTACTAGGCTCTTGCAACTCCTTCCCACTTCTAAAGATGACAGCACTAACGTTTTGCTTTGGATTCACCTCAGATTGTGAAGGCAATCTTCCTAATACTTGAGACTCCAGACGGCTCACTGTAGTCGCCAATTGACTCATTTGGTTCTCTAAATTCTGAATGCTTGTTGTAGTTGCATGTTGAAATTGTTGAGTGTTAGTCGCAAGCGATTTAACAATTTCTTCAAGAGATATACCTGACTTGGAGTTTGACTGTGGAGGTGCTGGTTGTCTTGGTGGATACTGTTGTGGGAATCCTGATGGCCTAACTCCATAGCTGAAGTTGGGATGATCCTTCCATCCCGGATTGTATGTTTGTGCATAAGGATCATACCTCCTCTAAGGCATGCTTGGAAATCCTCCAACTGCATTGGCTTGTTCAACGGGTTCTTCTTGAAGTGTAGGACGCATATCGGTTGAATGACTCATATTGTAACAAATGCCACAAGTCTTCACATGTTGCACATTACCTACAATAAACTTTTCCACAAGAGAAGTAAGATTATCTAAACGTTGTTCAACAGAAGAAATATTTACCTCATTCACCTTCCTTGAAGTGAGATCTTGCCTGCTGCCAAAATGTTGTGCATTGGCAGCCATATTTGATACCAACTCCCTTGCTTGAGTAGGGGTCTTGTTCACCAATACACCTCCACTAGCAGCATCTATCATACTCTTATCCATTAATGATAGTCCTTCGTAAAAATATTGAATAAGAAGTTGATCAGAAATTTGATATTGAGCACAGCTGGCACACAATTGTTTGAATCGCTCCCAATACTCATACAAAGTCTCCCTAGGAAGTTGTCTGATCCCACAAATATCTTTTCTGATGTTGGCAGCTCTTGAAGCAGGAAAGTACTTTTCAAGGAACTGCTTCTTCAAACTATTCCACGTTGTAATCGATCCAAGAGGCAAGTAGTACAACCAGTCTTTAGCTAGCCTATCTACAGAGAACGGAAAAGCACGCAGCTAGCCTACGCCCTGTATTCCAGCTGAGTAAATCAAAATCCGTGAGTGCAATCATTGTAACAATGCCGAAGAGGAAAGCATCTACTTCCAAGTCATCTAAAAAGACACCCGTCGCAAAGAAATCTAAGATTGCCGCTCCCACTACGGTTCCATGGAACACAATTTCAGATCAAAAAGCTTCTGTTGACAACCACTAAGATTAAATCCTATGATCGTATCTAGGGTTGTCTATTGATTAGGGAAATAACCAACGGTCGTGCCTTGGTTATCGACTAGTTAAAGAGAGATTGGCTATTAGAGGATCTCAATAGCTATAACCGGTCTATTCATAAGTAATAATAATCTATATTTGAATCAATGATCAGTAGTCGAATCAAGCTGAGTTAATTCCTTCAACCAGAAAAAATAGGTTTAGTTCTTCATAGAGAGAAGAGAAATGTTTAGATCTAGGGTTTCTTTCTTTTTCTCCAATCCAAAATCCCCCTTTTTACAATAGATGCCTCCCTTAAATACTCTCTCTCTCTTCTCTTTTAGAGTTTTATTTAAAATAAAATAATAATATCTGAAATATTAAATTCGTAATTACAAAAATAGCCAAAAATACAAAACACGTTAAACTAAAAACTGCAGGTCCGCAGTTGACAGCACGAGCCCACGCCTTATCAACAAAGTTCTTCTGCCGCTTATAATTTCTCCAAGAGAACAATCATCCTTAAACATAATCTTGTAGCTCAATTTTATCACCAATCAATAAAATTGCACCTACAAAAGTAAATCATTATTATTAAGTGCAAAACATCGATATTAAGGGAAGTAAACAATGCAAAACTAGTGCATATAATTGCACTCTAACAAAAAGAAAGAAGAAAAAAGAAACTCTAGATCTAAATTTTCTCTTCTCTCTGTGAAAAACTAAACCTATTATTATGGTTGAAGGTTAATAAAGATTTGATTCATCATTACTGTGAGATCTTTCTTGTACTTTAATTGTTTTATTGCTTTTTGGGTATTTGTTTATTCTCTAAATTATTGTCATAATCATGTTTGTTAATTAGATAATTAGCCACTATTTAATTATCAACTTAATATATTGTCAATTAAAAGATTTATCGTATGAAGATTTTAATGTTTGTGACAAATAGCATAGCAGTGCGTTATGTTGTGAGAATAAACAATCTAATTTAAATGAACCATCGTATGTGTTTGTTGATTAGGATTTGAGTCTCTCTGGTTTTTCAGGCTATCAATTGATTAAATCTTATGATCGTATCTAGGGTTGTCTATTGATTAGGGAAATAACTAATGGTCGTATCTTGGTTATCGACTAGTTAATGAGAGATTGGCTATTAGAGGGTCTCAATAGTTATAATCGGTCTATCAATAAGTAGTAATGATTTGTATTTGAATCAATGATCAGTAGTCAAATCAAGCTAAATTAACTCTTTCAACCAGAGCTTTTCCTAATTTGAATTACAATTTGAATTTGCATTCTTGTTATTTTAGTTTGATTTTTATTATTGTCAACAATCCCCCCATTTTGCATTTTACATTTTAAAAGGATTTAAATAATTACCAATCTCTATGAACACAACCCTTTTCAATCACTATACATAATTTATTTAGAGTAGATATTTATTTTTTGCTGGCTTCGACAACCATCACTTATCATCAAAATAGAGGCGTTTGGTGTGAATCTCTCCTCTCATTTGCATCACTAATGGCATCCTCATTGTGCTTTGATCCATTCTTTCATGAAAATGGCGACATATATAGTTTAGGGTTTTTAAAAATATATTTCATTTACTTGAGATATTATTCAAGGTAAGTGAAACAAAAACTTGTGAGTGCTTAGTTGTTTGATTTGTAAATTTTTTTATGATAGTAGGTATTAAAGTATGAGGTTCCAATCTCGTTCGTATTAGTGTGAAAGAAGTCGGATTATCATCATATTACTTAAAGAATATATATGTATAATAAAGAGATGAAAATGGATGTAATAAAAGAAATTATTTGGTGGGTAATTTGTTACTAATTGAGATTCACTAAATAACAAAGTGAACATAAATAGAAATAAAAACACAAAATATAGAGATATTCAACCCATTCAAGCATGTTGTTTTTACTTTTATTATATTCATTTTCAAGTATAAAAATATGGAGTATAAAACCCTTCTTTATAGGCATGGACAGGGGTGGACAAAAAAAATCGATGCCCACTAAAAGACCAAACGGCACCAATGATTCAATTTGATGTGGTTTGGTTATTTGTAGGATTGATGAATCAGAATGTAAAATGAGAATGATTGATAGTATTTATTTGTTAAAGTAGAAGTGAGAATGAGAATGAAATATATGAGGCCCATATGTTTTTTGAATTAACTAAACATATGAATTAACTATTAAGGAATGTTGAGAATCAAGTTTCCTTTCCTTAAACTTTTTATTTTTCCCCCATTAAATTTTTATAATTTTTAAATTACCCTTATTAATTTTTGCCACTTGCAAATAGGTCCTAAATTATTTATCATTAGTAATACAATAATAATAGTACTACTAGTAGTAGTAATAATAATAATAAGATATCATTGTCGTCATTATTATTATTATTATTGTTATTATTATTATTATTAACAATAATTATATTGACTGATAATAATCATAATCACAATTATTATAATAAATAATGAAAATAATCAACTTAGGTTATTTTAGTAACTTGTAATAATTTATTTTGATTCCAAGACAAAATAAACAGATTAATAATAATACAACTCATTTTGATTCCAATTCCTATAAGTAAAGTAAAAAAAAATTATTCTGATTATCAATTAACATTCTGATTCCATCCATTCCAATTAAAAATTAGTAAACGTAACATAAAAAAAATCACAAAATACAAATGAATGAACTTTAAAAAACCAAAAAAAAGGGGAACCAAATTACGGATTAATTCTAAACCGAACCAACACCGTGTCCATCCGACATAGGAAAATTAATTTTTTTTATTTTGTGGAAATAGCATTTTCCATTGCCCAAAAATTTTCAAATAGTTTTGGTGGCTTAAAGATAATTTATTTGTGGGGTTACGAGATGGGACGACGACAAAGAGTCACTTTGGGATTGCAATTTTTAATTAAATAAGTTGGTTTTACTGTATGGATGCAATAAGCAGCTAATTAAAAAAGTTGCTTGGTGTTTACTAAGCTGTGTTGTCACGGTTGCTGTAAATTTTAAAAGTAATGTACGTGCGTTTGTTAAATTTTATTATAAATGTATTATTTTATTATATAATAACTAAAACATATGTAAGTTTAAATTACCTTTTATTTTTTTTAATTATATATTAATGATGTTTAAACATATCTTTTAAAAAAACATGTAAAATGACATAAACTGAAATTTTTTTAATAAATTTGTTATATAAAATATGATAAAAATTCGTACTAATACGTAATCTAGATAAAAAAAAGTAATATATATTACATTAATATTAAACTTGATGCAATAAACACGGAAAAAATTATAAATAAATTGAATATTAAAAACCATGTTTATGAAATTAATTTTAAAAGTTATGGTTAATTCATGTGAAATTGTTCAAAGTTAAAAAAAATTTACATAATTATATGCAAATGTTTTTTTAATTTTACAATAGGAAATACAAGTAAAATATAAAAAATATGAACTTACTAAACTAAAACTTTGATACTAGAGAGAATATACACCAGTTGTAGCTGTAATTTGATTGTGGTAGTAATATGATAATTAATGGCTTAATATTATGGTGTATGAAAAAAATAAGATATAATTTTTTTAAAAAAATATTAAGATTAAAATAGAAACTTTAAAAAATGTATAATAGATTATTTAATAAGATGTTTACGAAAAATAATTCTCCACAAAAAAACTAGTTACTATCAAAATAAAAAAAAAAAGATTTCTTTATGATGCTGTATTTATTTTTACAGTATTGATAATGGGTTAATGTGGATCCTTAGATATAAGAGTTTTAATCTGAATCATTCATTTAATATAATGGATAATTAGATAATTAATTAAAATATAGCAGGTAACTTACAGGTTGCAGGTAAATATTAATTTTTTAATTTTAAATCAATATTAATTTCGGAAAAAACCACCCACACCCCTAAGATTTGTTAAAATAATTATACATGTTCCTTTAGTTTCATAAATAGTCTCATAGACCCTATTAATTTCGTAAATGACTATTATACCTTTTGACTAAATCAATCTAAATAAATATAAATATAGTAATAGGATAAAAATAATAAATAAAAATCATATGATACAAATAAAGTGTTACAATAAATATAATTGATAAAATAACATGTACAATAAAAATTTTGTTAATATTAAGTTATTATTAGTCTATCCTGACGAATGAACTAAAATCTATTAATCCAAAAATTGATCTTAAGATTGATATTAATATAGACATAATTAAATAAGATATTGTTAATTTTATAAATTATTGTGAATGTTAGGTATAATTAATTAATTTTATTAGTATGTCAAGTAGATTTTAATATTAGTAAAAAGAATATGACAAACTAATAATAAAAGAATATGAAAAATAATAATGTTAAAAATAAAATTTTTAAAATCGAAAATATTTATAAAATTTTATCTTATGTTATGTATAAAATATTTTTTAATTTAAGGAGTTTTGTATGACCATTTAAATAAAATTTAGAGGCGTGAGTAGTCTTTTTCCTATTAATTTTGTAGCGTATTTGAAGTACTATATCATTTTATATCATACATCACACTTAAGATGTTGATTTTATTAAGGTGTTATGTTATTAAAAATTAAACTTAGCATTTATAATGTACTACAACTTTAATGTAAAATGTAATAAAAAATATAAAGACATTTTCGAGTAGTCAATTTTAGTTTTCTTTTACAAAATAGTATTATAAAAGACAACTGGTAAAATATAATAAAAATGGTATGGAAAAAAAGTTAATAGAGGTGATTCTCTTTATTAAAACATATGACGTAATACACAAACGCACACATATTCAGTACTCCTATTTATCCTTATTTATTGATAGGTGGGAAATTAAAATCGTATTTACCCTAATATATTATGAATTGATATGTGAAATATAAATATTATTAAAAGTTAATTCGCAGACTGATGAAGTAAACCATCCTTTATGAACATTTGATACATTAATCTAAGGTCAAATGAGATATATCACATGATATTTCATATAGTAGTCCAATTTTCAACATTTGCATATGGTTTTATAAGCTAGTAAATCAATAAAATGTACCATGAGAAATCAAAGGCTATTCCATGGCCATGCATTAGAATAAAATAATCTAACAGTACATACTATATCCGATCGATAGATTTTGAAATAGTTTGATTACATGATAATCGAGTTATCTTATAACATTAAGGATATGATTTAAGTAATATTTTAGCAATTTTGAGTTTCACATTGAATTTTCAAATTAATTAAATGTTGAAACCCGTTCATGTTTGGCCTGAAATTACAACTTGATAAAATTACAAAAAACCAATAATGAATGGCGTAGGATACATAGTAAAATAAATTTTAAAATGTATTTAAACGTTCGTATGAATTTTGTGGAATTAAACAAAATATGTTGTTCAAGTGAAATTGTGAGAATATTTAAAATTATAGGGGTGGTCACTGAAATTTCTCCAAATTGAGCCACAACCCCATGATACAGACGGTTTTGTTTTGACAAATACGATTTGTTAGCCACTTTGACTGTTGGTAGAATAAGTTCCTATCGGCAAAACACAATTCAAACTCATCTTTGCAAAGAATAAACAGTATCTCATCAAGGATCAAATCTAAGCGGAGTTTTTGTTCAATCATTCGGACTAAATTCGAGTAGAGTTCTTAGTCAATTAATCAAGTTGTTCGGTTTTGAAAAATATTTATATTCAAGGTAAATCTGGGAGCTGTCATTACAAAAAGCGATGGATATTGATGAACAAGGTTAGTACTGATATGTTCTTTGTAATTTGATATTTAGAATTTTTATGATTATTTTGTTGTTGTGTAGAGAAATGGTTATAACGAGATTTTTGCTATGTAACCATGTAATGACCAATGCTTTAAAATCAAACACTTGTTCGATTATTTGTCCAAACCCAAAAAAAAAAAAAGGCACGCAGAAACATAAGAGAACTGAGAATATGATGTCTGCCAGTCGTGCTTCTTGGAGAAAGAGGCTTAAAAAAAGAACTAATACATCATTTAAGTTGGTTGTTTCGATGCTTCTGAGCAGTTTGTATTGTTTAAATCATATCTTAATGTCGAAATATTGAAATTGAACATTGTAAAATTATTTGAACTCCTAACAAATAGAGGTTTCTATGGGGATATAGCTTCTAATTTTTTTCCTGAGGAATTGATATCATTTAATTCAGAAACTTCTGGTCTTGTGTAGTTAGAAGACAGCTGTGACCTTTGTGCACTAAATCCTGAATATCTCTAAGATGAGAAGTCCGACTTTGATTCTGTAAATTTCTTCCACAACTAGATACATTTATCTATCCAAACATATATATTATGTAATGTTATATATTCTAGATCAATACAGTTAAATCATGGAAGTTGGCTGATAATCAGAGGCTTGGTTGCTTCAGTGATTCTGAGCAGTCAGCATTCTTTAAGCCATATCTTCATGTAGAAAATTCAAATAGAAAACCGTAAAATTATTTGAACTCCTGAAAAATAAATCTTTCTATAGATATATAGTTTGTAATTTTATTCCTTGTTAATTGATATCAGTTAATTCAGAAACATCGGGTCTTGTGTGGTTTCTAGACGGTTGTGACCTTTGTGCACTAAATCGTGAATATCTTTAAGAAGCGAAGTCGAAATTTGATTCTGTAAATTTCTTCCGTAACTAGACACATTTATATATATCCAAAAATATATAATATGAAATCATATATCTTCTAGATCAGTACAGTTTAATCATGCAAGTTTGCTGATAATCATAGACTTGGTTGCTTCAGTGATTTTGAGCAGTCAGCATTCGTTAAGCCATATCTTCATGTAGAAAACTTCAAATAGAAAACGGTAAATTATTTGAACTCCTGAAAAATAAATCTTTCTATAGATATATAGTTTGTAATTTTATTCCTTGTTAATTGATATCAGTTAATTCAGAAACATCGGGTCTTGTGTGGTTTCTAGACGGTTGTGACCTTTGTGCACTAAATCGTGAATATCTTTAAGAAGCGAAGTCGAAATTTGATTCTGTAAATTTCTTCCGTAACTAGACACATTTATATATCCAAAAATATATAATATGAAATCTCATATATTCTATATCAGTACAGTTTAATCATGCAAGTTCGCTGATAATAATAGACTTGGTTGCTTCAGTGATTTTGAGCAGTCAGCATTCTTTAAGCCATATCTTCATGTAGAAAACTTCAAATAGAAAACTGTAAAATTATTTGAACTCCTGAAAAATAAATATTTCTATAGATATATAGTTTGTAATTTTATTCCTTGTTAATTGATATCAGTTAATGCAGAAACTTCGGGTTTTGTGTAGTTTCAAGACAGTTGTGACCTTTGTGCACTAAATCGTGAATATCTTTAAGAAGCGAAGTCAAAATTTGATTCTGTAAATTTCTTCTGTAACTAGACACATTTATCTATCAAAAAATATATATTATGCAATCTCATATATTCTAGATCAGTACAGTTTAATCATGCAAGTTTGCTGATAACAAAATATTCAATATTGTTTTTGCAGTTATCAACCAAAATTCAAAAGAAGCAGAGTTTGACATTCCTTCATCACATGACATTCTTTCAACAGATAGGGCAACCATTCTGCCAAGTGTAGATGATTCCTCATGTTCCATTGTTTTTAATGGTAAGCACCTGCAACAACTCACTAGTGAAGATGTAATTGGAAGTCAATTTGAGACACTTACAGATGCTGAGAATTTTTACAGTAATTACTCGAAAGTAATGGGCTTCAGCATTCGTAAGAATGATATAAGGTATGATAATGATGGTCAAACCAATGTGAGACGTTGGGTTTGTAATAGGGAGGGCGAGCGTGCTAAAAAGTATGTTGAAAGGAAAGATAGAATTCGGGAACCGAGGGCTGTTACGAGAGTCAAATGTCCAGCTGCTTTTAGAGTGAAGATGAATAAGAAGGTTGGTACTTGGGTTGTTAATCAGTTTATCCCTGAACACTCACATGAGTTGGCAATGAATTATGAGATTAAGTTCCTTCGATCCCATCGATCAATTAAAGATTGTGACATGGCTCAAGCTACTGCGATGAAAACTGTTGGTATAAAGACTAGTCAAATTATGGATTTTTTAGTCAATCAAGCTGGGGGTTATGACAATGTGAGCTTCACACTGGAGGATTTGTATAATTCATTAGATGTTGAACGTCGGTCTATGATGCTTGAAACAGATTCAGAATCTGTGCTGGCATACTTAAAAGGAAAAGCTGATATGGATCCGAATTTCTTCTGTCAATACACTGTAGATGAAGAGAATAGACTTTCAAACTTGTTTTGGGCTGATTCTATTGCTCGTTTAGATTATCACCACTTCGGGGATGTGTTAGCTTTTGATAGTACGTACAAGACAAATGAATATGGTAAGCCAGTAGTCATGTTAGTGGGAGTTAATAATCATTATGCAACATGTTTTTTTGGATGTGCATTACTTGTGGATGAGACAATTGAGACATATATGTGGGTGTTGGAAACATTTTTGTCTGCCATGAATAATAAAAAGCCTATTTCTGTGGTGACTGATGGAGATCGAGCAATGAGGAAGGCGATTAAAAAGGTGATTCCTGAAACTCGTCATCGTTTGTGTGTTTGGCATCTACAGAGGAATGCACAATCTAATGTACGTAATAAACCTAATTTTATAAAAGTATTTACAAAGTGTATTTTTGAATTTGTTACACCTGAAGAGTTTGATAAATTATGGTGGAATATGGTGGAGAAAGAAGGTTTGCAAAATAATGATTGGGTGAACAAAATTTATACAAAACGACATAGATGGGCAGAAACATTCTTAAGGGGTCATTTCTTTGCTGACATGCGTACTACACAACGGTGCGAGGGAATGAATGCATATATGAATAGATTTCTTCAACAGAAGTTAAAGTTGCAAGGATTTGTTCGACAAGTTGATCGAGCCTTGTCACACACAAGATACAAAGAATTGGAGCAGGCATTTAAAACAAAGCATTCTAGTTCTTTGATGAGTACCCATCTTGAAAGCTTAGAGAAGCATGCTGAGAGCATTTACACTCGGAATTTATTTTTCATGGTTCGTGATCAGATTCGCAAGGAAGCTCAATTCATGGTGTCAACCTGTGTGACTGTTCTGGATAGGCAAGTGTACCAATTGACTAAATTTGGACAAGCGGATAAGAGGTGGACTGTTGTGTACTACCCAAAGGATCAGAATTTCGAGTGTAAATGCATGGAGTTTCAATCATCTGGCATTTTGTGTTGTCATTTATTTTGTGTGCTGAAGTCCTTACATCTTTCTGAGATACCTAATTCATTGTTTAATAGAAGATGGAGCAAAGATGCAAAAGTAGTTGAGTGTCCACCAAAGTCATTGGATGATCAATCTAGGGATATCCTAAAAATGATTAGGTACGGGTCACTAAGTACCGAGTTCAATGAGATTTGTTACTATGCCTCGATGGAGATCTTTGGATACTTGAAATTAAAGGGTCTTATCACACAACTTAAGTCTGAAATGTTAGAGTTGAGTGGGAATTTTGACGAGAAAAGAGGTAGATGGTCCAGTGAGAAGAGAAATGCTGCTATTATAAAAGATCCATTAAATGTGAAGACGAAAGGTGCTCCTAGTGCAAGATTTAATAAAGGCGTCAATTTGAAAAAATGTGGGTATTGCAAATTACCTGGACACAATAGACGCAAATGTCCAGTACTTAATGAGGTATATTTATATTAGGATAATTCTTACAAAGGTTGAATATTTTAGCTGTTATTTAAATTTATTTTTATTGATGCATTTTTGTTTGGCATAATATAGGTTGGAAAAGAAGGTGATGAGAAGCGGAAGAATATTACAACTTATGAAGTCAGTTCAAATGCTTCATTTGATATTAATTTGGTAAAGTAATTATTAATGCCAATGGCCAAATAATTTTTTTTAATAAAGCTGTTTATTTTAAGATGTACGGTTTTAGTGCTAATAAAGTGTGTTCATTTGTTTCTGCTTGTTTAGGAGAATGAACCTGCAGATAAGAATGTTGTTGAGGAGAAATTGCAAGAAGAGAATGATTTTTTTTGCAGATTAATGATTTTTTATGTAATTAGTTGACTTTATTTTGGCCGTAATGATGCCATGAGTTGTAAGAATTATTAACCTTCTTATAGGCCCCATAGATGATTGTATAAATAATACTACTAAACTTTCTTCAAATTAAGTTCATTAATTCCATATTTGTGCCCTATATTTATGCTTCCAAATGGATAATTTTCTTGAGAATTTTCAACATACTCAGTTATTTCTTGTCTAGTATTATTCTAACAACTAAGAAGAATAAGAAAATCTTTTAAATAAGATAAATGAATTTGTCGAAATCAATCTATCATCAAACAAATACATATCTACTTGCCTAGTTGCCTTGCGAATTAATTAATCCTGCATGCTTTTTAGCACTATAATAGTGTAATCACATAATCTACCACCAAATATACTATTTATGCTTAGAGTTAATATCAATTAACAACAAGGTTATTATGATCACTCTTTGGTGACAATAAAACACCAAAAATGCAGGTGTCATTATATATCTAAATATAGACTATATATATAACAATAATCTAATATTAAACTCTTTCCTAATTAAAAAAGCTAGAAAGTTAAATGATTAAAGGAATTCGCAGCTGGCATAAATATGGAACTCTAAGTTTATCTATACATGATGAAACTTGAAAAAATCCAAACTAAAGCAAAATTGCAACATGGCCGACCAACTTACTGTTCATTACCAAAAGATATATGAAAAAAGCATGACATTAAAGATTCGCTTTACTTTCTCCTTTTACTCTACTGTAAAGGCACGTTATAGAATGATTGTGTAAACCATGGCTGCAAATACTTAAGGCAATAAATTGGCAATACAATAAAAATAGAGCTGTTACGTTATTAAAAAATTCTGATTTGAAAATACGATTAAAACTATGAAATGGATTCAAGAATAACTTACCGAAATATTTATTAAGAGAAATTTATAGAATCTCTTTCATCTAATCATTAGGAGACAAAGATAATTTTAAAGAATCTAATTATAAAAATATGAGCGTTAGAGATAAAGAGAGATTGTATTTTACTTAATCTCTATTTCTTTTTTATTTTAAATTTAAAATTACCTATTTTACAAGTTTGTTAACCGGTTAAAATAATTTTCAAATAATTAAAAATTTTCATTAATAAAAATAATATATACCGTTGATTAGATCTAACAGTCTATATTTCTTACACTGTTGATACCGTAAAAAAAATTACAGCATCATAAAGGGACCCAAAAAAAAATTATTAAAATGATCAGTTTTTATAAAATTTACCAAATACAAATTTTATAATAAATTATAAAATAAACATTTATTCAATTTCAATTTCCACATCAAACGGGGCTAAATTTAAATTTGTATCCTATTTTCAACTTCGGGACGTGGATCCGGCCGGAGCACTGTTTGCGTCACTGAAACTGCAACAATAGATTTCATCCTCAGCAAAAGAGGGAAAGGAAAAAAAAACGAATAAAATTTAAATCACAGTTTTGAGTTTTTGACCCAGAAAATTAAAGTTCCCCAGAAAATGATGGTCCGGTACAAGATGTACAATTCATTTGGTTTCAAAAGTTTGGCGGCGATGCTGTTGCTTTTGATTCTCTCCAGTTCGATTTCGTACAGAGCTTCAGCTGAGACAACCATGCACACTAACAATTGGGCTGTCTTGGTTTGCTCTTCTCGCTTCTGGTAACTAAATCACCTTCATTTTTATTTTATTTTATTTTTTGCAGTTATAATTTTTTTTCCCGATTTTGATTTGATTTGGGAAGAATTAACGCTTTGCCATTACATTATAAATTATACCCATGTAACAATGTTGATGATAAACAATACCCATGTTACAATTTCTCTTTCTTGTGATTGTAATTTCTGAGTTTCAGCTAATATTACTGCATTCTTGTTGATAAGCTTGATTCTTTAAGTTTTTTATTGCTTGGATTCATAAAGTTACTTAGTTACTAGATACTTGAGCCATGTCAAATGGCATTGTTTTGATGAACTAAAAACCGATTCCATGTCCTTGCCAATTGAATTAATTGCTGAATTGGTTTTTTCAGGTTCAATTATCGGCATATGGCTAACACATTATCCTTATATAGGTACGCAATTAGCTTGTTGTTTTCGCATCATCTTGTGAAGTAATTTGCATTCCTCTTCCCTCCTGTTTTCATTTGTCGACTGTGCACTTTAACTTGATTTTTCAGAACAGTTAAGCGGCTAGGAATACCCGATGAGAGGATAATACTTATGCTGGCAGATGACATGGCTTGTAATGCTAGAAACAAGTATCCAGCACAAGTTTTCAATAACGAGAACCATAAACTTAATTTGTATGGAGATAATGTCGAGGTCGGTACTGTGTTCTCCAGATACTCTGCCTAGATCTTTAGGTTTTGAAAGGGGTGCTGTCTCCTTATAAGTCTCCATAAGGCTTTCAATGAACACCTTATGGAGACACTCAATCAAGAATTTAAATTTAAGGTTGTATAATTACTGAACATGCCTTGCTTTTAGGAAATTAAAGTTTAGCAGATACTCAATTTACTAAACTTCAATCACCCAGGTAGACTATCGTGGTTATGAAGTGAATGTTGAAAACTTTTTAAGAGTTTTGACCGGGCGTCATGAGGCTGCTGTTCCTAGATCAAAGCGTCTTTTAAGTGACGAAGGAAGCCATATTCTTCTATACATGACTGGGCATGGGGGAGATGAATTTTTAAAATTTCAGGACTCAGAAGAGCTCCAAAGTCATGATCTAGCAGATGCAGTGAAGCAAATGAAAGAAAAGCGCAGGTAAGATTGTATTCTGCTTTCATGTCTGTTGCCTTTAACAATAACATTCAACCATAAGAATGAAAGTAAAAGGGTTTATAGACTTGTAGTTCTGCCATTTTGGATGGTTTATGGATGAAACATATTTATTTCTCAATGGAAAATGCCGACGTGAAATGCTAATCGTTTATGGTAGATTTTGGTGGCCGCTGACATTTATGCAGTAATGATCCTGCTTAATAATGAGCTTGTGTGTCTTACCACAAAACTAGATTCAAGGAGTTGTTGATAATGGTGGACACTTGCCAAGCTGCCACACTCTTTTCTCAGGTTAGTATGGTGTGTTTAAATGGGTTTCACTTTTCATAAATATTAGACTAGTTACTTCTAGTGATTATTAGACTTTACTTTTCTGCATTATTATTTTTAAACTAGAGAAACATGCACATGGTAGTGTGAAGAAAAATCTCTAACCTACGTTGCTCGGTTCGAATGGTTAAATTACGAATCACTTCATAGCTGCTCTTTCATTGGTGACTACTCATAATTATTTAAGAATCAAATGTCATTATACTCAAGCAGTTATCTGTTTCATTTGTGGGCCAACACACCTGCTCCGCCGCATGAGATCCCCGAAAGTTTGTTCATGAAAGCTATGTTTACAATTGTTGTGCACCTCTGCTTTTGGGAGATACCTCTTTGTTTAGTTAACTGGTCACTATCATCTAAGTTTTGAGTTTGGTAACAAGCTTCTGAATCGAATTTGGACCCAGTGACGTGACTTTCTGAGTCTTTTAACTTAGCATACATTTAAAAAGTTGATTTACCTAACCAGTGATTTTGATGCTGAAGGAAACGCCTTTTTTAAATTGTGCAGCTTCATTCTCCAGGTGTTTTGGCAATTGGAAGTAGCATGAAAGGGGAGAACTCATATTCTCATCACTTGGACTCTGATGTAAGTGCTAAGATGATAGAATTTTCTTGTTTACCAATCCTTTAAACATATAAGACCTAGTATACCCTGCTTTTGAAGTTTCAATCTTTTATTTTGCTTCTACAATTGCAGTTATTACATATGAACATCTCTTATTAACTTCAGGTTGGAGTATCTGTCGTGGATTGTTTCACATTTTATACCCTTGCTTTCTTTGAAAAGCTGAATATGTATGACAATGTGTCATTGAGCAGGTACATGAAAGTAGGACTTTATGCTCTTTATAAGAGTAGTATCTTAGAGTCTCTGACACATAAGCTTGAATACCAATATAAGTTTTATAACCTGATCCCAGCCAAACATCACCAGATCCAGCTGGGGCTTCCCAGAAACTAGGTATTTTCCTGGCATGGGTACACTTTAGTCATAACCCACCAGTAAGGCTTCTTATGGGATTGTGGTGTTGAGGCTTTGAAGCCGCAACTTCTGTGAAATGGAAGCACTAACTATCTAGTGAAACTAAATGAGTGTTTGGTAATCAAAGCTTTGAAGTTTGTTAAAGGCAAGTTAGTGAGGGTAATAATTTTTTAATAAAACAACTATGGGAAAGTGTCTTACTAAACACTTTGGCAGCTTTGCTTTGGAAGCACAGCCGCAAGACAGCTGTACCGAATGGAGCCTAAGACCAGCTGGCCTGGGATTTTGCCCATCCCTGTCTATAGCATATCTGTGAATTTTCATATTTCTTCAAGGTTAGCTTCAGCATTATCTGTTTTGATGGTTGTTTTGCAGTCTTTTCACTTCTTACAATCCAACTCTGTTGATGTCAACTGCATATTACCGAACAGATCTATACCAAAGAAAATTGGAGGAGGTATGGAAGTTCTGGGCTTTTCTCCGATCCTTTTGATATTTCCATTCTACATTTCCATTCTAACTGGTTCGCTCTGTTCTTTTTTTATTCTTTACGGTTGTTTAGGTGAAGTTTGTGCTCATTTTTCACATGCACAAGCTGCGTACATCTTATGCTTATTTTTAATTATGCATAGATGTTGTTTCGTCAAACCTCTTCAGCTTAGTGGTTGCTTGGCTGAATGATGTGAAGGGGCCGTAGGTCTATGTTAAACTTAATAATGGATAATTGAGGATGGTTTACCAGTGCCATGATTGATATTACTAATTTCGAAGCAAACTATGATCACTTTTTGAGGTGAATCACCTCTATGCTTTACATTTATTGATTAGTATTGAAGCTGATGCTACCTTTTTATTCAAAATTTTTGTTGGGGTCGAAATAACTTCTGAGTTTTGACTAAGAATTTTCCCTTCTTTCTCTCTTTCTCTGTGTAGGTACCTGTGACAAACTTCTTTGGCTCAGTCATGGAAACAATACCTACTGACTCTGCCTACAGAACAACTCTTTCAAGGAAAATCTCTGAAACAAAAATGCCTCTGCAACAATCAGTCGAGCATGATGAGAGAAGACAATTGATAAATTCAAATGTCCAGGATCAATCTAGTGACACAAAAATTGAGGTGACTTTGCATGTGCCCTTTAAAAGCCTATTATTTACCTTTGTCATGTACAATTGTATTAACCAGAGGAACACAATTGCAGGATAAACAGTGCCCTATTACATGTAGGTGGAATGTTTTTCAGGACAAGTTGGAAAACATTGAACGTATTGATTCCTTGGCGAACTATGGCATGATAATAATGTTTCCTTTATTGTTGATTTCCACATGGTTCTCGCGGTAAAGATTGAAGCAAATTTCTCGCTCAGATTTCTTCCATGTTAACCTGTACATGTGTGATGTGTCTGCATTTAGGGATGCCTCAGCCTAGTCACGATCACTTGTGTGCGGAACTTCCCCTGTTATATTTTGTTTTTTTCACACTCAATCGTCCAAGGATGAACCATATTAGTTTGTAATCAGACAGACCGAAAGAAAGGAAGATTCTCCCAGTAAGTTTGACTGAAAATTTGTTTGAATGCCATGACTATATTTGGCACTTGGTATCTTGGTTAGCTGTTGACGTGTACATTTTGATTTTCTTTACTGAGCTTTGCATTCTTTCAGAGTTGAATGGTTATCCATGTTTGAGATACACTGTCTCAATGTGTGGCATTTTGGCAATTCGACTGTTGTCAAATAAATTGATTGATAATTCACCATGTAAATGGAACTTGTGAAACTCGAAAGTTTTGAGTTTGCTTGGCACCAAAATTCGAGAGCTTGGGAGATGTGTTGATACAACTTGGCCAATTGTTGTGAATCAGATCGAGCACAATAAGACAGCAAAGGAAGAGACCCAGCCTGCAGAAATGGAAGAAGTCCAACCCTTGAATGAGACACAAGCTAGAGAGCAGCTCAAGACAGGTCCAGCTCGCGCGAGAAAGAAACCAGGATGGCTCAAAGACTTTGTCATTTGAGGAATGTTCGAGAATGCTTGAGATATCATAATAACGAATATTGTTCTGTTTTCAATTATTGTTTTGTTGTTATCAATTTTATTCTATTTAGTTAGTTAAGGGTGCGTGGCTATTTTTGGAAGGGAGAATATATTGTACTGCAAAGGGACCCGTGAGGGATATCAAAAGAACATATCATTTTGTCTTTTTTTTCAGCTTCGTCTTCTTTCTCTTCTCTGCAACTCTTCTGTCCCCTTTCTCTTTCTTCAAATTCTTTTCCCCACAAATTGGAGCCTGCACTCGCCCAAAGAGTGTCGTATCAACTGGTGCTTTCATTGCATTTCATCTCTTCACACAAAAAAAAAAAAAAAACAAATGTCTCTCACAAAACCAACGACTGATTCAGCAGTTCTCTCCACCATGAAGACGCTCATTGAAAATCAAACGCTTGCTGTTCATTAGACCTTACAGCAATATATGTCCACGGTGGATTCTCGATTTGAGGAGCTACGTTCCCAAATCAATGGTTCCGTCGGAGCGTCAGTGGGTTCTTCCCGCCCAATGGCACCGGAACCAGCGTCTTCGACTGTACTGTCAGGTGTTTATGATATCTCTCCTCTGTTGCGTTCTATGAAAATGGATGTCCTAAAATTTGATGGTACTGATCCGAATTGTTGGGATTTTTGAATCAATGAGTTCTTTGATTTTCACGGCACCCTTGACCATTTACGCCTTCGTATTGCATCTTTTCACATGGAGGGAAAAGCAACAGCATGGTATCAATGGATGAAGGCCAACAACTTGCTGAGCACTTGGCAGAATTTTTTACTCAATCTTAAGCAAAGATTTGGTACATCCATGTATGAAGATCATCAAGGTAACCTCTCCAAGCTCTCCCAAACGTCGACTGTTGTTGATTTTCAGTTTGCCTTTGAGGATTTAATGAACAAGGTCACGAGCATCTCCGAGCCATTGTTGGTTAGTTTCTTTATCACGGGCTTAAAACCCGATATCAGACGAGAATTATTATTTGCAAGACCCACATCTCTCATGGAGGCTTTTGCTTTAGCCAAAGCTTATGAGGCACAATCGGAAGAAATCAAGACCTCTAGCCGTTCTTGGACAAAGTGGACACCCTCATCTACTCACACCCACCAATCCACCATTACTGCCTCCCCACATCCTGCATCATATAAAACCCCAACAACAACTCCTTTTCCTAATTTGTCAGCCATTAAACAGCCACCTTAACCCCCTTTATTGCCTACTCCCACCTTGCCCATTCATTGATTAACTCCAGCAGAATTAAGAGAGAAAAGAGAAAAAGGGCTATGTTACAACTGCGACAAAAAATATAGCGCCACACATCGCTGTCGTGGCAAGTTTATGTTATTAATGGATACGGATAATGAAGATGATGAGCCAAGTGAGGACGCTTTTAGTCATGCACAACCAGATGAAGTAGTCACAGCGGACATATCTAGTTTGAATGCCTTGGCTAGGCAAACTAATCCATGATCTTTAAGGGTGCTGGGCACCATTGCCAGCTATCAGTTTCAGGTGTTAATTGACAGTGGCAGTACCCACAATTTTCTTAAGCCGCCATTGGCTGAACACCTTGGCCTTTCCGTTCAAGCTATAACTCCTTTTCGAGTTTACATTGGCAATGGCGATTTTCTTACTTGTCGATTTCCCAAGGACAGCATCAGGGCCTTCGATTGGCAAAAGGAAGAAATCCAAAAGAAATTCATGCCCCTGCATAATGGTTACAAAGCTTGGGAAGAATTTCTACGGATTACTCCGAGATGACGATGGAGTTTCAGTGGGAGGGAAAATCTGTCATTTTACGGGGAGACCCAATTCCAAACCCAAATTTAATCTCTTTTAACCAGTTTCATGCCTTGCTATCCAACTCCAAAATCGACAGCTTATTTGAACTTCATTCTTTACCAACTGAGCCATCAGCAACTCACACATCTACCAACACATTGCCGGATAATGACTTAGAATTTCCGAGGTCGTTGCCTGAACCTATTACTACTCTCCTTAAAAAATTTAAGGCATTATTTGCTCCACCCACTGGTCTTCCCCCTCAACGGCTATTTGATCACAAAATACACCTTATTCCCAATTCTAAACCAATCAACGTTCGCCCATATCGGTATCCTTATTTTCAGAAAACCGAAATGGAGAAATTGGTGAGAGAAATGTTAAATCAAGGCATTATAAAACCCAGCCAAAGCCCGTTTTCTTCGCCGGTAATGCTAGTAAAGAAAAAGGATGGCTCATACAGATTCTGTGTGGATTACCGCACTGTGAATGCGGTCACGGTGAAGGACAAATTTCCCATCCCCACCATTGATGAACTGTTTGACGAACTTGGCAGTGCTAGAATTTTCAGCAAACTTGATCTAAGAGCCTGTTATCACCAGATAAGAGTTCACAAGAGGGATACTTATAAAACAGCGTTTCGTACGCATGATGGACACTACGAGTTTCTTGTTATGCCGTTTAGTTTGACTAACGCGCCGTCCACTTTTCAAGCAACAATGAACCAACTATTTTTTCCTTTTTACGTAAATTTGTTATTGTCTTTTTTGATGATATCTTGGTTTATAGTGCATCATTGGCTGATCATGTGTATCATTTGGAGCAGGTTATGAGTTGTTTATACACCTCTCAATTTTATGTCAAATTCTCCAAATGTTTATTTTGTCAGGAATCAATTGATTATTTGGGCCATATTGTGTCGGCTCGAGGAGTGCACGCTGACCCGCAAAAGATCACAGCCATGGTAGATTGGCCCTTACCTAAATCAGTGAAGCAACTGAGAGGGTTCTTAGGGTTGACAGGGTACTACCGACGTTTTATTCAAGGCTATGCAACCATTGCAGCTCCTCTCACTGAATTGCTTTGTAAAGAGGCTTTTCATTGGAATCTGACAGCTACTCAAGCTTTTCAAGCATTAAAGAAGGCTCTTGTGGAAGCCCCTGTACTTCACTTGCCGAATTTTGCCTTGGAGTTTGTCATTGAGATCGATGCTTCTAATGTCGGTATCGGTGCTGTGCTAATGCAAGCCGGGCATCCTCTATCTTATTTTAGCAAAAAGTTGGGTCCTCGAATGCGTGCATCCTTGACATATTTGAAGGAATTATATGCTATTGTAGCTGCGGTTCAAAAATGGTGTCAATACCTCATTGGCAGATTTTTCCTTATACGAACTTACCATAAAAGCATAAAGGAACTGTTTTAACAAGTTATTCACATCCCAGAGCAGCAATTTTACATTCACAAGTTGATGGGTTATCAATTCAGAATCGATTATAAAGCTGGTACCTTCAATAAAGCTGCTGATGCTTTATCGCGAATTCATGGGGACAACGTGACTAAAGAACCCAAACCAACAACTCTCTGTTTGTTGTTTGTAAGCCAACCTTCTAGTGAACTATTGACAAATCTGCACAAGGAAAATTGCACTCTTCCTGATATGAAACAACTCCATCAGAGGTATGCAGCCGGTTCACTTTCTTCTAACTTCTCGGTTCAAGAAGGGTTCCTGCTATTTCGACATCGATATTACCTCAGCCCCAACTCATCATTAAAAGCCGTGCTACTCAAAGAGTTTCACGAGACACCTATGGCAGGACATGCTGGTATTAAAAAGACATTGGTACGTCTTTCATCGACTTTTTTTTGGCCTAAGATGAGGAAAGATGTTGAGCAACATGTAGCCGCTTGCCTTGTTTGCCAGCAAATTAAATACTCAACTCAAGCGCCGGCGAGTCTATTACAACCCTTACCTGTCCCTTCATTAGTTTGGGATGAGTTAACCATGGATTTCATTACAGGGCTGCCACTTTCGAGAGGATTTGAAGGAATTCTGGTTGTTGTGGATCGTTTATCAAAGTCAGCTCACTTTGGAGCCTTGCCTTCTCAATTTACTGCCATCAAAACAACAGCTTTATTTGCTGACATGGTTGTAAAATTACATGGATTTCCTAGCTCTATAATTTAAGATCGTGATCCTATATTCATGAGCAACTTTTGGCAGAAATTGTTTGACTTAAGTGGGACACAATTACGCCGCAGCATGGCTTACCACCCTCAAACGGATGGCCAATCCGAAGTAGTTAACCGAGGGCTTGAGCAATATTTACGAGCCTTCACACAAGACAAGCCACAGACATGGTCTTCATTTTTAGGCTGGGCTGAATTTTGCTACAATACCAGTTATCACAGCAGCTTGCGTATGACTCCCTTTCAAACCCTTTATGGCCGTTTTCCTCCCACAATTCCAAGTTACTCAAGGGGCTCTACTTCAATCCAAGCTTTAGAAGACATGTTAATTGAGAGGGATGCCATGCTTTGCTCATTGAAAGAGAACTTACGACAAGCTCAGCATCGAATGGCTCAAAAGGGTAATTTACATCGCCGAGAAACTCAATTGCAGGTAGGTGATAAAGTGCTGGTGCACCTTCAGCCATATCGCCAGACATCAGTTGCTAAGCGTTCATCTCACAAGCTGGCAAGGCGCTATTATGGACCATTCACAGTGGTAGAGCGTATTGGACCCGTTGCTTACAAGTTAGAGTTACCCACAAATTGTAGAATTCACTCGGTGTTTCATATTTCCTTACTAAAACCTTATATGGGAAACTCCCCCATTAATGTTTATTCACTGCCTCCAGGAAGTATGGATAACAAGCCCCTGTCATCGCCAATTGCAGTATGTGCTGAGTGAAAGATACTTCGACAAGGCAAAGAAATTCCACAAATTTTGGTGCAATGGTCTGATAGCTCACCAGAAAATTCAACTTGGGAGGACTTTGAGGAATTTCGTAAACTCTACCCTGCACTACATGTTGAGGACAAGGTAAGCTTTCAAGGAATGGGGAATGATACAACTTGGCCAATTGTTGTGAATCAGATCGAGCACAATGAGACAGCAAAGGAAGAGACCCAGCCTGCAGAAATGGAAGAAGTCCAACCCTTGAATGAGACACAAGCAGGCTGCGAGAAAGAAACCAGGATGGCTCAAAGACTTTGTCATTTGAGGAATGTTCGAGAATGCTTGAGATATCATAATAATGAATATTGTTTTGTTTTCAATTATTGTTTTGTTGTTATCAATTTTATTCTATTTAGTTAGTTAAGGGTGCGTGGCTATTTTTGGAAGGGAGAATATATTGTACTGCAAAGGGACTCGTGAGGGATATCAAAAGAACATATCATTTTGTCTTTTTTTTCAGCTTCGTCTTCTTTCTCTTCTCTGCAACTCCTCTGTCCCCTTTCTCTTTCTTCAAATTCTTTTCCCCACAGATTGGAGCCTGCACTCGCTTAAAGAGTGTCGTATCATGTGTCATATTGGAGATAGAATGTGCTCTAAATTTAAACTAGTAATGAAACATGATGTTATCGTATATAAACAAATTAATATGAAAAATGCAGTATTATTTAAACAGGAATAATTCATTGAGTAACTTCGCCAACCATATTAATTACATGCAACGCATTATTCTATTACACCATTCAATTACACCATATGAATGAAGCGTAAACCGTCGGCTACCCAAATAACATCATGAACAATGTCATTTAGCATAAAGTGAGTAATTTCTTAAAGAGTCAAATCAAGGCAATGAAAATGAGCCCCTCTTTTAAATATTTCAACTGATCGTTTTCTTTTTATTGAGTTTAGTGGATAGGATTATTTACAAAAAATTCAATGAACAATTTCGTCAATCATTTTGTGAGCGCAATTGTACAAGAAACAAAATTTTATAATACTTTATAAATATTACTTAAACCGTGAATCAAAAAACATTTTAAATAATGTCACTCAACAGGTCGTGTGCAACGTTCTAAAGAGTCAATTAACTCATTGAAAATGAACCATATTTTTATTATTTTTATTGATTGCTTTCTCTTTAAGTCACATGTGAGTATGGTGGGTTGGGTTGGGTTTAAAACTTTAGGCTAGAATAGAGTATGTCCATTGTGGAGAGTTTCATTTGGGGTTAATTAAAATTAAATTAAAAATTACGAGGTACAATGAAATTAACCTTCTAATTTTCTGTGATTTTTCCTCTCTCCCTTTTTTTATTTTTTATTTTTCATTGTCTGAACAGAATCAGTGATACCATTAGCAACAAGAAGAGCACAATAAGAAGATTAGAGAGCAGATGATGATAGGATACAAAGAGGTAACACTAATGTATGCATAATGCAGCTGATCCACTTGAAGATAATCACCATATCTGCTGAAATCTTCTACCACCCACTTAATATTTTTGCGGGAAAAAGAAGCCAAAAAGGAAGCTTTCATGAAGTACTTAGATTCTAGTGGCGTTCTTGATGCTCTCACCAAATGTTTCCTTTCCTCTCTTTCATCTTGTCTTTTTTCTTTTTCTTTTTTAATTCAACTGAATTTTAATTTCTGTTTCATTTTGTTGTTGTTGTTGTTTTTGCTACTTCTAGTTCTTTCTGCATTGTATGAGCAAAATGACAAGCCTTCTTCTGCTCTTGAGTAAGTTCATGTAATTCTTTTCTTCTTTCAAATGGGATCATTTAATTGGCTGAAAAATTGGGTTTTCCTATTTTGTTTATTTATTTTGGTGGGCAGGTTTGTTCAACAGAAATTAGGAGCTCCTAGTGTCTCTGAATATGAGAAGCTGCAAGCTGAAATGTCAGATTTACAATTGAAGTATAATGAGCTTTTGGCTGCACATCAAGAAAATTACAGAGAGGTGATTTTTGATTTTTGGATATGTTGATATGAAGAAAACTTCATTTGTTAAGTCAAATATATTGTATTGTTTAGGTCACTGTTGTTGGTGGAATGAAACTAAATGCCCATTTGCTGCATTGTATATGTGCCATTTGATTAAAGATCGAAACAAAGTCAAATAAACACGAGCTTCAAATAGTTTTTTTTTTTCATTTCAGCTTTTCCTTTTTACTTATTTTGTTGCATAATATAGACATATGAGATAGAGATCTGAGTCTAATTTTTTGGGGAATAGGTTGGGCTTTCCAATGGATTGCTTAAATGTAATTTGAGCTCATCTCATCGCTGCTGGTTATTAGGCTTTAGCTGTGTTAAACACATCATCTTTCCTGTAAAGGAAGTGCTATCGTCCCAGTGTGGGCCTTGTTTATTCATTTTTCCTATTTGATTGTGATTTTGAAGATCGTTTCCTTCTCGATCACCTTATGATTCCTAGCTATTTGTCGGTAACATTTTTAGTTTTAGTTGTTGGCTTCCTGCCTAACAAAAAAAAAACATTGATTTATGTTTCCTACATATTTGTTGATCATGTGACAACAAGATAGAATTAGCAGATTCTTCTGGCTGCTGCTTGTGACTTCAGTAATCTTGCACGAAAAATGTAATGACATACTCTGGTCATTGTTGGAAAACTTCCAACTAGTATAGGAAATCCAAACAGAATCAACATTTTTGGAGCTTTAAAATTGTTTTGCCTTTTTAATGTAATTTGCCAAATTACTTTGGTCATCCATTTTTTTTCCTTTCTTTCTCCATTTTAGATGTATTTATCAATTATCCTTTAGCATGACCTGGGACAACAAAAAATGGTTTTATTCAAACACTTCATTATAATAAATTCATGCTAGATAACATCCGAAGTCAAGCTCAGAGGTCTACCTCAACTTGATGTGAGAATAAACACGGTGTGTGCAAGGTGTCAATACGGCAAGGCTCACCAAGGAGTCAAAGTTCGGAGCAAAAAAAACTATTACAGTTGGTACATTCTGACGTGTTTGGGCATGTCAAACAATCTTCTATTAGCGGCATGCAATACATGATATCACATTTATCGATGACTTCTCTTGATATGTTTGAGTCATCTTTATAAAAAGAAAATTTGACACTTTTTCAAAGTTTAAGGATTCAGAGACATAGTCAAAGTTGAAGTAAGAAATAAGCTTTACTGCCTATGAATAGACAATGGATGAGAGTATACATCACATAAGTTCTCCCAGCATCTTTGAGACTATAAGATATGCCATTAGTTCACTTGTACCAATATACCACAACAGAATGGAGTAGCAGAATGAAAAAAAAAACAGCATCTAAAGGAGATCTATCGGAATATGATACATGTGAAAAATGTACCAAGAAGTTTTTGGGCCAAAGCTATAAAGACGATAGCTCATGTGCTCAACAGGCTTCCTTAACCAAAACTAGGGTTCATATCACCTTACGAGAAGCTGTGGAATGTAAAGCCTTTAGCTTTGTGTGCTATGTCTTCATACCAAGCCACTTACGAAACAAATTTGACAAGAAGGCGATCACTGTAACTTTGTCGAGTATGACTGTCAGAGGAAAGAATGGAGGTGTTGTGATCCTACTAGTGGACGGTGCTACACAAAACGGAATGTAGTGTTTGACGAACCATCTTCACGATAGTCTTTAGAAAAGGAAAAAAAAAAAAGCTACTAGATCCAAAAGAAATTGAAGACAAAATAAAGGAACAAATTATCGAAATTCACCCGAGCCAGGAAGAATTTGAAGATTTTGATGATCTAAGGGATGATGATATTGAGCATGATAAGGCGCAAAGTCCTTGAAAGACAAGTGTTCACCAGAGCTCTATTATAGACGAAGAACCAAATAAACTAGAACCAAGAACTTCTAAATTTCATTTTAAAAGATCTGAAAGAATGAGAAAGCTAAATCTCAAGTACGTTAATATAGTAGTTGCAGAAGAAGAAAAAAGTAAAAGAACTTGAAACATTTGAATAAGTAGCAAAGAATTCTCATTGAATGAAGGCGCTAAAGGAACAAATCACCTTATTGAAGCATAATCAAACTTGGGATTTGGTTCCAAAACTAAAGGATATAAAATATCTTGCAAATGGGGGTACAATATTAAAAATTGGCCAAATGGTTCAGTTGAAATACATAAAGCTCGGTTGGTAGCTCGAGGATTCTCACAACAATACGGGCTAGATTATGATAAAACATTTAGTCCGATGGTAAAGCTCACAACATCAAGAGTTCTACATGTACTCGCAGCTAGCAAAGAAAGGAAATTATGGCAGATAGATGTCAAAAATGTCTTCCTATACAGAATTGGATCGAGAGATCTACATGAACTAACTAAGAGGATTTGAGAATCAAGCTCATCCGAAGTATGTATGCAAGCTAAGAAAGGCATTATACGGTTGTACCAAGGGCATTGTATGGTAAGATTGCTGAATTTCTAACTTAGAGTGGCAGTAGCACATTTAAACTCTAGCTGTTCGTCAAGGCTAAGGAAGGAAAGTTAACAACTATACTAAGGTACGGGGATGATTTGATTATTTTTGGTGACGATGGAGAAGAGAGTCGGTGAGGAAAAGGAGAACTAATCAGCTCATTTCTAGATGAAAGTACTTGGTTAGCTTAAGCACTTTCCTAGTATGGAGATTGATCGAATAGAAGAAGGAAAATTCTTTTGCCAACAGAAATATGCCAAAAACTTGTTGAAGAAGTTTGGAATGTTAGAATGCAAGCCTATCTCAACTACAATGGAAATCAATGCAAAATTTTTCACACATGAAAGCAAAGATTTATCTCAACTACGATGTATCGACAATTCGTAAAAATTTTAATCTACCTTACGTTGACTCGACCAGACATTTCATATGCAATAGGTGTAATAAGCTAGTACATGCAAAATCCAAAGAAGCTTTATTTGAAAATGGTTTGACAAATACTAAAATATGTGAAAAGTACAATCAACTTTGGTATATTATAAAAGAAAGTGAAAGTTACAAGCTGACTTGCTATTATGATGCTGACTATGCCGGAGATCATGATACAAGAAGATCAACTACTGAATATGTTTTTAAAATTGGGCCTGGAATAGTTTCTTGGTGTAGTAAGAGACAACCAACTATATCACTATCACCACGGAAGTGGAGTATAGAGTAGCAGCGATGACAACTTAAGAAAGCACTTGGCTGACACAATTGATGAAGGAGCTACACCAACTAGTAGATTACGCAGTATCATTGTATCGTGATAACTAATCGGCTATCAGCTTAACAGAGAACTAAGCATGTGGAGGTGCACTATCACTTCATCAGGGAAAAGGTCTTGCAAGATAAAGTTGAAATGTTGTACATCAAGATGGATGATCAAGTTGCGGATTTGTTTACAAAAGGTCTTAGTATCGAAAAGTTTCAAGAGTTCCAACAACAACTACATATGGATCAAATGATGAAAGTTGGTGTTGGGTCATGATCTAATCCAATTATACTTAGCCAAGCCCAATTTCAAAGTTTAATCCATGGAAGTTTCAAGAATTGTGTAGAAAATGGGAGATGACTCTAATTCAAAAAATATCTAAGTCTAGAATGTTCTTGAATATGTGGTGATATTTGTAAAATGAGGTTATTAAATTTTTGTAATTTGATATTTGTGTGGCTTATATTATTTTTAAGTTACTACAAATATCCTTAAAGCTCTTTGTTGTAGGCATCAAGTAAAGAGTGAAGAATTATAAGAGAGAAAGACGAGTGAGCCATGAGTGTTGTAGTGTTTTTCTTGTAAAATATCAATAAAATCTTTCAGTTTACCAAATTCTTCTATTGCCTAAATAGTTTTAATATTGAGCAGTTTGGTCCTCTTTTGTTTTCAACATACAATGTAGTAATAATATACTAGTCATAGGTCTTATGAATATAAAACGAAGCACCTGCTAATTAATTCCACTAATAAATCTTTGATGGGTCATTAGTAAAATCCCTTAGTGATATTAATATATAGGGTAGGGCTATTAGAACCCATTAAAATACTCTTTAAACACATTCTCTCAATAAACCTCTCTTACATATGAAAGTTTTACTTTGTAAACCCACCTCATTGCCAATATACCTTTACGAAATTAATTTCAAATGTTTTATCCCTAGAAATACAGAATCACCTGTTGGGAAAGTACGTTAAGGCAGTGAAAGTATATTTGAATCATACCCAACAATAAATTAAAATACCAATGGCTTAGCCATCTCGCTTGGATTGTTTTCTTTATGATTGATTATATGACTTTTATTTTTAATTTATTGTCTAATCCTTGTCAAGATTCATAACATGTAAATGAATTCAATCGAACACATTTTCTAATTATTTTCATGGAACTCATTGCATGATTGCATCATAAATGTAAGAAAAGCCAAAAAAAATATTCAGATTTTATTTTCTCTTTGCTCCTTAATTGATTCTAAAAATAAATGTCTCCAGTTGAGAAACATATTTGAGTTGAAAGGGGGTTGAATCCAAGAGGTAGAAGTTTGCTAACCAACAATGTTACACATTAAAAGAAAATATAGTTATAAAAGTGTACTCGGAAGAATATAGGTGAAAAGAAAATGAAACGAAATTAAAACATTGCTCTCTGCTACTCTTTTTGTAGAAAAATCAATTTAAGTTGATTGGATTCATAGATGGTGGAGAGGATAGGCTAATTTCATTGAGATATAATAGTAATTTAACTCATGGACATTTAGTAATTAAATTTTTTATGAAAAAGTGGGTGTATAAAGTATTATGGTGGGCTTAAATAGCCCAACCCTAATTTATATTCATTAAAGTAAAAATAATAATCAAATTCGTACTTAGAACTGAATAGAATTGGCATATAATACATGGGTTGTAAGGGATATCATATGATATCCCTTTTACATGTTGGTCAAATTAATTTTTAATCTATAAATTCTTATCAAAACACAAGCAAGCAAAACCTCTTAAGCAAGATAGTTCTGGTGGCACATCAAAAAGCATTTCATGTGGGGATTTTCCATATAGTATGTCACTTGGCAATAAGAATAGTAGGAAAACCCAACACAAGCCAAGCCTACGTGTCCTGGGTTGCGCTTGGCATATATGCCAGATGGGTTTCAAAGGTAATATATATGCTTCAGTTCAGTTATACAAAGGTCCTAATATATATAAAATACAAACAATCTCACTTAAAAGTTTATTTATACAATTTATGATATTCATTTAAATGTATATATTTAGTTGTGTTGTTTATTAGAGTTACACCATATATAAATCTTATAATTGCAAGTTATTTAAAAAATATGATTGAAAAGTGATTTTTAAATAAAAATATTATTCAAGTACAATTGTTTCAAACTATAAGGGTGATTATAATAATTTTACAAATATTACCACACTTTCTTGGATCATGATTCTCAACTGATCTGATTTTATTCTAAGCAAATTCTATTAATATGATTGGTGGTTAATAAATTAAAAAGAAAAAATAGTTAAATTATAATCATTCACTAATACTAAAACACAAATGGCACAAGATCTGTAAAAGATCAGGAGTGTTCAAATCAGGAGAGGATCCTAGTCCCACTTTCTTAACCGTTTAAAATAATTATTAATCAAGCTATCTTCTACTTTAACACAAATATTGCATTAGAGTAATTAAATCTAATGGTTTACATTTATTACATTGTTAATGCTGTTAAAAGTTTACAGCATTATAGCGACCCATAAATATATGAAAGCAGCAGTGCACCGTCAACATAAGATAATGCCCGGTGTACATACATATGCATAATCGTAGTATATAGGCTTAACCTTCACCAAGACATTCCAGTCCAGAGTTCAATAAGGAACCGCGTGGAACCATAGAATCCTGAGCAGTTCAGATCTAATTAGAGATGCGCTCAAGCTCGCTCACAACTTCAGACATAGTTGGCCTGAGAGTAGGTGACTGATCCACGCATCTCATTGCCAACTCCAAGATTATTTTGGCTTGCTTCATTACTACATGCTCATTTGGCATTTGCTTGTCGACCAATTCAGAAAGCCTTCCCTTTGAATGCAACACCATGGCCTGCACAGTGTACATTATTTATTTATTAATTAATCCATATATCCCATGCCATGCGACATCATTAGCAAATTAAATTAAGACCTTATTTTATGTATATAGAGGAGATATTTTCAATCTGGGAATCCTGGAATTTTTCAAGTGCAGGATTCTGTTTACAATGTATTGTGTAGAACTTTATAAAATTTGAGATTCCCGAACTGAAAGTTGACTCTAGTTGTGATACCCGTCCTAGTTGTTGCAACCACTGTATTCCAAGAACAATATCAGCTCCTTCAATGGGCAACACAAAAAGGTCCATGGGAAACTCCGTGCCTTGTAGTGTTAATTGAACGTGCTGGCAAAATTGAGTGCACAACAAAAAATCACCATTTCCTATGTAGACATGAAACGGAGTTGTGGGCTGAATCGCGACGCCGGCACGTTCCGCCACTGATGGTTTGATAAAGTTATGAGTGCTGCCACTGTCAATTAATATTTGGAATGTTTGGGATCCAATCTTGCCCTGTAAACGAAGGGAGAGAGGATTTGCTTGTCCAGCGAGAGCATTCAGACTTGAAATATCACCAGTGACAGCGGAGTCTTCCTCGTCTGGTGGTTCCCCTTCATTGGCTGGATCTAAATGATCATCTTCGGCTCCGATAAGTAACAAGAACCGATGATTGCAACGATGATTGGGGCTGTATTTCTGGTCACAAGAGTAACAGAGACCTTTCTCACGTCTCTCGTGTAGCTCAGCAGGGGACAACCGACGAATAGGCAAATTTGGTGTAGGAAGAAGTGCGGGTAAAGTGTTTGTTTTATTGTGAATGTGAGGTGGTGGAGGTTTTGATGATGGTGGGTTAGCACTTATGGTGGAGGAATGTGAATGGGAAAGCAGGGGTAAAGGAATGGTTCTGGTTTGTGTTGTTGTCATGGAGGGAAATGTGGATTGTGGCTGCCATTTAGACCAGGAGCGAGTGTGTGGTTTAGTGTCATTAAATTTGGCTTCGAGTGCTCGAGCCATAGCAAAGGTGGCCATGAGTGTTGCTGGCCGATTAAAGAGAAGTTCTCTTCTGATGTCTTGCTGCAGGCCAGTTATGAAAAAACTGATGAGAAGTTGCTCGGAGAAGCCATTAACTCTGTTCATGAGTTCTTCAAAAGCCGACTGAAATTCGGTAACAGTGGTGGTTTGGGTGAGTTTAGACAGTTCACCTTGTGGATCATCATAAAGAGTAGTGGCAAAACGATACTTCAGATTAGCCAAAAATTCTCTCCAAGTGGTGAGTAAATTGTTGGATTTCATCCACTGATACCAGCCTGCTGCTCGACCCTCCATGTGAAAGGAAACGATACGGAGGCGTTGATGTTCTGGAGTACAATGAAACTCGAAAAACTCCTCCACTCGAAATACCGAGCCGTGTGGATCAGAACCATCAAAACGTGGAACTTCCATCTTCATGGATTTGACCATCGAAGAGAGATCTCGCCCATCGGATGGGCTAGATGAAAGTGGTGGCACTGTTAATGGTTGTTTCGAAGAACTAGGCACGTTTGTTGGAGTATCAGGTATTTTAGATCGAATTTCATCAAAACGGGCATCTACTGTAGTCATAAATTGCTGCATCATCTGGTGAAAAGATAAGGCTTGTTTGTCAATTTTCTCACTAAGTTCCTTTAATGTGCTGCTCTCATGAGAATCTGCCATGGAAGTAATCAATGAAAGCACCAATGATACACTTTACAGCTAGAATTCGGAAAATGTACCAATGATCGAGCACTCTTCGAGCGAGTGACAGCTCCAAAATAAGAGAAAGAGAATAAAACAGAGGTGAAAAAGGAGAAGAACTTTTCATTCATCAAAAACATGCCTTACACAATATTCCCTTTGACATATATATCTCGTGACTCCTCTAGAGTATTCTAAGGCTAAAAGACAAATATGAGCTGGCAATTGTAAAGTAGCTAAATTATAATAACAGAATTCAGATAATTGTTAAGAGAAATTATCCATCCACCCTTGCTGTCCTGGTTCACGTGGCATAGTCCTTCATCCAGCTTGGCTGTTTCTTGGCTCTCTCGGGTCTAAAGTTGAGCTGCTGTTTTGCTTCTGCGAATTCATTATTAGGTTCCTTAGTCACGGTTTTGGCTCCTTCATCCTCTCTTGGCAAATTGTCCTTTGCATCCAATTCAATTGGCAAGCCCGTATCAAAGGTCCAGCTCCGGTGGCAAAGGACAGCCTTCCTGGAGCTCAAGTCTTGAGTTCAAGTTTCAGTGTATGCATGAGTTAATAATAAAAAATATATATATATAAAATTATACTGATATTAGAGAAATCCGACCCTAAATAGGTGCCTTGTAAAATTAAAACAACAGCAAGTCGATAGATTTGTTGACAAACATATTTTCAATGTTTCAAATACAGAGATAATGAAAATTTAGTTGACAAAATTTATTAAAATAATCTTGGACATTAAACCATAATAGCTTTTCCGATCATTATACTATTAAACTACAGTTTTTCCGGAATTTAACAAATCCTTAATAGGAACATTTCTATACAGTTGAATATGTATACATACACTGAGATTTCTTCTGGCCAGCGGGGCAATACTTCCTCATAATCTCTTCCGGAAATGTCCTATATAAATAATTACAACAATAAGATCAATTAATTTTGTAAAGCCATTAATTCACGTAATAATTGCTTGCTGATCGATCGATAAATCACCTATAATATAATTATTAGATAAATGAATATGAACATACCGATTCTTAGGTTCACTGGTTACAGCAGCAATATTGTTAATAGTGTGCGTGCAGATATCACATGTCCATTAATTGAAAGTTAAAACCAAAATCAGAAAACGAGATGGACAGAAACTGTTGGAATTGAAATTTGAAGCACGAAAATGAGTAAAAACGTAGGAGGATATTATGTAATATGGTGTAGTATAATTTTCCTACAGATTTATCCGAGAATTGTTGTTGGGAAGATTGCTACGAGATAAAAATTTAAAATTGTTATGAAATTCATTTTTATATATAAAATTATGCATGTGGATTAGCATGCATGCAACTGCAAAGAAACAAATTAACAAAGAAAGGAACCAAGGTCGCTTAATTAATTAACGCTATTTTTTTACTTGTGTGTCTCTGGTTCTGGAAATATAAATTCATTGTATGCAAGATCCCTGCAAGATGAAAATTCAGACAAGTAGTGTTGGCATTAATTATTAATTTGTATTTGCATGCAAAATGGCATAGGAATTCCTAAACACAATGAAAGGCTAGAGTTTGTGCATGACTTTGGACATTCATATATTTAACTAGATGCATGCAAAAACCAAAAAAGCTGGCAGGCTAGAGTTTGTTCATGACTTGGGACAATCATAAATTTAATTAAATGTTGGAATATTTTATAGTGGCTCACGTGCCACATGTAGGAAAAATTAACTGACCACTTCGATGGAAAATGGAAATTAGGGTTTTATTAAAATTAATCATCTCTCCACCCAATATATAAAAAGGATATCGTGTTAATTTTCTCTCCATTAGAAGGTGAGTCACTCTAAAGGGGTCAAGAGAGAGAAATCAACTTTTGATTATCTTTAATTCTTGACAGTGAGATTTGATCAACATAAAATTGCTATGGATCAAGGTATGTTTTCTTTCAATTATGATTATGTGAAAGTCATGATATTCTATGATCTTAGGGATTAAAGTTTTTTCAAATTAGGGCTTATTTGCTTTATGGGAATTGAAAGAATTCCATCAATTGTTATTAGAGCCATATTTAAGAATTCATGATTTTTCATTAAGATTTATAATAACCCTCCCATATTTTCAATTGTGCTTATGGATATGTGCCAATTTAGATTATTATTCTACATATACATAACGTAGAAAGAAAATTATTGGTGTAGGAATTTTGTATATATTATTTTGTTATAAAGCAGTAAAGAAAAAAAAAAAGATGTTGGCGGCGCAACCATAAAGGCGCAATTAGGTTTTTCTTTTGGATATTTTCAATTGACCCCTAAGATTTCCATGATTTATGGTTTTATCAAACGTTTATAATTTTGTTTCATTTAAGTCCAACAGAATTGGCAACGACCATAACATGTTGTCTTAGGCGGAAATTTAGGGGTCAGTTGCATGTAAAATTTCAGTTTAGTCCTTGATTTTTATTTTATTAAATTATAGATATGATTGATTGGGTTTAGTATTATAAAGCCACTGACTTTATGTGCGTCAAACTTTATAAGTTTTGTTATCATAATTTTGAATGTTTTCGCTCATTAATTAATAATCTCTGAAATTTCTTAATTTTTCAATTTTAATGTTTGAAATTTCAGTTGATATTTGTGGTTTTACTTATTAAGGAAAATACTTTGTTAAATATTTAATTTGACACTCATATTATGATAATTTGTTAGTCACCAAAGTGGCTAAATTAGAAAGTTTTCATAAATGTCAAATTAAATTCAATTTCAAATACTCATAATTATTGTGATGCTTATTATTTAATGACATGATGTTTTGCTATGGGTATATTGAAATTCATAGATTATAAATATTTAGGAATCACCCAAAGTTTGATTAATTAATTTTATAATCTATGATCATGATTGTGGGTAATTAGTGTGCTTGATTAGATATGTTCAGTATATCCAAATATAGCTTGCATGTCTACTTAATGTGTATTTGATTACTAATTATGTGAAATTAAAGTTAAGCATCAATTATATTTATCGCGGTGTATTGTTGTATCGCCCAAAGGTGAACTTCAATATGCGCTTAAAGTTTATGTGAATTTTATCTGAATCTATATTAAGTGCTTAAGTTCAAAGCATTAATGTATGAGCATTTACATATATTTGCAACACTTGTGCCTATTGCTCTTCATTCGCAAGTTTCGTCTGTTGTTACATGTGAAGATGACACATGTGAAGATTCTTACAATACTTGAAGAGACGATAAGCGCCCCAACGATGGTGGTATCTTCCCCGTGAGTAAGTTCTGGCGCAGAGTGCTACGGCAGGAAATCATAGACGTATGATGGTACTTCATAGTAAGAAAATGAACTTGTTTTCTTAATTTTCTAGGGATAAGATTCATTACGTACCCTCATTTAAGTGTCATCTTTTTTTTCCCCCTCATCAGTAAAATTTTTCTTGTACCCTTTAGATTTGATTAAAAAAATAATAATAATAAATTGCATTGCATGTGAAGATCCTTACAATACTTGAAGAGACGATAAGCGCCCCAACGATGGTGGTATCTTCCCTGTGAGAAAGTTCTGGCGCAGATTGCTACGGCAGGAAATCATAGACGTATGATGGTACTTCATAGTAAGAAAATGAAGGGAACCAAAATTCTTCTATCTATTAAGATTTCATATCTGTGTGTGTGTGTCTGTGTGTGTGTGTGTGTGTGAAAGCATGCATAATGTACAAAATTAAAGAGTAGCAATGATAAAACATCCTAAAATTTGAATTTTAAAAAATTTAGCATGACACTTCACCGATTTGGATCCTCTTCAAATTCAATGCCGTCTGTTATTGGCAGTTGGCCCCTAACGGCCTGGCCAACTGGTTAAGTGACACATGTCAATAGAGCTTTAAAAATTCAGGATAGTCAAGGAGAGAATCTCAATCTGACACTTCAGTTAGAGACAAAATATCAAGGAATAATTTTAACTCAATGATCGTAGTAACTAATGAAAAGACTTACAGTGTTTCTAGGTTCCTCAAATTCCCCAAGCTTGTTGGTATGATCCCAGTTAATTGATTTTTTGATAAATCTCTACTCATCACACAAATCCAGTGTATCAGAAGAAAAGGAAAAAGAAAAAGAAAAAGAAAAAAGGAGCTATAATTGAATTACTTGCGGCAAGTGAGGACTTACAGAGTGATAAGCCCAAATAAATACCCAATCTGGTAAGGAATGGAACCATGAATTGTGTTGTCGGATAGATCACTGTTGAGTTTTGACATGCATCAAACCATATCAAATATGTATGCATGTATTAATTAAGGCAAGAGCCAAGCTTACGACGATATATATATATGTATATTAAATTTAGTTATAAATGCTTATGCAAAATGATTGACCATTGAATTAATTGTACATACAGTGTCTGCAGGTGTGTCAGAGCAGCCACATCTTCTGGGATTATTCCAGTTAAGGCTACACTCTCCATGATTCTGTATACAAAATGATTAACATGCAGTTAATAATGGAAATTAACCTTGCTTTGTTATGACTGTCTAGGCAAGTAATTAGATTAGAGTTGGACCATATACATGCCGGAGATGTGCGAGGTCCCGTTATCGACGCGGTAAGTGATGGTAATATTGGAACTAAGCTTTGGCATCTCACGGCAATATGAACTCAATTTAGGTAGTTGTGCCCTCCACTGCAAACTGGACATCATGTCGGTGAGACCGGCCGCTGCCAATAATAGTTCCGACAAGAAATGTTGTTAAACTGATCATGTGCAAATGGATCTATGCTAGCTATATAGCTACAAGACAAAAGCATTCGTTCAACTCTTAATTAATTTATAAAAGTTGCATGCATTATCGAATTTTCTATCTAATTATAATTTCGTTTGTTTTAACTTTTAGCAATTCTCAATACGGAGAATTTATGCGCACCTGATAATTAGTGGTCATATATATATATAGTCATTATCTAGCACGGATATAACACGGTATAGTATTATAGTTAACTGCAAAAAATGATAAATTGTGTGTGTGTGTGTGTGTGTGTGTGTGTGTGTGTGGTAAACTGATCATGCGTATATACGACTATATATGTATATTAAAAATTCAGACATTTCAAAGAATTAGTTAATTCTTATGTACTTGTATGTATATAATAATGAAAACCGCATGCTACAGAGCCAAAAACCCTCTAAAATTATGAAATTTACTCGAGATATAAAGAATTATTAGCATATATTACCTTCATGACCAGGTAGATCACCTACTTCAGTATCATTTTCAGCAGCACTCTGAAATTTGAACTCGGAGCCAAGTTGACAAAGAAGAAACAAAATTAGTAAGAAAACAGACTTAGATATTAGAACCACGCGATGCCCACCAGAACGTTCATCCATTTTATTTTATTTTTTTTTTACTTTTAATTCCTATCTGGCTGTTCTAAACTTTCAGCTCGCTCGCTCACTCACTAGCTAGCTCCTGTCTGGCTGCGCTAATTCAATCATTTCTATTGCCGATATTTTTATATAGGAGAAGAGATGCCAGTCTTGATTAAATAACACGCACCTGTGCTTTGTATATTGAGGGCACAAGAGTAATTATCCAATTCAGAAAAGGAAAAAGCTAAAAAGGAAAACAAGGTGAAAAACGTTGTGATGGATTAATTAAAGTCGAATCAATTTGGGTAATTAGAAAGTATTTGTCAAAAGGATGATTAAAGTTTAAAGATATTTGTGATTGATTAAAGTCGAAAGCTATTGGAGATAAGAAGCACGTTTACTTTTTTTTTTTAATTAAAAATCCACCTGGGGGTTACGCCAGACCCTATCTGTAAATAGAGTAAAAATATAGTCACAAACTCTTATATAATTTTATTTTATACAAATTGATGTGTCATAACAAAATTGGTTAAATTAAATATCTCTTGGCCCACATGATCTATTTTTATTATTTCGTATTTTCATTCAACGAATAAATTAATGTCAAATCAATTTGTACATAGGTTTGTGGTTGTATCATCACTCCTGTAAATAAATCAATAATCAATCAATGAACATAAGGAGGGGGACATAAACCAATATCTCTCAAGAGAAGCAAATGATTTAGCGATCAATATATAACCAGTCTAAATCTGATTAATGTTGAATTTATGGAATCTCGAGAGTATCCAAATGCAAAATGCCCGATAAACCAGTTGGAAGTCTCCGGGATTGAAAAATCGCTGACAAGTCTGATGAGTACAAGCCTAGTTGGCCATAAAGTCAGCAGCTGATGTAGCTTCTAAAAAAACATGCCTGATAACAATAAATGGGCTAGAAGCCAATGCCCGAACACGACCAAAGAGATAAGCAAAATCCACTGCACATATCCACTTGAAATAGCCCAAGACACCACAATGGCTGAATCAGATTCCATCAAGACGTGTGGTGCACGCGAGGTATTCACTTGGTTAGGTTATGACAAGGTGACCACAATCACTAGAGCGTGTCTTATACTCTGTAAGATTCCAATAGTTTGTAATCTCTTGAATGTAGTGAATTATTTAATATCTAAATGTGACTCCACGGACACAGGGATTTGAATCCCAAACCATGTAAAAATCCTCTTGTTTATTTTATTTTTACACATTAATTTGTTTAATTCGCCTTTAATTAAACTCAGTAAACCTACTAAAATTGGATATGTCATATCATGTTTATTTCATTAATAATGTGGGATTAAATGCTAATACATAGAATAATAATACTGGTCAATTTTCTTTTTTCTTTTTTATAAACTGAATTAATTTATCAAAAAATAAAAGAAAGGAATTACAACTGTCCTGAGGGATATAATGAGTCTTATTCCGTAAAATTTGTAAGAAGTTAAAGTAGAAAAAAGAAAAAAGTAAGAAGTTAAACCAAAAGAGGCAACTAAATAAAATGATTTTTTAGAAACCCATTGGCATCAGAGAAACTAACTCCAAAATATCCGAAGGCGGAGTCTGCAACCATGTGAGAGAATCACAAATAAGACCTAAGTTAGCTAAATGATCAGCCACATAATTAGTTTCTCAGAAGATATGAGAGAATCTAAACGCCATGGAGTTGCGGAGATTACAACAATTCAATCATTTGTTATGAATACCCCATGGAGGATCGAGCGAAGGATTGGAAAAAAGATGAATGACTAACATAGAGTCGCTTTCTAGCCGAAGAGGCAAAGACGATACCAACCCTTGTCATAAGCAAATTCAGTAGCCAACGTAGCTGCCTATTTCAGCAAAGTAGGCAGTGTTAGTGCCTAAAGAAAGACCAAAAGCACCTAAAAAAGATCCTTTGTAATCTCAAAAAACACCACCTCGAATTGAGCTACCTAGATTACATTTAGATAAACCATCAATGAAAACATTCAAGAATGCAATAACACGAATTTTTAATATCAGATTACTACTAACCTACCATAAATTAAAAATAAAATAAATGAAACAAAGTATCCTTAATTCCAAAAACCAGACGGAATATAAAAAAATCAATGAAAACAATTCTTAAAATTTCTTAAATAAATCAATAAAGATATTTGAAGGCTTAAACAGCAAAATCCGTCCAAAATCTGGCCATAGGGGTAACAAAGCCACAAATTCTTTGTTCAACATAGAGGGGTGCACAAAACTAAAATTAATTTTTATAATCTCTTGAACTCAAATGGTCAAAATAAAACTGTTTGAAGAACTTGGAAACAGTATAAAATTTTATTTTAAGAATCAATTGTATATTTATGCTGCGTTTACTTTCGGGAGAGGGGATTTGGAATCCGGAATCGGAATGATTGACAGCATTTGCTTCACAAAAATAGAACAGGAATCTTAATCGGAATCATGGGGCCCACCACTACTTGGGAATGGAGAATGGGAGATTGTTAGTGGGTAGGGTCGGGTTATTTACAAATGATTCAATGAACAATTTTGCTAATTATATAGGGAGCACAATTACATAGGAGACACAATTTTATCGTACTTTATGAATAGTATTTAAAGAGTGAATAAACCAAATAACATTTTCAACAGGGTCACTCAGCAGATCATGTGTGCAACGTGCTAAAGAACCTTATTTTTATTATTTTTGTTGATTGCTTTCTCTTTAAGTCACATGTTAGTTTAGTGGGTTGGGTTGGGTTTAAAACTTTAGGCTAGAATAGAGTAGGTCCATTGTGCAGAGTTTCATTTGGGGTTAATTAAAATTAAATTAACAATTAAGGGGTGCAATGAAATTAACCCTTCTAATTTTCTGTGATTTTTCCTCTTTTCTTTTCTTTTTGATTTTTCATTATGTAATCGGTGATACCATCAAGAAGAGCACAAGAAGAAGATTAGAGAGCAGATGATGATGCGATACAAAGAGGTAACACTAATGTATGCATAATGCAGCTGATCCACTTGATGATAATCACCATATCTGCTGAAATCTTCAACAACCCACTTAATCTTTTTGCAGGAAAAAGAAGCCAAAAAGGAAGCTTTCAGGAAGTACTTAGATTCTAGTGGCGTTCTTGATGCTCTCACCAAAGGTTTCCATTCCTCTCTTTCATCTTCTCTTTTTTCGTTTTATTATTATTATTTTTTTATTTCAACTGAATTTTAATTTCTGTTTCATCTTGTTGTTGTTGCTGTTGTTGTTGTTGTTGTTGTTGCTTCCAGTTCTTGTTGCATTGTATGAGCAAAATGACAAGCCTTCTTCTGCTCTTGAGTAAGTTCATGTAATTCTTTTCTTCTTTCAAATGGGATCATTTAATTGGCTAAAAAATTGAGTTTTCCTATTTTGTTTATTTATTTTGGTGGGCAGGTTTGTTCAACAGAAATTAGGAGCTCCTAGTGTCTCTGAATATGAGAAGCTACAAGCTGAAATGTCAGATTTGCAATTGAAATATAATGAGCTTTTGGCTGCACATCAAGAAAATTGCAAAGAGGTGATTTTTAATTTTTGGATATGTTGATATGAAGAGAACTTCATCTATTAAATCAAATGTGTGGTATTTTTCGGTTCACTGCTGTTGGGGGAATGAAACTAAATACCCATTTGCTGCATTGTATATGTGCCATTTGATTAAAGATCAAAAGAAAGTTAAATAAAACATGAGCTTCAAATAGTTATTTTTTTCATTTCAGCTTTTCCTCTGTACTGATTTGCATAATATAGACATATGAGACCGAGATCTGAGTCTAATTTTTTGGGAATAGGTTGAGCTTTCTAATAGATTGCTTAAATGTAGTTTGAGCTCATCTCATCGCTTATCGGGCTTTATTGTTAAACACATCATCTTTCCTGTAAAAGAAGTGCTATTGTCCTAGTGTGGGCTGTTTATTCATTTTTCCTATTTGATTGTGATTTTGAAGATCATTTCCTCCTCGATCACTTTATGATTCTTAGCTATTTGTCAGTAACATTTGTAGTTTAAGTTGTTGGCTTCCTGCCTAACAAAAAAACATTGATCTATGTTTCCTACATATTTGTTGATCATGTGACAAAAGGATAGATTTAGCAGATTCTTCTGGTTTCAGTAATCTTGCACGACAAATATAATGACATACTCTAGTCATTGTTGGAAAACTTCCAACCGGTAGAGGAAATCCATAACAGAGTCGGCATCTTTGGAGCTCCAAAACTGTTTTTCCTTTTTAATGTAATTCGCCAAATTACTTTGGTCATCCGTTTTTTTTTCCTTCCTTTCTCCATTTTAGATATATCGTATCAATTATCCTTTGGCATGGCCTGGGACAACAAAAAATGGTTTTATTCAAACACTTCATTATAATAAATTCATGCTGGATAACGTCCGAAGTCAATGCTTAGAGGTCTGCCTCAACTTGATGTGAGAATAAACACGGTGTGTGCAAGGTGTCAATACGACAAGGCTCACCAACTCCCATATGAGGAGTCAAAGTTCAGAGCAAAAAAACTATTACAGTTGGTACATTATGACGTGTTTGGGCATGTCAAGCAATCTTCTATTAGTGGCATGCGATACATGATCACATTTATCGATGACTTCTCCATATATGTTTAGGTCCTCTTTATAAAAAAAAATCTGATATTTTTTCAAAGTTTAAGTAATTCAAAAACATAGTCAAAGGAGAAGTAAGAAAGAAGCTTTACTACTTATGAATAGACAGTGGATGAGAGTATACATCACATGAGTTCTCCTAGTATCTTTGAGACTATAAAATATGCCATTAGTTTACTTGTGCCAATATACCACAATAGAATAGAGTATCAGAATGAAAAAAGCAGCATCTAAGGGAGATCTATCGAAATATGATACATGCGAAAAATGTACCAAGAAGTTTTTGGGCCAAAGCTATAAAGACGATAGCTCATGTGATCAACAAGCTTCCTTACCCAAAACTAGGGTTCACATCACCTTATGAGAAGCAGTGGAATGTAAAGCCTTTACCTTTGCGTGCTATGTCTTAGTACCAAGCCACTTACGAAGCAAATTTGACAACAAGGCGATCATTGTATCTTTGTCGAGTATGAATGTCGGAGGAAAGAATGGAGGTGTTGTGATCCTACTACTGGACGGTGCTACACAAAACGAAATGTGGTGTTTGACGAAGCATCTTCATGATAGTCTTTAGAAAAAGAAGAGCTATTAGATTCAAAAGAAATTGAAGACCAAATAAAGGAACGAATTATTGAAATTCACTAGAGCCAAGAAGAATTTAAAGATTCTGATGATCTAAGGGATGATGATATCGAGCATGATAAGGCGCAAAGTCCTTGAAAGACAAGTGTTCACAAGAGCTCTATTGTAGATGAAGAACCAAATAAAGTAGAACAAAAAACTTCTAAATTTCAACTTAAAAGATCCAAAAGAATGAGAAAGGTAAATCTCATGTACATTAATGTAGTAGTTGCAGAAGAAGAAAAAAAGTAAACGAACCTAAGACATTTGAATAACTAGCAGAGAATTCTCATTGGATGAAGGCGATAAAGGAAGAAATCACCTTATTGAAGCATAATCAAACTTGGGATCTAGTTCCGTAACTAAAGGATATAAAATATCTTGCAAATGGGTGTACAAGATTAAAAATTGCCCAGATGGTTCAATTGAAAGACACAAAGCTCGGTTAGTAGCTCGAGGATTCTCACAACAATACGGGCTAAACTATGATAAAACATTTACTTTGATGGATCAAAGGATGAAAGTTGGTGTTGGGTCATGATCTAATCCAATTATACTTAGCCAAGCCCAATTTCAAAGTTTAATCCATGGCAGTTTCAAGAATTGTGTAGAAAATGAGAGATGACTCTAATTTAAAAAATATCTAATAGAAGTAAAAATATCTAAATCTAGAATGTTCTTGAATATTTGGTGATATTTGTAAAATGAGGTTATTAAATTTTTGTAATTTGATATTTGTGTGGTTTATATTAGTTTTAAGTTACTACAAATATCCTTAAAGCTCTTTGTTGTAGGCATCAAGTAAAGAGTGAAGAATTAGTAGAGGGAAAGACGAGTGAGCCGTGAGTGTTGTAGTGTTTTTCTTGTAAACTATCAATAAAGTCCTTTAATTTAACAAATTCTTCTATTGCCCAAATAATTTTAATATTGAGCAATTTAGCCCTCTTCTGTTTTCAACATACAATGTAGTAATAATACACAAGTCACAGGTCTTATGAATATAAAACGAAGCACCTGCTAATTAATTCCACTAATACATCTTTGATGGGTCATTGGTAAAATCCCTTAGTGATATTAATATATAGGATAAGGCTATTAGAACCCATTAAAATATTCTTTCAACACATTCTCTCAATAAACCTCTCTTACATATGAAATTTTTACTTTATAAACCCACCTCATTGCGAATATACCTTTATTAAATTACTTTCAAATGTTTTATCCCTAGAAATACAGAATCACCTGTTGGGAAAGTACGTTAAGGCTATGAAAGTATATTTGAATCATACCCAACAATAAATTAAAATATCAATGGCTTAGCCATCTCGCATGGTTTGTTTTCTTGATGATTGATTATATGACTTTTATTTTTAATTTATTGTCTAATCCTTGTCAAGATTCATAACATGTAATGAATTCAATCGAACACATTTTCTAATTAGTTTAATGGAACTCATTGCATGATTGCATCATAAATGTAAGAAAAGCCAAAAAAAATTCAGATTTTATTTTCTCTTTGCTCCTTAATTGATTCTAAAAATAAATATATCTCTAGTTGAGAAACATATTTGAGTTGAAAGGGGATTGAATCCAAGAGGTAGAAGTTTGCTAACCAACGTCACACATTAAAAGAAAATATAGCTATAAAAGTGTACTCGGAAGAGTATAGGTGAAAAGAAATGAAACGAAATTAAAACATTGCTCTCTGCTACTCTTTTTGTAGAAAAATCAATTTAAGTTAATTGGATTCATAGATAGACGTCGGAGAGGATAGGCTAATTTCATTAAGATATAATAGTAATTTAACTCATGGACATTTCGTAATTAATTTTTTTATGGAAAAGTGGGTGTATAATGTACTATGGTGGGTTTAAATAGCCCAACCCTAATTTATATTCATTAAAGTAAAAAACAATAATCAAATTCGTACTTAGAACTGAATAGAATTTGCATATAACACATGGGTTGTAACATGATATCCCTTTTACATGTTGGTCAAATTTATTTTTAATCTATAAATTCTTATCAAAACACAAGCAAGCAAAAACTCTTAAGCAAGATAGTTATGGTGGTACATCAAAAAGCATTTCATGTGGGGATTTTCCATATAGTACATCACTTGGCAATAGGGATAGTAGGAAAACCCAACCCAAGCCGAGCCTACGTGTCCTAAGTTGAGCTTGGCATATATGAGAAATGGGTTTCAAAGGTAATATATGTTTCGATTATACAAAGGTCCTAATATATATAAAATACAATCAATCTCACTTAAAAGTTTATTTATGCAATTTATGATATTCATTTAAATGTACATATTTAGTTGTGTTGTTTATTAGAGTTACACCATATATAAATCTTATAATTGCAAGTTAGGGTTGGGCTTTAAGCCCGTGGCTTGAAATTATGGGTAAGGGCTCATAATTAATAAAGCCCATAACATATGGGCTCAGTCAAGGGCCTAAATGAAAAGCCCGGGCTTTATAATAAATAATATATATATATAATATTATGGATAATGGCTTTATAATATATTATATATTTATATAATATATTATAAAATTGAAAAAAAAATTAATTGCTTTACAAAATAAATATATGTATTATAAAATATATATATGTATAATATATATATATATATATATATATATATGTATAATATATTAAAAAATTGAAAAAATAATTAAACAAAATAATAAAAAAATCGGGCAAAGGGAAAGGGCAAAGGTTTTGTCACAAAATGTCAAAATTCCTAAATCGGTAAATCTCTATTAGTTTTTTTTTTTATATTAGTGGTTGATTTGTACGTTGTGTACGGTATTTGTATTGTTAGTGTTTTTATATTTTGTGTTGCTAATCATGTATTAGAGAATTATATTTAAGTTTTTAGCCTATTGTAGTATTATGTATTGGTTAATTATGTTTTGAAAATTTAAAATTTTATTTTTAAAAAAAAATTTAAAATTTTATTTTTTATAATTTTATCTTCGTGTAGATACTTTACACCCTTTGCTATTCCATGGCAGATGCGGACTCTAGTTGGCCAATCAAGTCGCGTAGAAGAATTGGCATCTGCAAATATTTGACTATTAACTATTTATTTTAAAAAAAGTAATTTTAACCTGTTATATGAGCTAATACTTAATTTTCCAATCGGGAATTGAGTGTAAACAATTTTTAAAAAAAAAATAATGAAAAAGTTAGCTCACAGCAATGTAAATTCATCCCGGACTTTAATTAAGTCCAGGATTCCCCAATTGGAAGATGACACTAAGCTGAAAAGTCAATAGAAATAAAATGATGATGAAGATATATATAAGTTGGTTTACCAAACAAGGCTTGTTCAAGCGATCCTTTTTCCATGTATTCGTAGATGAGCAAGTTGAGGTCTTTTTTAGAATAGCCATCCAAAAATTCGACAATATTTTCATGTTTCAGTGTTGTAAGGGCATAAACTTCAGTTCCTATTTGATCAATCACTTGCTTTGATTGAGAAGAAAGCATCTTCACAGCTACAGTCTGATCTGGCAATTCAGCCTGTAATGCATGCTTGCACCATGCAAGCAGATTTATATACCATATTTCTAACAAGGAAAATCAACCATATATCTAACAAGGAAAATCAATTCATATACATATATGCATACATATATATATATATAGAGTACTAATATGGTCTAGGATCCTAAACTTATTAAAGCCTAGGAAAATCATTAAGCCATACAATTTCATGGTGTAATGTACCAATCTAGGATCTTGAATTTGTTAAAGTCTGAAAAAGCTATTGAACAATATGATTTAATAGTGGCATTATACTATTAAACTATATGTGTTAATAGCTTTCCTAAACTTTAATAAAATTAGGATTGTGGTGTGTGTATGTATATATATAGAGAGAGAGAGAGTGTGTGTGTGTGTGTGAGGTAGAGAAACTTTCCAATAAGGAATCCCTTATTTTGTTAAAGTAATGGATAAATTAAGAGACCAAAAAAACGCATTGTCCAACGTAGTGTATTTGGTCCGTATCTGTATTTTTTGTCTTTTAGATGATCTCTTGTTTTAAAAAGCAAAGGATCCCTTATTATATATAAGTAGTGATCTAGTGTAGGATCTCAAACTTCCTTAAAGCCCAATATGAATTGACAATACTGTGAACATATTTTTATAACATTGTAAAAATATACACACCATTGTCAACTACTCCCAAATTTTATTTCAGAATTAGAAAACTTTTCACACACAGAGAGAGATAGGGCAACTAATGTTTAACCTTGTATACTGTCCCAAAACGCCCCCTGCCAATTGCATTCCTGGGGCTGAAATTTCGGGTAGCGACTTTCACTTGTTTAAGGGTATAAGACTTGCCTCGTAGGTTGACCGTTGTCACTGTGTATTTCATGAAGAAATGAGAAAGGAAACAGATCAATTATATATATATATATATATTTTTTTTTTCTTGATATCTTCTATAAGCTTTATTCTATAGCAATATAGCATAAAGTACTATATAGCATATATAGCATAAAGTGGGCTTCTAATGTGGGATTATGCAGTCAATTAAAATACGAGATAAATTTTCAAAATGTTACAAACGGACTTCAAAAGTCCGTCCTACACTCTACTAAACTTGCAATATTGTAAAAATTCATCTCGCACTTTATTATAGCGCCAAATCCCTCACCTGATAATTTCTATATATATAGCACTATATAAATAGTGCTTATCATATCAGGCTTAAGATCTAGTACTAAAGTTTGAGATAGATTTACGATATCGTAAATTAGTTTAAAACATTGTAAAAATCGATTTACGAGGTCATAAATCCATCCTGGGATTTAATTTCGAATTGAAATTTTTTTCCAACATATGTAAATGATCCCCGTACGTACCACGCAATTGTCTGTCTCCTATCCATCCTAATCTCCACATGAGAGCCGAGAAAAGAATCAAAGATAGCACCGCCGCAAGGACAATTCCTACTATCCCTATTTTAGATAGTCGTCCTGATCGGTTGACTTCGAAATCTGAAAATTAAATAGTGATTGATAGCATGCAACGAAAGGCATATCGGGAGATGATAATTAACAAAGTTGAAGAGCTATCACGTATGCAATGATTGCAACTTTGTACCATACTTGGAGTTACAGAAATAGCTGCTATGGGAGGTCCATGAAAATAAGCTGGGTTGTATAAAGATCCTTTGCCAGCCCAAAATAACTCGATTTCCAGTAGATGGTCGTGTACAGAAGCCGTGAAATTTTGAATGGTTACATTATTTGAATGCTTGGCCATTTCTTTTATGTTGAAATTCTTTCGCCTTAGCTCGCTCTGCATGTATGGAAATTCAAATTAATTAAAGGAGGCTAGGGAGGGATAAATTGCTAATTAAAAATTATTAAAAATATTTTGTTGCTAGCGTACCTACCTGTATATATATATCAAATACACGTTTTGCTGAACTGCTGTAATCATCATTTCTTGCAAAAACAATCTCAGAGAAGTAAAGACTGACATTGTAATTGCCGTTTTGCAAGCAAAAACCATAGTATTTGAGAGAATTGGGGCAAAGGCGAGCTTCGTCGTATAAAGGTGCATCAGTCACTGCAGCTCCACATGTTACTTTCGGTATAAATTCACGTGAATCAGCCTCTGAATCCGCAAAGAAATATCCGTTACAGCTATATGCCCAGTTGTATGCCGGTTCGTTAACATAAAAATTCGATGTCGAGTTATCTGCCTCATAACGAATTCCTTCGATGTTATGTTCCTCGCCGCCAGCATTTATATGCAAATTATAATTGTCTGCAATATATATAGATATTGATTAATTTAAACATATATATGAAACCAAGATCTAGCTCCGGTGGTTTCAATGTGTGCATGAATTAATAATAATATAAAATATAAAAAAATTAAACGCCCGCACTTTATTAAAATAATCCTGGCCTTTAAACCATATAATTTAATGGGTTTTCCGACCATTATACTATTAAACTATAGTTTTTCTGGAATTTAACAAATCCTTAATGGGAACATTTCTATAAAGATGGATACGTATACATACACTGAGATTTCTTCTGGCCATCGGGGCAATACTTCCTCATAATCTCTTCCGGAAATGTCCTATATAAGTAATTACAATAATAAGATCAATTAATTTTGTATGGGCATTAATTCACGTAATAATTGCTTGCTGATCGATCGATAAATTACCTATAGTATAATTATTAGATAAATGAATATGAACATACCGATTCTTAGGTTCACTGGTTACAGCAGCAATATCGTTAATAGTGTGCGTGCAGGTATCACATGTCCATTGAAAGTTAAAATCAAAATCAGAAAATGAGATTGACAGAAACTATTGGAATTGAAATTTGAAGCACGAAAATGAGTAAAAACGTAGGACGATATTATATACTATGGGGTAGTATAATTTGCTTACAGATTTATCCGAGAATTGTTGTTGGGAAGATTCCTACAAGATAAAAATTTAAAATTATTGTGAAATTCATTTTTATATATAAAATTATGCATGTGGATAAGCATGCATGCAACTGCAAAGAAACAAATTAAGAAAGAAGGGAACCAAGGTCGCTTAATTAATTAACGCTATTTTCTTACTTGTGTATCTCTGGTTCTGGAAATAAAAATTCATTGTATGCAAGATCCCTGCAAGATGACAATTCAGACAAGTAGTGTTGGCATTAATTAATAATTATTAATTTGTATTTGCGTGCAAAATGGCATAGGAATTCCCAAATGCAATGACAGGCTAGAGTTTGTGCATGACTTTGGACATTCATATATTTAATTAGATGCATGCAAAAGGCTGGCAGGCTAAAGTTTGTTCGTGACTTGGGACGATCATATATTTAATTAAATAAGTGCAGCTGGCATTTGAATGACAAGCTTCAAAACATTTACACATTACACTATTCTAGATTGAAATTTTTTACATAAATTTCCATTTGCCTAGTCCGCATCTTTGATTTAAAATGTGTTTAATTTGATGAGGAAAGGAAAAAATGTTTACACCAGAACAGGTTTGAAAACATTTTGCCACATTTATATATAGTTAGAAAGCATACCCCTTTTTGCGAACATTGCTGTAAATCCAGTCTGGCAATGTTCCATTGAGCATATTTCCTGTTAGATACCTAAAAAGTAAAAATAGTAACAGAAAAAATAAATTATTTGGATTCTTTTTTTTATTATACTATTACTGTCAGTCAAAAGGAAAAAAGCAAGAAGATAAACTTCAGGGTAAGAAATATATGTTAAAAGTGTTGGATCATAAACTTGATCCAAGATGAATAAATCAAGCCCAACTCATGGAAGGTTCCATGAGTAGGTATGGTTGGTGAGGTTTGAATTATTTGTGTTAGGTGTGGTTGGTGAAGTTGGTGAGTAGTAGGTTTTAATGGATGGTGAGGATTTGTTTATTAGTTGAATAAATGAATGGTTGTGATTAGTTTGTTTCATGTATAAATACCCCCTCTCCCCTTTGGTTTAAACATCAAGTGAAGTAGCAAAATCTCTAAGGTGTAGAGAGTGAAAAATAAGAGTTGTAATTGGTGAGGTGTTGTTGAAGAAATAAAATAGTATATTTTTTGTGTGTTTTATTTGTTAATTCTCTAACAAAGTGGTATCAGAGCTAGTTATTAATGCTATATATAGTCATATAGCATATCAAATCGAAGATCTCGATGAGAGGACTCACCGAGTTGAACCAAGTTGAGCCGAACTAAACCAAGCCGAGCCAAGCTGAACCGAATCAAGTCGAACCGAGCCAACTCGAGCTGAACCAATCCGGACCGAACCGAGACTACCAAGCCGGTGTTGACCGTTGACCTACGTTGACCTTTGACGAGCGTTGACCGTTGACCGTTGACCGAAAGTTGACTCAAGTCCTTCCCAAGGTTTTTTGACGTGCCGGATCCATCTGTGCTTTCAGAATCTCCAAATTCTCACTCAATTTGTGAGTTATGACAAACAGTGGTATGATGTCATTTCAAGTTCCACAATTAAAGGGAAGTAAGTTTGACAATTGGAGTATTAAAATGAAGGCTCTATTGGGCGCACATGACGTATGGGATGTCGTGGAGAAAGGCTTTATTGTGCCAGAAAATGAAGCCACTTTAACTGCGGCGCAGAAGGAGAATTTAAAAGACTTGAAGAAGAAAGAGAATAAAGCAAAGTATCTCATCTTTCAATCATTAGATGAAGATGCTTTTGAAAAGATTGCTGGTACAACCTCCTCAAAAAAAGCATGGGAGAAACTAGAGACCTCTTACAAAGGAGCGGAGTAAGTTAAGAAGGTTCGTCTCCAAACATTACGAGGAGAATTTGAGTCTTTACACATGAAGGCGTCGGAGTCAATTTCTGACTACTTTACACGGGTTGTGACCGTTTTCAATGAATTAAAAAGAAATGGCGAGGAGTTAAAAGAGGTAAGGATCATTGAAAAGATACTTCGATCAGTAGACTCGAAGTTTGACCATATTGTTGTAACAATTGAAGAAACAAGAGATTTGGAGGATATGACGATCGAGCAACTTCAAGGAATGTTGCAAGCCTATGAAGAAAAAAAAAAAGAAGCAAGGAATCGAAGAACAACTTCTCAAAATGGAAGTCAATCCAAAGAAAAGAGAAGAAAGCTCCGACAACGAGAGAAGACACTATGTCCGAGGTAGAGGTCGAGAACGAGGTAGAGGTCGTGGTCATGGACGAGGTTGGAATTTCAACAACAACAATTCTAATTATGCTAAAGGAGAAAGCTCAACCAGAGGACGAGGCAGAGGCAGAGACAATCCAAGATCGAGGTATGACAAATCCCAAGTACAGTGCTATAATTGTCAAAAGTTTGGGCATTATGCGAATGCGAGCTCAAGCACCGAATTGAAGAGAGAGTGAACTATCAAGAGAAAAATTGTGAAGATGGAACACTTTTTGTAGCACGCTATGACACAAGTGGAGGTCAAGAAAATACATGGTATCTTGTGCTAGCAATCATATGAGTGGAAAGAAGCATGTTCAAGTGAAATGAATGGCAATGTCGCTTTTGGAGATGATTCAAAAGTACCAGTAAAGGGTAGAGGTAACATTCTCTTTCGTGCAAAAAATGGTAGCCACCAAATAATTTCGAATGTTTACTATGTGCCCAATATGAAAAGCAACATTCTTAGTTTATGTCAACTTTTAGAAAAAATGCTATGATATTCATTTAAAAGATTATAGTCTTTTCCTAAGAGATGACAAAGGAAATCTAATTACAAAGGTGAGAATGTCAAAGAATAGAATGTTTCCTTTAAATATTCAAAATGATGTTGCAAAATGTCTCAAAGCCTGTCACAAAGATCAATCCTGGACTTGGCATCTTCGATATGGGCATCTCAACTTTGGAGGACTGGAGCTACTATATAAGGAGAACATGGTGAAAGGCTTACCATACATCAATCACCCTAATCAACTTTGTGAAGGATGTTTACTTAGCAAGCAGTTTAGAAAGAGCTTTCCAAAGGAGTCAAACTCAAGAGCTCAGAAGCCATTCGAGCTCATTCATACTGATGTGTGCGGTCCATTCAAACCAAACTCCCTTGGTAAAAGTAACTACTTCCTTCTATTCATAGATGATTTTTCAAGAAAAACTTGGGTGTATTTTTTAAAGCAAAAATCAGAAGTCTTTGAAGCTTTCAAGAAGTTTAAAGCTGTAGTTGAAAAAGAAAGTGGATACCAGATTAAAGCCATGAGATCTGATCGAGGTGGAGAGTTCACTTCCAAAGAATTTTTAGAGTTTTGTGAAGCAAATGGAATTCGACGCCCTTTGACAGTTCCAAGATCCCCTCAACAAAATGGTGTTGCAGAAAGGAAGAACAGAACCATCCTCGACATGGCAAGAAGCATGCTTAAGAGTAAGAGGCTACCTAAAGAATTTTGGGCTGAAGCAGTTGCATGTGCAGTCTACTTATCCAGTCGATCTCCAACAAGAAGCGTGTGGGGGAAGACGACACAAGAAGCTTAGAGTGGAAGAAAACCCGGCATCACCCATCTAAGAGTTTTCGGAAGCATTGCCCATGTACATGTACCAGACGAAAGTAGAGCCAAGCTGGATGACAAAAGTGAGAAGTTCATCTTCATCGGCTATGACAACAACTCCAAAGGATACAAGCTTTACAATCCAAACAACGGGAAGATCGTGATCAGTCGAGATGTAATTTTTGATGAAGAAGGAGAATGAGATTTTGGCTCTGGTGTGGATGACTTCAACTTCTTTCCCATTGAAGAAGATGATCATACACAGATAAAACAAGTAGACGAACAACAAGAGGCTGCCACTCCACCTATCTCACCAGCACCAACCACATGCGGAGATTCACCGCCGTCTTTCTTAAATGAAAGAATCGAAGAACGTACAAGGAGTCTTCAAGATCTCTATGAGGTAACTGAGAGACATGATAATCTCACTCTCTTTGCCTCTTTGCTGATTGTGAGCCAGTCAACTTCCAATAAGCTGCACTAGATGAGAAGTGGAGAATTGCAATGGATGAAGAAATCAAAGCCATTGTGAAGAATGATACTTGGGAGCTTACTACTCTTCCAAAAGGTCACAAGGCGATCGGTGTCAAATGGGTGTATAAAACAAAAAGAAATGCGAAGGGAGAAATTGAAAGGCACAAGGCGAGGCTAGTTGCAAAAGGCTATAGTCAAAAGGCTGGCATAAACTATGACGAGGTATTTGCTCCTGTAGCTCGACTTGAAACTATTAGACTTATTATTTCTTTGGCTGCTCAGAACAAATGAAAGATTTTTCAAATGGATGTGAAGTCTGCTTTCTTGAATGGATTCCTTGAAGAAGAAGTTTACATCGAACAACCATTAGGCTATGTGGTGAAAGGACATGAAGACAAAGTTTTGAGATTGAAGAAAGCTCTTTATGGGTTAAAGCAAGCACCAAGGGCATGGAATAGCAGAATTGACAAGTATTTTCAAGAGAAAGGCTTCACCAAATGCCCATATGAACATGCTCTCTACGTCAAAAAAAAAGATGGAGATATTTTGATTGTGTGCCTGTATGTGGATGATCTCATCTTCACTGGAAGTAATCCAAGCTTGTTTGAAGAGTTCAAGAGAGTAATGATCAAAGAGTTCGAGATGATTGACATCGGACTGATGGCATATTACCTTGGCATTGAAGTCAAGCAAAAGGAAGAAAGCATATTTATCTCCCAAGAAAGCTATGCAAAGGAGATTCTCAAGAAGTTCAAGATGAATGATTGTAAGCCTATAAGCACGCCAGTGGAATGCGGAGTCAAGTTATCCAAACATGATGAAGGCGAAGATATAGATCCAACATTCTTTAAAAGTTTGGTTGGAAGCCTACGTTATTTGACATGCACAAGACCAGATATCCTTTATGCTGTTGGACTTGTGAGCCGATACATGGAGAATCCAAAGACCACCCATTTTAAAGCTGCAAAAAGAATCCTTCGCTACATCAAAGGTACAACTAATTTCGGCTTGCTATACTCATTTTCTAATGACTACAAGCTTGTTGGATATAGCGATAGCGATTGGGGTGGAGATGTAGATGATCGAAAGAGCACCACGGGATTTGTGTTCTTCATGGGAGATACTGCTTTCACATGGATGTCAAAGAAGCAACCAATTGTCACGCTATCCACCTGTGAAGCTGAATATGTAGCTGCCACATCAAGTGTTTGTCATGCAATTTGGCTCAGAAATTTGCTGAAGGAGTTGAGTTTGGCACAAGAAGAGCCAACCGAGATTTGTGTTGATAACAAATCAGCAATTGCCCTATCCAAGAATCCAGTCTTTCATGATCGAAGTAAACACATAGACACTCGCTATCATTTCATAAGAGAGTGTATTGCAAGAAAAGAAGTGCAAATCAAGTATGTAAAATCACAAGATCAAGCAGCTGATATCTTCACTAAGCCACTCAAGCAAGAAGACTTTGTAAGATTCAGAAGTTTGCTTGGTGTCACAGGATCAAGTTTAAGGGGAGGTGTTGGATCATAAACTTGATCCAAGATGAATAAATCAAGCCCAACTCATGGAAGGTTCCATGAGTAGGTATGGTTGGTGAGGTTTGAATTATTTGTGTTAGGTGTGTTAGGTGTGGTTGGTGAAGTTGGTGAGTGGTAGGTTTTAATGGATGGTGAGGATTTGTTTATTAGTTGAATAAATGAATGGTTGTGATTAGTTTGTTTCATGTATAAATACCCCCTCTCCCCTTTGGTTTAAACATCAAGTGAAGTAGCAAAATCTCTAAGGTGTAGAGAGTGAAAAATAAGAGTTGTAATTGGTGAGGAGTGTTGTTGAAGAAATAAAATAGTATGTTTTTTGTGTGTTTTATTTGTTAATTCTCCAACAAAAAGGAACGTATGATTTGTATGGTAAAAAATCTCATTTACCCTTTATCAATTAAAAGTTTGAATTATTAAAGTTACAATTAGGGACGTAATTGTGTGATATAAAGAAATCATGGATCGAATTGGGAAAATTGAGGAAAAATATTAGGAGTCTAAATGTTATTCTCCCTTTTATATTAAGAAAAGATAAAATTAATGGGATGCAAGAAAGTTATCACCTACAGCTCAGATAAAAACAGTTTCTTGAAAGTACTTGGAATTCCACTAGTTAAGTTGTTGAAGCTCAGGTCACTGCAGTACAAATTAATAATCAATGATTAGAGAAAAATAAATAAAACTGATAATTTACAGCAAGGATTTGGATCCTCTTCTTATCTAATATTTCCTAAGTTTACTATAAGATTATGACATATTTCAATTAAACCTTTCTAAGACTAGAATTTATTTTATTTAGAATTTTTCTTATTAAATATCAAGACAATTGTTTCTTAACGGGCGCTAACAAGCGGTGCCCCTTTTTAACCAAACTGCTCCTTCTTTCTCTAGTTTTTCTTTTTATCCGAAACTTTAAACCTTGGTATAAACTTGAGCAATGAAGAAATACTGACAAATAATTCTTTAAAAAAGAATTATATCATGGAAATGGACAAGAATTGAATGCATAATCGTAGTACTTATAAATAAAACATTCAAAAAATAACAAAAATTTAAGTAAAAAATGGAAATTATTTGATGAAAGATTAACAAAAAAAAAAAAAAAAAGACAAGTCCTTGTTTCCGGGATTGATAAGCAAGATGAAACGATCACAAGTGGATTAACAACTCTTCCCAACCATGGACATAGTGAAGATAGGCGATTGAACAAACTTTTAGACCATATTAAAAAAGAAAAAGGCAATATCAATTGAAGATAGTCGTTTTTGTTGTCTGCAACATAATATAGCTGCAATTTATTTTATATATAAAACTAGGAAATGTTAGATTAGATGGCAAAAGTAAAAAAATCAGTAAATTTTATTAATCTTCTTTCAGAAATGACTATTTCCGACGACAGATGTGCATTTCTAGAAGTATTCCAGAAATAACCCTTTTTAATATATCATAAAAATTGAGGTAATATATATACTAGTTTAGTAATTTACTTTACGACATTATGACAAGGTTAATAGATAATACAAGTTTAAATGACGTCTGACCTCATATTACCAAACTAATACGAAATAAACGAAAAATAAACTTACAGGTAGCGTAACTGATTCCAATTGGCAATGTATAGTGGGATTGAACCAGTAATGCTGCAATTTCTCAATGTCCTGCAGAATTATTATGATTAATTTAATTTCCAAAAAAGATTTAATTAATTAAATAATTAATAAATTTAAAATGCAGATCAGGTACTAATTAATTAATAAAAACAGATAAATATATAATTAACGCATAAAATAATTATATGTGCATGGAATTGGAATACACCGCTTACAGGTATAATATACTACTCATATTAGCTGACTTTGGGAAAGAAAAGCCCTTCGTTTGTAGGTCACTGACAAACCTGGAATAAACAACGCAGCCAAGTTAATTGCAAAATTAGAAATTCGTCTGTTTATGAAAAAAAAAAATTCCAATCCGGGAGTCATGGACTTGATAAAGTCTATGACAAAATATCGTAAATCATGAAAAAGGTCATTTTTAATATTGTAAACAGAGTTCCACAAAGCTGACTCTCATTTATTTTAACAAAACTGTCAAACAAAGTGGCCATCTAGATGGTATAAAGTGGCCATCTAGATGGTCAGCAACAACTTTGTTTGAAGAAGAATTTGGCAGCATCAAATTTGGAATGAAGAAATAGAAGAAAGAAGAAGATGGAAGAAGAAGAAAGAGTGCCGCCCAAGAAAAAAACTTATTATTTTAATAGCCAATTTTGGCTATAAAAGGGGGAGTTCCCCATCGGTTTAGTGCATTCAATTTTGCAGTTTTATTTCTTATTCTTTAGAGAGAAAGTGAGAGTATTTTAAAAGTTTTTACAAACTCTTGAGTGATTAGTGATTTGAGAGTTCAGGTGTATTAAATTTTTGGATAATGAGTTAAAATACCACAATACTTGTAATTTCTTTTTATTAGTAAAATGTTTTCCTTCTTTCTTCGTCCGTTGGCGTAAGTTAAAAGCCAAACCACGTAATTTTTTGGTGTCCTCTTTGTGCTTGTTCTTTATTTTTCTTCCAATTTCATTTTAGTTGTGACCCTTCTTCACTCATCAATTTCCTAACAAAAACAACGATAACACTAATAGACAAGAAAAAAACATAGTTTTCAATACATTTAAATATGTATTTTTTTTTATATTTTAGTGTTTTTCCTCATTTTAATAAAGTGAGGAGGGCCGCACTACATACATACATACATACACACCATCCGGGAAGAAATTTGTGGTCGTTGGATTCAAGTCCAACGACCCCAAATTTCTTCTTTTAATTTTTTTGGTTTGGCTGCACATGGTGGGCTCCACCATGTGCAGCCACAGCCCGGACATTGTTCCAATCCGGGATCTCGGATTGGAACAGCACTCTATATATATATATATATATAATTTTGTAGTCCGAAATCATAAAGTATGGGAAACATCTAGGAAACTTTAAAACTGCAGCGTTTTAAAGGTTTAAAACTTAAAAAGTTTAAATCACAAGATTTATGCGTTTTTCTGGACATTTTTGCATTTTAAAATTTCTAATTATAGAAATATATATATATATAGTTGTTATCTGATGAGGTTTTCTGTACTTTATTAAAGTAAGAATGTTAATACTATATACTACTCCATATAGCTTACTATCATTGAAAACTTTCTCCATATACATACATGTACATATATACGCACACAAGGGCGCTCTCACTTTTTTTTTTTAATACGGACACACTTTTAAACCGTGCGCTTTAATAGCATTAAAAACTAACTCTCTTAAACTGCACGACTTAGAATCTTATTCGCAAAAAAAGGCACCTGCACTAGAGAAGGACTGTGTGTGTGTGTAGCAGAGTTTGAATTATTATTAATTGTTCTTACAAATACTGAAGGCGTGACAAATTAAAAATTTCTGGTGGCAGCTCCCCTTGGAAGTTATTTCCCATCAGATTTCTGTGAGATTAAAGCAGAGAAAAGCAATATCATTAATAAGCTCGCGGGTGTGAGAGAATTCATTCTTTTTGTATGCTTTCTCACATCATGCAAATTGTTTTACATTTATATGATGCGATATGCATAATGCAATAAGAAACTTATATACTATGACTATTCTAGATCAAATTTATTGTGATAAAACTTACATTTCTAAAATTAAGGAGGGATATCCATTCTACCCAGCCTATATTTCTACTTTTACTTAGCATGGTGTACTTACGGAGTATATGCCAGAGTTTCGTTAACAGTTTTATGTAGCAAATTATTAAACTCCAGAAAACAGGTTGTTTACACAGAGAGTACCAAGTTTCAGTTGACACATAAAAGGATAAAATGAATAGGCTTACACCCAATAGAGGTTGACCCATTCTGCAATGAATCTGGGGATCGGACCAGACAAATTATTCCCAGCTATTTCACTGCATTCACAAATAAAATTTTCATTACTGATATTTCCAGACTTCAAACAAGAAGCAAGAAAAGAAGACCTAGACCAAATTAATTACAATCCTTAAAAATAACAACAACAATAACAATTAGAAAATGAATAAACAGGACACTTACAAAGTCGTCAGATTCTTTAGATTCCTATAATCTTTTGGCAAATCCCCCCTTAAATTGTTGGATGTCAACCACCTGCAACGTCGTGAAAATTACTTTTAGGTTATGTTTAAAATTGAAGAGTTGTAAATTTTAATGTGGTGTTGGTATGTGCATAGATGAATGAATGACATATAATAATTGCATAACAGCCAAATACATATACATGTGTGTGTGGGCGCGCGCGTTTGTACGTATAAATGACTTTTTAAGTACAAGCATAAATGTAGTTCATAATTAGTTACAACCATATATATGCACGACGAGATCAACAGCCTAATTAACCATTTTATAAATTCTATAAATAAATACTTACACACACACTTACAGTTCTTGAAGATTGCTTAATTTTCCGAGTTCTGGTGGGAGTGTACCACTGAGTCCATTCTCCAGCAGATATCTATATATTAGAAAATATATATGAAATTAAGAATTGTATTGTATTTTCAAAGAAATAAGCTAAGTATTGATTTAAGCAGCTGGCTTTATAATTTTAAAAGTAGAGTGAGATTTCATACAAATACCGGAGCTGTGAGAGGTCTCCCAGTTCACGAGGAATTTCCCCCGACAGCTGGTTGCTCCATAGATACCTAAAAAGCCCAGAAGTACATAGTAAGATAAATGCAAATGCAATTTTTGGAGTAATTAATTAATTGAATATTTCAATGTTTTACTTCTGAATTTTTCGTTGGAAGAACTGTCGGATTTTGATGGAGCACATGTAAGTGCGATTTACTCATATTTTCAGATAAATTGGCTAATATGGGAGTTGTGGAATCTGAGTCAGATTGGTAGCCGGATTGTCCTGTTGCTATTTTGCCTTTCATTTTTTAAAGATGCTCAAGGTCTTCCTAAGCTATGGGTTCAGGGAGTTTATCTTTTATGGTTGTATTTGCATTGTTACATGCATTTTATTTCCTAGTAATTATTGCTTATGTTGCTCTTCTTTTTTAATATTGGTCATACGTGTTGTTTTCTTAATTTTTTAAGGATAAGATTCATTGCGTACCCTCATTTAAGTGTCATCTTTTTTTTTTTTTTTTTGCCCTTAGTAGTAAAATTTTTCTTGTACCCTTTAGATTTGCCTAAAAATAAAAATAAATTGCATTGCAAGTGAAGATTCTTACAATATTTGAAGAGATGACAAGCGCCCCAACGATGGTGGTATCTTCCCCGTGAGTAAGTTCTGGCCCAGATCGCTACGGCAGGAAATCATAGACGTATGATGGTACTTCATAGTAAGAAAATGAAGGGAACCAAAAATCTTCTGTCTATTGAGATTTCATATATCTGTGTGTGAGTGTGTGTGTGTGTGTGTGAACAAGCATGCATTATGTACAAAATTAAATAGTAATGATAAAACATCCTAAAATTTGAATCTTAAAAAATTTGAAATGTCGACTAAAATTCCTTGGGACGGCATGACACTTCATCGATTTGGATCCTCTTCAAATTCAATGCCGCCTGTTATTGGCAGTTGGCCCCTAGGGCTTGGCCAACTGGTTAAGTGACACGTCAATAGAGCTTTAAAAATTCAGGATAGGCAAGGAGAGAATCTCAATCTGACACTTCACTTAGAGACAAAATATGAAGGAATAATTTTAACTCAATGATCGTAGTAACTAATAAAAGACTTACAGTGCTTCTAGGTTCCTCAAATTCCCCAAGCTTGTTGGTATGCTCCCAGTTAATTGATTTTTTGATAAATCTCTACTCATCACACAAATCCAGTGTATCAGAAGAAAAGGAAAAAGAAAAAGAAAAAGGGAGCTATGATTGAATTACTTGCGGCAAGTGAGGACTTACAGAGTGATAAGCTGAAATAAATACCCAATCTGGTAAGGAATGGAACCATGAATTGTGTTGTCGGATAGATCACTGTTGAGTTTTGACATGTATGAAACCATATCAAATATATATGCATGTATTAATTAAGGCAAGAGTAATTTTATTTATTTATTTAAGTTATATCAAATAATTATATCCAAGCTTACGATGATAAATATATATAAGTATTTTAGTTGTTTAATTTGTTAAATTTAGTTATAAAAGCTTATGCAAAATGATTGATCATTGAATTAATTAATTAATTGTACATACAGTTTCTGCAGGTATGTCAGAGCAGCCACATGTTCTGGGATTTTTCCAGTTAAGGCTACACTCTCCATGATTCTGTATTCAAAATGATTAACATGCAGTTAATAATGGAAATTAACCTTGCTTTTGTTATGACTGTCTAGGCAAGTAATTAGATTAGAGTTGGAACATATACATGCCGGAGATGTGCGGGGTCCCTTTATCGACGAGGCAAGTGATGGTAATATTGGAACTAAGCTTTGGCGTCTCACGGCAATATGAACTCAATTTAGGTAGTTGTGCCCTCCACAGCAAACTGGACATCATTTCCGTCAGACCGGCCACTGCCAATAATATTTCCGACAAGAAATGTTGTTAAACTGATCATGAGCAAATGGATCTATGCCAGCTATATAGCTACAAGACAAAAACATTCGTTCAACTCTTAATTAATTTATAAAAGTTGCATGCATTATCGAATTTGCTATCTAATTATAATTTCGTTTGTTTTAACTTTTAGCAATTCTCAATACAAAGAATTTATGCGCACCTGATAATTAGTGATCATACATATATATATATATATATATAGTCATTATTTAGCATGGATATGACACCGTATGGTATTATAGTTAATTGCAAAAAATGATAAAAACACATTAATACTATATTGTGTTGTCTCGAGTCTGCATTTAAAAAAATGAAGACATCCGCATTTATATACATATATATATAAAGTCTGGAAAAGCTATTATGCCATGCAGTTTAATAGCATTATGCAATAATACTATTAAACTACACCGCTTAAAACCTTTTACAAAGATTACACTATTAAACCGCACAGTTTATAATAGCTTTCATAGACTTTAACAAAGTCTAAGATCCTAGATTTGAACATTTTTAATATATATATATATATATAAGAGAATTTATAAAATAAGAGACAAGTTAAAATACAAAGAAACACATATTTTTGATATATTACAAGACAAAATACACTATGATAGAGGTTTTTTTTTTTTAATATCTTTTAACTTATGGCTACTCAAGTAAGAGATTCTTTGTTTTGTAAATTATACATACTTGTATGTATATATGTGTGTGTGTGTGGGGGAGGTAAACTGATCATGCGTATATACGACTATATATGTATATTAAAAATTCAGACATCTGATTCAAAGAATTAATTAATTCTTATGTACTTATATGCATATAATAATGCAAACCGCATGCTAGAGAACCGAAAACCCTTTAAAATTATGAAATTTACTCGAGATATAAAGAATTATTAGCATATATTACCTTGGTAGATCACCTCCTTTAGTATCATTTTCAGCAGTACTCTGAAATTTGAACTCGGAGCCAAGTTGACAAAGAAGAAACAAAATTAGTATGAAAACAGTTTTAGAAATTAGAACCACGCGATGCCCAGCAGAACGTTCATCCATTTTATTTTATTTATTTTTAACTTTTAATTCCTAGCTAGCTGTTCTAAACTTTCAGTTCGCTCACTCACTCACTAGCTAGCTCCTGTCTGGCTGCGCTAATTTGATCATTTCTACCGCCGATATTTTTATACAGGAATAGAGATGCCAGTCTTGATTAAATAACACGCCACCCGTGCTTTGTATTTTGAGGGTGCAAGAGTAATTATCGAATTCAGAAAAGGAAAAAGGAAAAAGGAAAAAAAGAAAACAAGCTGAAAAACGTTGTGATGGATTAAATAAAGTCGAATCTATTTGGGTAATTGAAAAGTATTTGTTAAAGGAATGATTAAAGTTTAAAGATATTTGTGATTTATTAAAGTCGAAAGCTATTGGAGATAAGAAGCACGTTTACTTGTCTTCCTCTCTTTCTCTTTCTTCTTCACAACAAAGATGCTAATGGCCGTTCCCTAGATATAGGTTTGCATAGCTTTTAACTTTCTTGTACTTCACATGCATGATTCTTGTTTTCGAATTTGTTCTTCGTTGGCTTGTACTTAACCTTCTCTACAGGGGTAAGATTCATGACATCTCCTTAATTAGGTGTATTTTTTTCTTTATTTATAAAGCTTTCTTTAATTAGGTGATTAATTTAACCGACATACATGTAGTCTTTTAATTTATTTTTTTTAAATGGTCCTCGACAATGTCAAGAAAAACTTAAAATAAAACTAAGAAAAGAGTAAAATAAAAACAAGGAGTTGGGTCTTTGAGAGAAAGCCAAGCCTCTCAATTAAAAAAATACAAGCCAACAAAACATTAAGCACCGAATCAACTAAAGCGATTTTATAGGAATTGGGAAGCATCCTTCTGAAGGAAGACACGGATCTCAGGTGGTGTGTTAAGTTTTAACCACGCATTGGTCTTAAATGTTTTCCACTTGTTTATCCCAAAAAAAAAAAAAAAAGTCATGAAGATTAGATGCCTGGCTCTAAAGCTCTTCAAACTTCAAGAATGGCACTAATATAATCCAGCAAGTATCAGTGGTGACAGATTGTTTCTGTTTAGATTCTTAAATAATTCCCAGACTACACGATTCGTTGTTCACTCCATTAAAGGAAAAGAAAGGTGCTACGATAAAGTAATTCTCCAATTTTCTGGTCCTTTAATTCGCAGACTTTTTGTGTTCTTGGATCTGTTCTAGCTGTCATGCAACTTTTAGGGCGGGTGATTGAAATTGAATCAGTTTCAATATTCAGTTTTTTGGGAAAAAGAAAAAAAGGAATTACATTGTATGGATATTGGTATTTCTATACAGCGTCAATTTAAAATTTTTGTACCTTGCCATCCTCATTGTACACATTTTTGAGTCTTCATTAATATTTTAATACCTACGTAATTTAGATTGTCTCAAGTATTACAACAGTGCCTTGGACCGACAGCAAATACAGGAAAATTAGGATTTTACATATTATATGTATGTGAGGTCCACATAAGTCTATATGTTGAAAGGTCAAATAATGGCTTGCCAATTTCAAAAGGCAAAGTTGGTGGCACGGTTTTGTTGAAGTTGTATGGAGAAAATTGTGATGGTTTTTTAGAAGCCAATCGATTTTTTTCAAAATGGTTGATTTTGGTTGCCATTTTTTAAAGACTTTTGGGAACAAGGATTAAATGAATGCATGGTATTTGGCTATAAATACCAAGCCATTTGTTCATTTGAATGCATCCCAAATTGAGAGAGTTGAGAGCAATTGCAAGTGAAGCAATTTGAGAGTATTGAGAGAGCTTCCACTTGAGTGTTTTAGTGAGGTTCCATTTGAGTGTATTGGGGTTTTAGGAGTTGAGAGTTTTTCCCAACTTTTGTAAATTCCCATTTGTTCCAGTCATTATCCATAGACGTAGGCTTTACGCTGAACCACGTAAATTATCGTGTCATTTTTTCTTTGCATTTATTTGTCACATTTATATTTCTCCAAAAGTCGCAGTCGCCATAATATTGGTAATTGCTCAACCTGCGCTTCTGCAACACTATACAGAGCTATTTTAGCATGAGGGAAACGCATAAAGCAAACTTATATGATGAAGTTGGCGTGAATCATAGAGAAGATACAAGACATGGGTGTTACTTCACATGGGAACAACAAGGTCAAAGTAGTTGAAGATAAATCAATCTCGACATAGAAGTTATCTATCAAGATCAAGCAAGTAATATTCTTTGAGATGGAAACTACAATATTAATTGGCGTATCATTGAAGATTGAGATTAAATTGTTTTGATTTAAAGCAGATGATAAACAGATATTGAAGAGACAATATTATTATACTATCATGAATAGTTCCTTATATATCTAAAGGCTTTGGGAGCTATCAAAGGAAAAAGATTTAGACTCTTCATTACACGTGATTCACTAGTCACTATATAAAGGCAAGTCATTCATATATTTTACTAAAAGGATTCTACTTCAGAGGCTGCAACCTTGTGATCATTCTTTGATTTGGGAGATACTGTCTTTGGTCTTTTCAGGAGAAGGGTTACATGTTCGCAATAGAGGGATTTTATGGAGAGGTAACATACCATTTACTAAGAAGTCTTGATCGGGAGAGAAAGCAAAAGACATGTGGTGCATGCGAGGTGTTCGCTTGGTTATTATGACAGGGTGGCCACAATCACTAGAAGGTGTCTCATACTGTGTGAGATTCCAATAGTTTGTAATCTCTTAACCCTAGTGAATTATTTGATATCTAAAAGTGACTCCATGGACGCAGGGATTTGAATCCTGAACGATGTAAAAATCCTCTTGTTTGTTTTATTTTTACACATTGATTTGTTTAATTCACCTTTAATTAAACTCGGTAAACCTACCAAAATTGGATCAGTCATATCATTTTTATTTCATTAATAATGTGTGATTTAATGCTAATACATAGAGTAATAATACTGGTCAATTTTCATCTTTTTTTATAAACTGAATTAATTTATCAAAAAAAATAAAAGAAAAGAATTACAATTGTCCAGAGAGGACATAATGAGTTTTATCCCTTAAAATTTGTAAGAAGTTAAAGTAAAAAAAGAAAAAAGTAAGAAGTTAAACCAAAAGAGGCAACTATATAAAATGATATTTTAGAAACTCATTGGCATCATGAGAAAGTACCGCCAAAATCTCTGAAGGCGGAGTCTGCCACCAAGTGAGAGAATCACAAATAAGACCCAAGTTAGCTAAATGATCACCCACATAATTAGTTTCTCAGAAGATATGAGAGAATCTAAACGTCATGGAGTTGATGAGATTACAACAATTCAACCATCTGTTATGAATACCCCATGGAGGATTGAGCGAAGGATCGGAAAAAAGATAAATGACTAACATAGAGCCGCTTTCTAGCCAATGACGATACAAACCCTTGTCATGAGCAAATTCAGTAGCTAACGTAGCTGCCATAATTTCAGCAAAGTAGGCAGTGTTAATGCCTAAAGAAAGACCAAAAGCACCTAAAAAGATCCCGTGTAATCTCAAAAAACACCACCACAAATTGAGCTACCTGGATTTCCTTTGGATAAACCATCAATGAAAACATTCAAGAATGCAATAACACGAATTTTTAATATCAGATTACTACTAACCTACCATAAACTAAAAATAAAATAAATGAAACAAAGTATCCTCAATTCCAAAAACCAGACGGAAGATAAAAAAATCAATGAAAACATTATTAAAATTTCTTAAATAAATAAATAAAGATCATTTGAAGGCTTAAACAGCAAAATCCGACCAAAATCTAGCCATATGTGTAACAAAGACACAAATTCTTTACTTTGATCAAAATTTTACCCCACCCGTAAAAGATAGAGGGGGTGCACAAAACGAAAATTAATTTTTTAATCTCTTAAACTCAAATGGTCAGTAAAATAAAACTGTTTGAAGAATTTGGAAACCGTATAAATTTTTGTTTTGAGAATCAATTTCATATTTAATCTAATTAAAACTTTTAATTCAAACATATCCACTCCTTGCTTCGACCGAGAATAATCATTAAACTTTTAAACCTCTTTATTTATTCTTCTTTTTGACAGAAATATCAAAAAAAAATTGATTTCGACTTTTGTGACGAATATATGTACTTTTATTTTCCTATTGTGAATAAAGCAGTTTCCATTTTCTTGATTTATTTTGATTCTCTTCATGTTGGGTTACATCAATAATGCCAGCCTATAATTGTTCTTCATGCCCGTTAAAAATTCAACAAGAATAGTATCAATTAATATTTTCAGGCTTTATCGGGCCCTTTGAATACGAATTCACCTGCAAAGAAAAATTATATATTCTCAGGATTTTATCAGAGTCTTCTTTATTTTGCTTTTTGAAGAAGTTCTTCTTTGTTTGATAAGCAAACTATTTATTGATGGTATGTGACCTCAGACATTCGAGCATTCAAACAAGTGAGAGGAATCGATACAGAACCTTCTGCTTGTATGTGATATACTGGCCTTGAAATGACTGTTGGGACAGAATAACCTACCACTTCAATTTATTTATAAGTAATGTTATACTTGGTTATTTAGAAATATTTGGGATTTGTTTGAAATTTCTGTTAGAAGGCTCAAAAATAATTTTTAAAATTAAAAGTTATCTTTACTGTTTGATAAATTTTCTTAAAAATCACTTTTGACAAAATAATTGTATACTATATTACAGTTGATTTTGAAAAGCGAGAAGATAGTAGTTTTTCAAAATTTAATTTTGAGAATCAATTTTATGTTCAATATAATTTCATATATATCCCTACATATTTTACGTGAACCCAAAATTATCCTTAATTAGCTAAGAAATAAATTTTAAATTTTAAGATCATTATTATTTCGATTTATTTTTTTTACGCACTATTTTTACTGCAATTCGTTTTTGTCCCATTAACTATACCATCAAAACTTCTCTAGTACTGCAAATAAGATCACCACTTAGGTTAATATAGTAAATCCACTACAATTTAATACTCACATAAGTTAATAAACTCTATTATATAATAATTTTACATAGTCCCAACTTGGGCTAAGGGTCTAAATTAATGATTTCCATAAACTACTAAGATAATATTTTTTTCTTAAAATTCTTATGCAACTATGTAGTCTCATTCAAATCATAAATTTATAATTTGTTAAAATTAAAAATATAATTGTTATGATATTTAATTAAACAAAATTTGATTGTTGTGAAGAGAAGAGGATAAAAATGCTTCTTATCTCCAAATTCCAACAGCTTTGAACTTTAACCAATTCAACTTTAATTAATCAGTCAAAATATTTTTCACCTTCTTTTCTTGTACCCTCAAAATACAACTTTAGTCATAACCCATCAGTAAGGCTTCTTATGGGATTGTGGTGTTGGGGCTTTGAAGCCGCAACTTCTGTGAAATGGAAGCACTAGCTATCTAGTGAAACTAAATGAGTGTTTGGTAATCAAAGCTTTGAAGTTTGTTAAAGGTAAGTTAGTGAGGGCAATAATTTTTCATAAAACAACTCTGGGAAAAATTAGCTTAGCTTCCAAAATGAAGCTGAAAGTGTCTTACTAAACACTTTGGCAGCTTTGCTTTGGAAGCACAGCCGCAAGAGAGCTGTACCGAATGGAGCCTAAGACCCTGAGCTGGCCCGGGATTTTGCCCATCCCTGTCTATAGCACATCTGTGAATTTTCATATTTCGTCCAGGTTACCTTCAGCATTATCTGTTTTGATGGTTGTTTTGCAGTCTTTTCACTTCCTACAATCCAACTCTGTTGATGTCAACTGTATATTACCGAACAGATCTATACCAAAGAAAATTGGAGGAGGTATGGAAGTTCTGGGCTTTTGTCCGATACTTTTAATATTTCCATTCTACATTTCCATTCTAACTGGTTCGCTCAGATCTTTTTTTTATTCTTTACGGTTGTTTAGGTGAAGTTTGTGCTCATTTTTCACATGCACAAGCTGCGTACATCTTATGCTTATTTTTAATTATGCATAGATGTTGTCTCGTCAAACATCTTCAGCTTAGTGGTTGCTTGGCTGAATGATGTGAAGGGGCCTTAGGTCTATAAACTTAATAATGGATAATAGAGGATGGTTTACCACTGCCATGATTAATATTACTAATTTTGAAGCTGCCTACAGAACCACTCTTTCAAGGAAAACCTCCGACACAAAAATGCCTTTGCAACAATCAGTCGAGCATGATGAGAGAAGACAATTGATAAATTCAAATGTCCAGGATCGAACTAGTGACACAAAAATTGAGGTGACTTTGCACGTTCCCTTTAAAAGCCAATTATTTACCTTTGTCATGTACAATTGTATTAACCAGAGGAACACAATTGCATTATAAACAGTGCCCTTTTACACGTAGGTGGAATGTTTTTCAGGACAAGTTGGAAAAAATTGAACGTATTGATTTCTTGGTGAACTATAGCTTGATAATAATGTTTCCTTTATTGTTGATTTCCACATGGTTATCGCGGTAAAGATTGAAGCAAATTTCTCGCTCAGATTTCTTCCATGTTAACCTGTACATGTATGATGTGCCTGCATTTAGGGATGCCTCAGCCTAGTCACGATCACTTGTGTGCGGAACTTCCCCTGTTATTATTATATTTTTTTTTCACACTCAATCATCCAAGGATGAACCATATTAGTTTGTAATCAGACAGACCGAAAGAACCATGTTAGTTTGTGTTTGCTTGGCACCAAAATTCAAGAGCTTGGGAGATACGTCATATTGGACATAGAATGTTGTTTAAATTTAAACTAGTAACGAAACATGATGTTATCGTATATAAACAAATTAATATGAAAAATGCAGTATTATTTAAACAGGAATAATTCAGTGAGTAACTTCGCCAACCATATTAATTACATACGACGCATCATTCTATTACACCATATGAATGATGCGTAAACCGTAGGCTACCCAAATAACATCATGAACAATGTCATTTAGCATAAAGTGAGTAGTTTCTTAAAGAGTCAAATCAAGGCAATGAAAATGAACCCCTCTTTTAAAAATTTCAACTGATCGTTTTCTTTTTATTGAGTTTAGTGGATAGGATTATTTACAAAAAAATCAATGAACAATTTCGTCAATCATATTGTGAGCGCAATTTTACAAGAAACACAATTTTGTCACTCAGCAGGTCATGTGTGCAACGTTCTAAAGAGTCAATTAACTCATTGAAAATGAACCATATTTTTATTATATCCTCAACCACCCACTTAATCTTTTTGCAGGAAAAAGAAGCCAAAAAGGAAGCTTTCAGGAAGTACTTAGATTCTAGTGGCGTTCTTGACGCCCTCACCAAAGGTTTCCTTTCCTCTCTTTCATCTTCTCTTTTTACTTTTTCTTTTTTTTTTAATTCGACTGAATTTTAATTTCTGTTTCATTGTGTTGTTGTTGTTGTTCTTGCTGCTTCTAGTTCTTGCTGAACTGTATGAGCAAAATGACAAGCCTTCTTTTGCTCTTGAGTAAGTTCATGTAATTCTTTTCTTCTTTCAAATGGGATCATTTAATTGGCTGAAAAATTGGATTTTTCTATTTTGGTGGGCAGGTTTGTTCAACAGAAATTAGGAGCTCCTAGTGTCTCTGAATATGAGAAGCTATAAGCTGAAATGTCAGATTTACAATTGAAATTTAATGAGCTTTTGGCTGCACATCAAGAAAATTGCAGAGAGGTGATTTTTTATTTTTGGATATGTTGATATGAAGAAAACTTCATCTGTTAAGTCAAATGTGTGGTATTTTTTCGGGTCACTGCTGTTGGTGGAATGAAACTAAATGCTCATTTGCTGCATTGTATATGCGCCATTTGATTAAAGATCGAAAGAAAGTTAAATAAAACATGAGCTTCAAATAGTAGTTTTTTTTTTCATTTCAGCTTTTCCTCTGTACTGATTTTGTTGCATAATATAGACATATGAGACAGAGATCTGAGTCTAATTTTTTGGGGAATAGGTTGAGCTTTCTAATGGATAGCTTAAATGTAGTTTGAGCTCATCTCATCGCTGCTGCTTATCAGGCTTTAACTGTGTTAAACACATCATCTTTCCTGTAAAGGAAGTGCTATTGTCCCAATGTGGGCCATGTTTATTCATTTTTCCTATTTGATTGTGATTTTGAAGATCGTTTCCTCCTCGATCACCTTATGATTCTTAGCTATTTGTCAGTAACATTACTAGTTTTAGTTGTTGGATTCCTGCCTAATAGCAAAAAAACATTGATCTATGTTTCCTACATATTTGTTGATCATGTGACAAAAGGATAGAATTAGCAGATTCTTCTGGCTGCTCCTTGTGACTTCAGTAATCTTGCACGAAGAATGTAATGACATACTCTGGTCATTGTTGGAAAACTTCCAACTGGTAGAGGAAATCCATAACAGAGTTAGCATCTGTTTTGCCTTTTTAATGTAATTCGCCAAATTACTTTGGTCATCCTTTTTTTCCTTTCTTTCTCCATTTTAGATGTATTGTATCAATTATCCTTTGGCATGGCCAAGGACAGCAAAAAATGGTTGTATTCAAACACTTCATTATAATAAATTCATGCTAAGATAACGTTTGAAGTCAATGCTCAAAGGTTTGTCTCAACTTGATGTGAGAATAAACACAGTGTGTGCAAGGTGTCAATACATCAAGGCTCACCAACTGCCATATGAGGAGTCAAAATTTATAGCAAAAACACTATTACAGTTGGTACATTCTGACGTGTTTGGGCATGTCAAGTAATCTTCTATTAGCGGCATGCGATACATGATCACTTTTATTGATGAGTTCTCCAGATATATTTGGGTCCTCTTTATAAAGAAAAAATGACACTTTTTCAAAGCTTAAGGAATTCAGAGACATTGTCGAAGGAGAAGTAAGAAAGAAGCTTTACTGCCTATGAATAGACAGTGGATGAGAGTATACATCACATGAGTTCACAGTATCTTTGAAATTATAAAATATGTCATCAGTTCACTTGTGCCAATATACCACAACAGAATGGAGTAGCGGAATGAAAAATGCAACATCTAAGGGAGATCTATCAGAATATGATACAAGTAAAAAATGTACTAGGAAGTTTTTGGGCCAAACTTATAAAGACAATAGCTCATGTGATCAACATGCTTCCTTAACCAAAACTAGGGTTCATATCACCTTACGAGAAGCTGTGGAATGTAAAGCCTTTAGCTTTGTGTGCTATGACTTCATACCAAGCGACTTACGAATCAAATTTGACAAGAAGGCAATCATTGTATCTTTGTCGAGTATGACTGTCGGAGGAAAGAATGGAGGTGTTGTGATCCTATTAGTGGACGGTGCTACACAAAACAAAATGTAGTGTTTGACGAAGCATCTTCATGATAGTCTTCAAAAAAAGAAGAGCTACTAGATTCAAAAGAAATTAAAGACCAAATGAAGGAACGAATTATTGAAATTCACCCGAGCCAGGAAGAATTTGAAGATTTTGATGATCCAAGGGATGATGATATCGAGCATGATAAGGCGCAAAGTCCTTGAAAAACAGGTATTCACCAGAGCTCTATTGTAGACGAATATAAAAATAACTAGAAAATGATAAAATAAACTTAAAAACTCATTTGAGAAAATAATAAATTTAATAATTTGAAACATTGAGCTTCACCCTTCACCTCAGCTTAATAAAATTAGTCACTCATAATGAAAGAAAACACAACACTCTATTTATTTTATAAACTTTTGAAATACGTTACAAGAAAGTTGATTACACAACAAAAGAAGAAAAAGAAGAAAAAGACACAATTCCTCAGCTGCACTCTATTCTCTCTCGGCTTAAGCTCTCTCTACTAAGCTCTCTCAACTAAGCTCTCTAGCTTCTCAATGCCTCGCTCCCTGCATTTCCCTGCATTCTTTGTTCTCGCTTTCAATTCCAATTCCATCTTTATTCTTGAAAAATATTTATAAGATAAAAATTAACATATTACGAATTAATTTAACACAAAAATTTATTTGGGGAGCATTCATATAATTTATAAGTTATGAGCGCATTAATCAACACTTTAAGTGAAAAACTAATAATCCTATCTTTATTACACGTACACTTTTTAGTGTTAATCAACTATCGGACTAAATGTTTTATCATAGTCTTGCCCATATTGTTGTAAGAATCATCGAGCTACCAATCGAGCTTTGTGCCTTTCAACTGAACCATATGGGCAATTTTTAATATTGTACACCTATTTGCAAGATATTTTATATCCTTTAGCTTCGAAACCAGATCCCAAGTTTGATTACGCTTCAATAAGGTGATTTCTTCCTTTATCGCCTTCATCTAATGAGAATTCTCTACTACTTTTTCAAATGTCTCAAGTTCTTTTACTTCTTTCTTCTTCTGCAACTACTAAAAAATGCCTTCCTACACAGAATTGGATCGAGAGATCTGCATGAACTAACTAAGTGGATTTGAGAATCAAGTTCATTCAAAGTATGTATGCAAGCTAAGAAAGGCATTAAACGGTTTAAAGTAAGTACCAAGGGCATAGTATGGTAAAATTGCCAAATTTTTAACTTAGAGTGGCAGTAGCACATGTAGACTCTAGCTAGCTTGTTCGTGAAAGCTAATGAAGGAAAGTTAACAACTATACTGGGGTACGGAGATGATTTGATTATTTCTGGTGACGATGGAGAAGAGATTCGGTGAGCAAAGGGAGAACTAATCAGTTCATTTCTAGAAGAAAGAACTTGCTTAGCTTAAGCACTTATCTTGTATAGAGGTTGATCGAATAGAAGAGGGGATATTCTTTTGCTAACAGAAATATGCCAAAAACTCGTTGAAGAAGTTTGGAATGTTGGAATGCAAGCCAATCTCAACTACAATGGAGGTCAATGCAAAATTTTGCTGTAATCCAGCAAGTATCAGTGGTGACAGATTGTTTCTATTTAGATTCTTAAATAATTCCTAGATTACACGATTCGTTATTCACTCCATTAAAGGAAAAGAAAGATGCAACGATAAAGTAATTCTCCAATTTTCTGGTCCTTTAATTCGCAGACTTTTTGTGTTCTTGGATCTGTTCTAGATGTCATGCAACTTTTAGGGCGGGTGATTGAAATTGAATCAGTTTCAATATTCAATTTTTTGGGGAAAAAAAAAAGGAATTTCATTGTATGGATGTTGGTATTTCTATACAACATCAATTTCATATTTGTACGTTGCCATCCTCATTGTACACATCATTGAGTCTTCATTAATATTTTAATACCTACGTAATTTAGTTTATCTCAAGTATTACAACAGTGCCTTGGAACGACGGCAAATACAGGCAAATTAGGATTTTACATATTATATGTATGTGAGGTCCACGTAAGTCTATACAGAGATATTTTACGAAGAGGTGACCTACCATTGACTAAGAAGTCTTGGTCGGGAGAGGAAGCAAAAGACATGTGGTGCACACGAGGTGTTAACAGCTTGGTTATTATGACAAGGTGGCCACAATCACTAGAGGGTGTCTCATACTGTGTAAGATTTCAATAGTTTGTAATCTCTTAAACCTAGTGAATTATTTGATATCTAAATGTGACTCCATGGACGCAGGGATTTGAATCCCGAACCATGTAAAAATCCTCTTGTTTGTTTTATTTTTACACATTAATTTGTTTAATTCGCCTTTAATTAAACTCGGTAAACCTACTAAAATTGGATCTGTCATACCATTTTTATTTCATTAATAATGTGTGATTAATGCTAATACATAGAGTAATAATACTGGTCAATTTTTTTTTATAAACTGAATTAATTAATCAAAAAAATAAAAGAAAGGAATTACAACTGTCCAGAGGGGACATAATGAGTTTTATCCCTTAAAATTTGTGAGAAGTTAAAGTAGAAAAAAGAAAAAAGTATGAAGTTAAACCAAAAGAGGTAACCATATAAAATGATATTTTAGAAACTCATTGGCATCATGAGAAAGTAACTCCAAAATCTCTAAAGGCGGAGTCTGCCACCAAGTGAGAGAATCACAAATAAGACCCAAGTTAGTTAAATGATCAGCCACATAGTTAGTTTCTCAGAAGATATGAGAGAATCTAAACGCCTTAGAATTGATGAGATTACAACAATTCAACCATCTGTTATGAATACCCCATGGAGGATTGAGCGAAGGATTGGAAGAAAGATGAATGACTAACATAGAGTCGCTTTCTAGCCAAAGACAATACCAACCCTTGTCATGAGCAAATTCAGTAGCTAACGTAGCTGCCATAATTTCAGCAAAGTAGGCAGTGTTAATGCCTAAAGAAAGACCAAAAGCACCTAAAAAGATCCCGTGTAATCTCAAAAAACACCACCACAAATTGAGCTACCTGGATTTCCTTTAGATAAACCATCAATGAAAACATTCAAGAATGCAATAACACGAATTTTTAATATCAGATTACTACTAACCTACCATAAATTAAAAATAAAATAAATGAAACAAAGTATCCTTAATTCCAAAAACCAGACGGAAGATAAAAAAAATCAATGAAAACATTCTTAAAATTTCTTAAATAAATAAATAAAGATCATTTAAAGGCTTAAACAGCAAAATCGGACCAAAATCTGGCCATATTTGTAACAAAGCCACAAATTCTATAGACTTTGTTCAAAATTTTACCCCACTGGTAAAAGATAGAGGGGGTGCACAAAACGAAAATTAATTTTTTTTAATCTCTTGAATTCAAATGGTCAGTAAAATAAAAATATTTGAAGAACTTGAAAACAGTATAAAATTTTGTTTTGAGAATCAAGTTCATATTTAATCTAATTGAAACTTTTAATTCGAACATACCCACTCCTTGTTTCGACCGAGAATAATCATTAAACTTTTAAACCTCTTTATTTATTCTTCTTTTTGACGGAAATATCAAAAAAAAATATTGATTTTGACTTTGTGACGAATATATGTACTTTTATTTTCCTATTGTGAATAAAGCAGTTTCCCTTTTCTTGTTTTATTTTGATTCTGTTCATTTTGGGTTACATCAATAATGCCAGCCTATAATTGTTCTTCATGCCTGTTAAAAATTCAACAAGAATAGTATCAATTAATATTTTCAGGCTTTATCGGGCCCTTTGAATACGAATTCACCTGCAAAGAAAAAGCATATATTCTCAGGATTTTATCAGTCCTTTTTTTTTTTTCTTTTGCTTTTTGAAAAAGTTCTTCTGTGTTTGATAAGTAAACTATTTATTGATGGTATGTGACCTCAGACATTCGAGCATTCAAACAAGTGAGAGGAATCGATACAGAACCTTCTGCTTGTATGTGATATACTGGCCTTGAAATGACTGTTGGGACAGAATAACCTACCACTTCAATTTATTTATAAGTAATGTTATACTTGGTTATTTAGAAATATTTGGGATTTGTTTGAAATTTCTGTTAGAAGGCTCAAAAATAATTTTTAAAATTAAAAGTTAACTTTACTGTTTGATAAATTTTCTTAAAAATCACTTTTGACAAAATAATTGTATACTATATTACAGTTGATTTTGAAAAGCAAGGAGATAGTAGTTTTTCAAAATTTAATTTTGAGAATCAATTTTATGTTCAATATAATTTCATATATATCCCTACATATTTTACGTGAACCCAAAATTATCCTTAATTAGCTACGAAATAAATTAGAAATTTTAAGATCATTATTATTTCGATTTTTTTTTTCATGCACTCTTTTTACCGCAATTCTTCTTTGTCCTATTAACTATACCATCAAAACTTCTCTAGTACTGCAAAAAAGATCACCACTTAGGTTAATATAGTAATATCCACTACAATTTAATACCCAGATAAGTTAATAAACTCTATTATATAATAATTTTACATAGTCCCAACTTGGGCTAAAGGTCTAAATTAATGATTTCCATAAACTACTAAGATAATATTTTTTCTTAAAATTCTTATGCAACTATGTAGTCTCATTCAAATCATAAATTTATAATTTGTTAAAATTAAAAATATAATTGTTATGATATTTAATTAAACAAAATTTGATTGTTGTGAAGAGAAGAGGATAAAAATGCTTCTTATCTCCAAATTCCAACAGCTTTGAACTTTAACCAATTCAACTTTAATTAATCAGTCAAAATATTTTTCACCTTCTTTTCTTGTACCCTCAAAATACAAAGCGCAGGTGGCTTGTTATTTGATCAATTCTGGCATCTCTTCTCCTATATAATAAATATCGGCAATATAAATCAAATTAGCAGAGCCAGATAGGAGCTAGTGAGTGATTAAGCGAACTGAAACGTTGAACAGCCAGCTAGGAATTACAAGTAAAAATAAAAATAATTTGTTTACATGGTACTCTGTTATATTCAGCTGAACAATCTACTCTGATTGTTAAAACTCAATTTGTTTTTTGGGTTTCAGGTTCCAGCATACTCTCTGTTCAGCCCAGTCAAGCTATATATAGACACACACTTTCAGGATTCCAGTAAGTGCTTCTGCTTAAAACCCTTTTATGATTCACCCATGCCATTGCTAAATCTCTGATTGATGTGAATTTAAACATGAAAATTTCTAAAACTTGTTTATAGAATTTGATGGTTGATGATGATCTTTTATCAAGTTAATATTTGCCGTCGTATCACTTAATTTTAAAGTTATGATAAATATATTTTCAATAAATTATTGTATTGGATCCTTGGTTACGCAGAGAACCAATTCGTAACTTGTTCTATTGAAGCTCGAAGCTAAGACCTGAGTCTTAGGAAAGTCGCTTTTACTACTGGAGCGACCTTAGCAATTAATTATTGTATTTCATCCTTGGTTACCAAGAGAATTTATTCGGAACTTGTTCTATTGAAGTTCGAACCTAAGACCTGAGTCCTAAGAAAGTAAGCTAGACCTTAGCTTCAATTCTCAGTTTTTTGTTCGATACATCATTATGTTCTGACTAGTATCATTCTGTCGATTCACGCGTATCACACAATTTTACTCTGATCAATGTTGTTGGGTGGCTTCACTATTCTGATAGATGTTCTGTCAAGTCCCATGGAAGTGAGATGAATCCATTATATATTTTGTCTTGTCCCTCCTAGTACTGAAAGTGCTAGTCTCTTTTCTGCCATCTGTACTTTATGTGTGTCATGATTGTATGGTTGTAGCAGAAGCCCATACGAGCTCATAAGATGTATATTTTACTGAGATGATAGTGAACATGAAATTAACAGGGAACATTTGCCCGAGGATATGGCGGCGTCGAAAGCGACAGAGGCGATGATTGGGACATTGATAGAGAAAGTGTTTTCTGCTTTGCTGACTCAAGCTCAGTACGCACTTGATTTTAAAGATCAGCTTGAGGCAATGAAAACAAAGCTTGAGCTAATGACTGCCTTCATCTCCTGCACTGATAAGCAGAAAACTCGGGGGGAGTTAATGCAGAAGATCTTGCCTAACCTGAGAAAAATAATTTATGAAGCTGATGACATAATGACGGATTGCCAAATTAGAGATGAATATCGGAAAGATGGGTTTTGCCACAGGTTCTCACTTCGTGACTTGTTTTTCATATACCAAACAGGCAAGGATTTGAAGCATATCAATTCACGGATTGAGAAAATGGAGTCTAGCTTGGGGGTGTATGGAAGATCAGAACAGCCAATCATCCAGCAGGGGCCCAATAATTCATCATACCAAATATTTAAATATTCCCCAGAGGACCGCGAACCATCTGAAATAATTGGTTTGGAGAAGGACTTGGAAAAGATTAAAGGGTGGATCCTTAGCAGTAATGAGAAGCTTCAGCAAATCGGTATTGTGGGTATGGGTGGTTTAGGCAAAACCACCATTGCCCAAAAGATATTCAATGATAGAGAGATGGTTGCATACTTTGAGAAGAGGATATGGGTGCCAGTTTCTCAGAATTTCAGCGAGGAACGAGTCATGAGGGCCATGTTGAAACAGCTGGGAGAGGATGAATCGGGAATTGAAGAAAGTCATTTGCTGCACAAAATTCAACAGAGGCTCAGTGACAAGACCTGTCTCATTGTAATGGATGATGTGTGGAGAATGAATCTAGATTGGTGGAAGAATTTATATCCGACTGAAAAAAGATGCTTCGTTATCATCACATCCAGAAATGAAACCGTTGTCAACAGTATGGGAGTTGATGAGTCAAGAATTCATCGCCCAAAAATTTTAAATGAAGAGGAGAGTTGGTCATTACTCTGCAAGCATGCATTTTTAACGAGCAAAGGAAAATGCCCCAATAAGGAGTTTGAAAAAAAAGGCAGAGAGATCTTGAAGAAATGCGGGGGACTACCGCTGGCAATCAAGACAATAGGAGGCTTGCTTGCTCCAAAAGTCCATTCCCTTAGTGAGTGGAATAAAATCAATGATGATTTTCATGTATATTTGACAACCGAAAGAGAGAACAATTCGGTGGTGGCTTCTCTACGACTGAGCTATGATGAACTCCCCACACATCTAAAGCAGTGCCTCTTGTGTTTCTCTGTTTATCCCGACGACTTTGAGATAAGTGGTGAACAGATGGTACATTGGTGGGCGGGAGAAGGACTCATCCGGGGCAGGGACAATCGAACTGCTACGGAATTAGGCTTTGATTATCTTTTAGAGCTAGTAAGCAGATGCTTGGTTGAAGTTGTGCATCGAAGAGGCTATGATGGCAGGGTCTATAGTTGCAAGATGCACGATCTGGTCAGGGATATGACCATTCAGATTGCAAAAGATGAGGCTTTTTGCAGCTTTGATGAACAAGGCAGGCAGAAATTGACACAAGACTCGCGATGGTTCGGTTTCAACAGTGACATGGATCCAAAATCCCTGAAAAAAAGTTCAAGGCTCAGGGCATTGATACTGCAATCAAGCACTCCAGTTTCCCTTTGGAATGTGAAATCGCTCATGTCACTAAGGGTGCTGGATTTCTCATACTGTAAGCTTGATCGAATTAATGTTGAGGATCTATTGGATAAGATCTCTTCACTTAAACGCCTTGCATGTCTCAACTTGAGCGGAGTTGCAGGCAATATTGAGCTGCCATCTTCAATTCAAAAGCTTCGTAATCTCCAAATACTTGTTCTGAGGAGGTGCACCAAACTACATCCATCAATTACTAGTTTGAAGAAGTTGATCATCTTGGACCTCGGATCTTGTCCTCTCCAGTATCTACCTCATGGACTCGAGAAGCTAATTTATCTCCAGGAGCTGTCTGGATTTCGGGTGGCGAGTCAGTCTAACACACAAGGCTGTCGACTTAACGCCCTGCTGAGACTGAAGCAGCTAAGAGTTCTACGAATGTCCATAAATAATGAGAGTGAAATCTCGGAAGATGAATGGAATGTCTTATCACAGCTCGAGAAACTCAAGGTTTTAGCTATTGATGCAGAGGATTGTAAAGAAAAACATGTATCACAGATGGTGGATAGGCTTTTGCCTCCTCCGAGCCTTCAGGAGCTTTACCTCAGGCGTTACCGCCACGAAATTCTGCCAAAATGGATTAATCCTAGGCACCTTTCAAGCCTGCAGTATCTCTGTCTTGAAGATGGAGACATTAAAATCTCCGAAATCAGTTCTGAATCTGATCAGGATAGCAATGGCACTACATGGGTCCTTGAGGGTCTATGTTTAAAGTTCGTGCCAAACTTAGATCTTGATTGGAATGTTTTGCTGAAGGATATGCCTATACTACGTTATGCAGAGGTTAGTCGTTGCTTCAATCTGAAAAATTTCCCTTATCCTTCTGACAAGCCGGCTGTATGGAAGAAGAATCAAGATTGAGAAATCAGAATGTATGGTACACTGCTACTTTCATTAATTATACTGGCCACTTATGATAAAATAAGAGCATGACATGTATTATTGTTGGATCTTCTTGAGGTATGTATTCAATTTGTCTGTTACTTGAGTGTGATGAATATTCAAACTTGGCCAGTGTTACTGAATTAATTTTTCAATAATATTAGATATCCCAACATTTGAATCTCAACTTAAATCCAAATATCATGTGTCACTCATTTATTAAATAATATAATTCATAACTTCTAAATTTATTTAACTATCATTCAATTGATGAACATTATATCAGTTAAGACTTACTTTAGGACATGAATATTGGGATACCTAACTTTCCTCTTGACCTTTTTCATTTTTTTAGTCTTTTAGATCATTGTGCAAATGAAAAAAAAAAACCCTCAAACTACTTGCAAGTTACATATATTATCAAAATTCAAAAAACATCAACAACCAAACAAGAGATAAAATCATAAACTATGTAATAGTTCCTGAAGAGACCAAGCAAAACTCATATGAAGTACTGCAAAGGCCACACATAATAATAGGATTTAAATTCAATATTGAATTGAAGTTTTTGCTAACGTTTTTGTGAAGAAATAAGTTGCTGGTCGTTGGGGTTAAATGAAAGATTTGAAGAAGTCTGGGGGCTTTATGCAAATCGACTTCAGCTGGAGGGGTCTAGTTGAAATATTAAAGCTGATGTGGCAAGATTCGTTATAAGTTCGTTATGGTTTTCCAGAAATACCAGAAGATAAATACGTGTGTTTTAGTCTTTGGTATCAGTCAGTAATCTTCTTCATTTCTTGATCATTTAGCTATCTATTTGGTTTTTTGTGATCCTTGTAAATTCTTCTAAAGGATTAGCTTATAATTCGATTATGGAGATAAATAAAAGAGCAGTTTTTTCCTTCTACAAGTTGTGTGCTTGAAATTGTCCTCTGTTCAAGTTCTTTTTTGTTTCTTTCTTGATTAGCTTGCTTTGATTAGTTCTTTCTAGATTCAATACGTTAATAGGGTCCCAACAATTGGTATCAGAGCCAGTGGTGGTTCAAAAGCATGTTTTTTTCAAAACCCGATATTGAAAAGTTCACCATTGGTGGTGACTTTTCACTTTGGAAGATGAAGATGAGGGCTCTACTTGTTCATCAAAGTCTCGAATCTGCTCTAGAAGAAGATGATCTTGGGGATGCTTCAAGTTCAGTCTCTGATGAGAAGAAAAGATAGATACAGAACAAGGCTCACAGTACCTTGATCTTGAGTCTTAGTGACTCAATCCTAAGGGAGATCTCTGAAGAGAAGACTGCCCTTGGTATCTGGAACAAGGTGGAGGCCTTGTGTATGAAAAAGTCCCTGGCACATCGATTGTTCTTGAAGAAAAGGCTATATACTTTTTCTATGAGAGAAGGGGTCTCGATTCAAGAACACATTGACAACTTTAACAAGATCATTCTTGATCTTGAAGGAGTTGAAAATGTGAAAATAACAGATGAAGATAAAGCTTTTTTTCTACTGAGCTCATTGCCTAAAATCTATAAAGGATTTGTAGACACCATGCTGTATGGAAGAACTACTCTCACTCTAGAGGATGTGAAAGCCTCTTTGAGTTCTAAGGAGATCCAGAAGAATAATGGGCATGAAGTTAGTAATGGTGAATGCTTATTTGCCTGAACAGAAAAGAAAAATCAGAAGAAGAAGAACAAGTGTCAAGCTAAAAAGGATGATGTATCTGTAAAAGAAAAAATGAAGAAAAGAAAGTGCTTCTACTGCAAGAAACAAGGTCACTACATTAGAGAATGTGCTGAGAAAAAGAGGGATGAAAAAGAAAGAACAGGTGATGCAGCGGTAGCCTCAGATGACTCCTCTGATGATGGATACCACAGTGCTGATTTGTTGGTGGCTTCAAACAGCAATATCAAAAGTCAGTGGGTTCTTAATTCAGGCTGTTCATTTCATTTGTGTCCTGATAAAAGCCTTTCCCATACATATAAACCTGTGGTACCATACATATAGTGGTAGAGTGTTGATGGGTAACAACAATGTGTGTAAGATTGTTGGTATGGGGTCTGTCAAAATAGAGATGTTTGATGGGTCTATTCAAACTCTAAGTGATGTAAGGCATGCACCTAGGCTAAAGAGAAACTTAATCTCTTTAGGCATGCTAGATGGTATGGGATATAACTTTAAATCTGAAAATGGTGGTTTAAAGATTATGAATGGGACTGAGATGATAATGAGAGGAGTTAAGAAGAATGGCCTGTATGTGTTGGAAGGGTCATCAGTGCCTGGAGCAGCTGCAATGCCTGCTGTTTCTGATGTTAATAGAACCATGCTATGGCATCTTAGACTAGGCCATATGAGTATTAGGGGAATGCAAGAGCTGAGTAACCAAAGGCTGCTGTGTGGTGATAATATAGATGAGCTAGACTTATGTGAAAACTGCATCTTTGGCAAGGCACACGGGTCTAAATTCACAAAAGGTATACATGTATCTAAACAACCATTAGATTATGTACATGCTGATTTATGAGGGCCTGCCCAAGCACCATCCTTAAGTGGGGGAAGGTATTTTATGTCAATCATAGATGACCACTCCAGAAAAGTATGGATTCACATACTGAAGACTAAAGATCAAGCCTTAGAGAAGTTCAAGATTTGGAAGACTTTAGTGGAGACTCAATCTGGTTTCAAGGTGAAATGCTTAAGAACGGACAATGGACTTGAATTCTGTAATAAAGAGTTTGAGCAATGCTGTTAGAAATGGGGAATTAGGAGGCACAAAACAGTAAGATTCACCCCTCAGCAAAATGGTTTAGCTGAGAGGATGAACAGAACACTTGTTGACAAAACAAGATGTTTGTTGATAAACTCTAAGCTTCCTAGGAGTCTTTGGGCAGAAGCTATTTCTACAGCTAGTTACCTGGTAAATAAAAGTCCATCTTCAGCAATTGGCTTCAAAACACCTGAAGAACTCTGGTTTGGAAGACCTGAAAAATATGAACACCTGAGGGTATTTGGATGCCTTGCTTATGTCCATGTCAGACAAGGGAAGCTTGATGCAAGAGATGTAAAAGAGGTATTTGTTGGTTATCCAGATGGAGTTAAAGGCTACAGGGTCTGGTGTAGAGAGGCTAACAAGTGTCTGATTAGTAGAGATGTCCAGTTCAATGAAGTGGCTATGATCAATAACTCTGACCAAACCACTTCTGCTGATGACATCAATACAAGTGACACACAAGCCACCACAGAAACTGATCAAGGTGAAAAGATTGAGGTGGAGCTGTCTAAAGACTATGAAGATGAAATATAACCAGAGGCTGTTGAAGCTGAGTCTCAAGATGCAAAAGTGACAGAAGGTGAAGTACCATAAGCAACTGATTTACAATAATATCAGTTAGCTAGAGATAGAGAAAGAAGACATACCAGACCTCCAGCAAGATATGTATATGCAGATATGGTTGCATATGCCTTGATGAGTGCAGAAGATGTTGCAATTGAAGAGCCTAACAGCTATAGAGAAGCAATGAATAGCAAGAATAGCAGAAACTGGATTAAAGCTATGAGGGAGGAAATGGATTCTCTGGTAAGTAATTAGACTTGGATTTTGCTCCCAAATCCAGGGAATAGGAAGATTGTCAGCTGCAAGTGGATATTCAAGAAAAAGTAGGACATTCCAGGTGTTGAAGATTCAAGATATAAGGCAAGACTGGTGGTAAGAGGGTTCACACAAAAGGAGGGGATTGATTTCAATGAAATCTTCTCACCAGTGGTAAAACACAGCTCAATCAGAATCCTGCTTGCTATGGTGGCTTTGTTTGATCTAGAGCTTGAACAAATGGATGTAAAGACTGTCTTCCTACATGGCAATCTTGAAGAAACGATATTAATGTCTCAGCCTGAAGGTTTTGAAGAACAGGGACATGAGGATTATGTGTGTCTTCTTAAAAGGTCTCTATATGGCTTGAAACAATCTCCTAGGCAATGGTATAGGAGATTTGACCAGTTTATGATCTCCAATGGCTATCACAGGAGCAAATATGATAGTTGTGTCTATCATGAGATTATAAACTCAGGTGGAAACTCAAGTGGGGCAGTATATCTTTTATTGTATGTTGATGACATACTCATTGCTGGTAAAAATCTCAGTGACATTAAAAAAGCTCAAGAACTTGCTGAAGGGGGAATTTGAAATGAAAGATCTTGGCAGTGCCAAGAGGATTCTTGGGATAGATATTGTTAGAGATAGAACAGCTGGTACCTTGTTTCTAAGCCAGTCAAGGTATATCAGCAAAGTGCTGGAAAGATTTCAGATGATGGACTCAAAACCAGTACTGACACCTCTGGGGGCTCAATTCAAACTCTCTGAAGATATGTCTCCAACTTCAGATGTTGAGGAGGTGAAGATGGTTGATATACCATACTCAAAAGCTGTAGGAAGCTTGATGTATGCAATAGTTTGCACCAGAGCAGACATAGCTTATGCAGTAAGTGTGGTGAGTAGATTTATGAGTAACCCTGGTAAGCTTCACTGGGATGTTGTAAAATGGGTCATGAGGTACCTGAAGGGAACCTTAGATCATGGTCTGATGTATGGTAAATCCAAGCATGAGGTATGTGAAGTCAGAGGGTATGTTGACTCTGATTTTGCAGGTGACTTGGACAAAAGAAAATCTATCTCAGGATATCTGTTTATGTTGGATAGTTGTCTCATAAGTTGGAAAGCTACTCTACAACACATAGTAGCTTTGTCATCTACTGAGGCAGAATTTGTTGCTGCAACAGAGGCAGTGAAAGAATCAATGTGGTTGAAAGGGCTGCTAAATGAACTCTGGTTGAAACAAAAAACAATGGAAATTTTTTGTGATAATCAGAGTGCCATTCAGCTCATCAAAAACCAGGTTTATCATGAGAGAATAAAGCACATTGATGTGAAGTTGCACTTTATCAGAGATGAGGTTGCAAAAGGGTCAGTTGCAGTGAACAAGATACATACAGATATCAACCCTGCTGATATGCTAACTAAAGTGCTACCAACAGCAAAATTTAAGTTTTGTGTAGACTTAATTGGTGTTGGTAGCAGCTCTAGTTCCTGAAGCATGTATTTTAAAGGTTTTTTTTATGCTACTTAATTGAGATGATCAGCTGAATCAAGTCTGCAAGGTGGAGAGTGTGAAAAAATAAGCTGCTGGTCAACTGCTGGTCGTTAGGGTTAAATGAAAGATTTGAAGAAGTCTAGGGGCTTTATGCAGATCGACTTCAGCTGGAGGGGTCTAGTTGAAATATTAAAGCTGATGTGGCAAGATTCGTTATAAGTTCGTTATGGTTTTTCAGAAATACCAGAAGATAAATACGTGTGTTTTAGTCTCTGGTAGGGGTAGGCATGGGTTGGATTTTAAGTCAACCCAAACCAAACCATAAAAATTTGGATCCAACCCAAACCAATTCAAATATTTTTAACCCAACCCAAACCAAACCATTTGGGTTTGGTTTGGGTTTGGTTTGAATTTTATTATCAAAATAATTTTTATTTTAATAAAATTTAATTATATCAAAATTATAATACTTATTAATTGTTATTAATTATTAAATTGATATTAAAATATAAAAAAAATATAGTGGATAAAAATTATAAATTTTACAATAACTTAATCCTTAAATTAAAGAATACTAGAAAATCAAAATAAAGTTTAATCACAAAAATTATTATTTCTCAATAAATAAGAACGTACACTTTAATAATAAACTTTCACAAACATGACATTAACAATCTAATAATAAATTTTAACACTTGTTATTTATTATGCAATATTTGTTTTTATTTATCGCTTTGGTAGTTTTACGTTATGTTGTCTACTTCTATGCTTAATTTTAGGGAGATTGCCACTTTCCCCCTTACAGTAATCAATATATATCATTTTTCCCCCTTCTGTTTTTATAATGGCCAAAAACCCTCCTAATAGTATAAGTTTATAATATTACCCTTATTTGCAACTACTCTTTTTTTATATTTATTATAAATTAAATAAATCACATGAATAGAAACTAAATAAAAAATAAAGCATTAAAAATAATAAATATATGTTTTGATATGAACAAAAACATTAATAATAAAAATTTTTATACTTATTTATTTTGTGAAAATTTTCTTATAATAAATATATAAGAAAATTATTAGTAAAATGATAAAAAAATTATTATAAGAAAACTTGAATGACAAATAAAAAATAAATAATTACAAGAAAAAAATTATTATTAATTTTTTTGCTCATATCAAAATATATATTTCTTGTTTTAATACTTAATTTTTTATTTAGTTTCTATTCATGTAATTTTTGTAAATAAGAAAAAAATTGTTATTTACAACAATATTTATTTAATTTAAATTTATTTTTACTGTTATTTTCATTTTCTAACTGTTGACAATTGATCGCGCCGCAAAAAATTTAATGGTGGCCTTTCACTTATTTGTGTTCATTTATTTTGTTTTCATTTATTTCATTTGAAAAATTTGAGTGTTGGAGTTTTGTCCATAATCCATGGGTAAACCATACCCAACCCATAATGAAATGGTTTTCTATATAAAACCCACATCTAACCCATTTTCATGATTTACCCAACCCAAACCATTTAATTTGGTTTGGGTTTGGGTAAACCCATGGGTTGTGGGTTTATGCCCACCCCTAGTCTCTAGTATCAGTCAGTAATCTTCTTCATTTCTTGATCATTTAGCTAGCTATTTGGTTCTTTGTGATCCTTGTAAATTCTTCTAAAGGATTAGCTTGTAATTCGATTATGGAGATCAATAAAAGAGCAGTTTTTTCCTTCTACAAGTTGTGTGCTTGAAACTGTCCTCTGTTCAAGTTCTTTTCTGTTTCTTTCTTGATTAGCTTGCTTTGATTAGTTCTTTCTAGATTCAATCGTTAATAGGGTCCCAACAGTTTTAGAAATATAATTGGTAGTCATTAGATAAGAATATAAAACTAGTTAAATCTTAGACAAATATTAATGTACATGTAATTGTGATAGAAGATTATGAATAATTGAGCACAGATGAGTTCCTATCTTTGTCTTTTAATGTCATTTATAATTTTCCATTGAGGTTACAATTGTAAATTTAAAAGAGGGGTTTTTATCAAGATTTTGAGTGCACGCAAAGCAAAGCTAAAGAGGGGCCTGTTTGTTTTTTCAACTTAATGAAAATTTTTAAGTCATTAAATCATTAAGTTATTAAACCAATTTTTTTAGCTTTTTGCTTAATCTAAAAAGTCTTAATGATAATCATTAAAAGATATTCTCCAAAATATCTCAATTTAATTAATCGATTTTCTTCCTTACTTGAATAAAATTTAATAATTAACATTATTATCTATCTCTATAACTTGTGTTGATGTAATGATAGACTATTATTATTTTATCTTTTTATTTTCTTCAAATTTGCATTATTATCTTCATATTTTTTTTATGAACAATATAAAAAATCATAAATTACAATAAAATCAATTAACATGTACTAATTAAGAATACTAAAGAATTGTATTCAATTGAGTATGATTTTTTGTGTTCATAATATATTATTTTATTTGTATTCTTTAATATGTGTGATTATTTTTTTCACATTTGTAAGGGCACAAATGTAAAGATAATAGTTTTTGGATTTTTTAAGTTAAAAACTATTTTAATACTTATTTTTAACAATTTTAAAAATATATTATTTAAATTCATACATTCAACTTTATTTACAATTCGGACTACTTCAGGTGTATTCAAATATAAAAAAAAAAGCCACTGAATTGTTAAAGATGTCCACTTCTCTCGAAAGGTATTGGGGGTGTTGAATTTGATTGGAAGCTAAAAATCTGCCTTTTTTCCTTTTTTTTTTCTCTTCATAGGAAAAGTAAGCAAATAAAAGATGGAATGAAGGTGCTAAAGACTGCCACACAAGATATTGATTAGCCTGATTAGGCTTATTTCAATTTCATGCTACGGCAGGCTGCATCCCTTCCCATTATTAGTTATTATTAGGCTTGAGCATGCTATGTTTATTCCCTACTACAACTTTGTTTAAGTATATTATTATTAGCACCATCTCTTTATTAAGTAAGGGAAGAAGAATCAATTCTCCGCTCACTTTTAGAGCACTGATTTTTACCTATCATTTTTCTTTATTTTGCATTAGAATTTCATTTGATAGGATAGAGAATTTGGGTTTGTTCTTCAAGGATTAGGATTCTCTCCTTTTTTTTCAATCTCTTTTAATCTCTCTTAGTCCTTCAATATTCATAAATTTATTTCTAAATAAAGTGAAAAAAAAATGGCTTGATTGTCAATATCAAATTTTAAAATTCATCTTAACCACTTATTTCACTTGAAAAGATTAGGGGAAAAAAATATTAAAAGAGGATCTTTGTCCATTCTTAAAAGTCAAATTAAAACTCATCATGATGGGGTTGCAGGATACTTACTGCTATATTAAACAAATCTTTTTATTAGAAGGATTGATTACAAACTAGAATTTAGTATTGTTTACTTTTTAATGCAAAATGTATATTTAAATTAATATAGCATATGATGAGTCATGCTTAATTGCTGACATTCATATTTTAAAATTATCAGGATGGAGTTGAAAGATTAAAAAAGAAAAAGAAGATATAAACTTCGATACACTAAAGACAAAAATAGTGCATTCTAGTTCGTATTTTTCTTATCTTTTAACTATATATTTTAAATTCATTTGAACTTCCAAACCTAAGCACCAGGCTACATATTAGATTATAAACTAAAACTTGTCAAATGATTACTAATATTACTATTTTCATTGTTACCGAGTGTTAAGCATTCCACTTTACCCATGTACGTATTTGAATAGGAATATTCATAATACTAGTTAGCATAAAATTCTATTTTAAAATAAATAAATAAAAAATAAACTAAAAAGAATCAGAGAGATTAACCCAAAAAAACATGTCACAAGGCAAGTTGAAGATGAACAATCCTTTCAAAAAAAAAAAGATGAAGATGAACAAGTTCAACAGTGGTTGACTTAAAACTCTTTTCAGGACCCAATTTTATAAGTGGGCTACGTAAGGTATTTGAGCGATGAAGACCACTCATATCAGCTTTTTTAATCTCAACCCTAACATCATTCACATGCCCCTTTATCTTCAAGTCAATTCTACAAATAAGTAATTTTTTTATTACATTTTTTTTTAATTAAAGAAGGGCTCACGAAGAGCTAACGCAACACTAAACGGCAGTGTGCAATCCCATAAGTATCATTACATAGTAAACCAAAAATAGCAAGAGGAGGAGACCACCCTACATTCCTTAATTTCATATTAAATAATTTAATTTATATGGTCTCCATATCATATATTAGATTTGTCGAGATAATTTGTTGAATCTTGACTCAAAGATTAACCAGACGAAACAAACTAACTCCCCAAGAATAATTATCAAAGAATAAAGAAACAGTAACTCAACCAAGAAAACTAAAGAACTAAGAACAGAGGGAGCAAGAGGAAGAAGAAGAAGCACCCAAAACAATTACGTGGTTCAGTACCAATGGTACCTACATCCACGGCTAAAGAACCCTCTTGGGCTTGAAACTTTTATTGAATTGATTGATTACAAAGAGACAACTGATGACCAGGATTAAATCTCTCTCACAGAGTATTTTCTATCTCTCACCCTAAGCCTCTCAAATCCTTGAATCAAGTACACCTGCTGATCAGCCTTGAGCCATCTTTTATAGCTCTGTTTTTTTGTCCAACTGTTAGTAGTAACAAACTTAACTAAACCTGGCCCCACCAACGCTGACTCAGCTCGTCACTTAACCTCTTAACAGAATTAACTAACTAGCTTCACAAATCTCCACCTTAGTTCATTCTGTTCTAGCCTCACCCCAGCTATGCTTCAGCTTGTTGACATGCTTGACTTACAAGCATCTAACTCCAATCAAGCCTCAGAGTTCCCCGAACTTGACGGCAAGTGGTTTAGTTAATGCATCTGGATTGTCCTCTCGAGATATTTTAACGACATCTACAAAGACCCCTCAATTTCTTCCCTTATGAAATACTTTATATCTACATGCTTGGTTCTTTCATGATACTTGGAATTCCTACTGAACTTGAGTCACAACATATGGGAATTGTATCTTGATTCAGTCCCAGTTCTGATACTATTCCACTGAGCCATTTTGCTTCTTTAACAGCCTCAGCTAAAGCAATGTACTCAGCCTCAGTTGTGGATAAAGCAACCACAGGCTGCAGAGAGGCTTTCCAACTCACAGCTCCACCACACAATGTAAAAACAAAACCAGTAGTTGACCTTCTTTTGTCTAAGTCACCAGCAAAATCAGAGTCCACATAGCCAATGATTTTACTTGTGACATCATTATTTCCTCCAAACAAAATACCAGATTCAGATGCCCCCTTCAGATACCTGAGATACCTGAGAGTCCATTTTGCAGCATTCCAGTGAGTCTTCCCTGGGTTCCCCATAAATCTGCTGACTAAGCCTACACTATAAGCAATGTCAGGTCTAGTGCAAACCATAGCATACATAATGCTTCCAACTACACTAGAGTAAAGAACTTTCTTCATATACTCAATATCAGCATCATCAGATGGCTCCTGCTGCTTTGATAATTTGAAATGAGTGGCTAAGGGAGTGGAAACTTCTTTAACATCCACCATTTCAAACTTGTTCAATACCTTTTTAACATAACCAGCCTGTGTGAGGAATAGAGTTTTGGCAGCTCTATCTCTCTTAACCTGCATTCCTAGGATCTTACTTGCAGAGCCTAAGTCTTTCATTTCAAATTCAGACCTCAGCTTAGACTTAAGTTTCTCTATTTCTTCTCTGTGTTTGCATGCTATGAGCATGTCATCAACATAGAGAAGTAAATAAATCCCATCTCCAGAGGGTAGAAGCTTACAATATACACAATTGTCATATTGACTTCTTGAATAGCCATGAGCCACCATAAACTGATCAAACCTTAGATACCATTGTCGAGGAGATTGCTTTAAGCCATAGAGACTCTTTTTAAGCAAGCAAACCTTGTATTCTAATCCCTCCTGAATGAAGTCTTCTGGCTGTTCCATGTATATTTCTTCCTCAAGGTTGCCATGAAGGAATGCTGTCTTGACATCTAGCTGATCTAATTCCAGATCAAAATAAGCAGTGATGGCAAGCAACACCCTGATTGAGCTGTACTTGACAACAGGGGAAAACACTTCACTGTAATCCACCCCTTCTCTCTGTGTAAAACCCTTAGCAACCAGCCTTGCTTTATACCTTGGAGGTTCAACATCAACTCCAACAGCCCCTTCTTTAAGCTTGAAGATCTATTTACAGCCCACCAACTTCCTTTCATTTGGCCTCTCTACCAGAATCCAGGTATCATTTTTCTTCAGTGATGCCATTTCTTCTTTCATTGCTGATAACCAATTTGACTTATCTCTGCCGTTCATGGCTTGTTTATAGCTACTAGGTTCTTCCCCAATAACATCTTCAGCCACTGTGAGTGCATAGGATATCAGATCAGCTATGCCAAATCTCTTAGGCATTCTGATAACTCTCCTTTCTCTGTCCCTTGCCAGCTGATAAGTATCTTGTTCTGAGGTGCTAATTCTGCTATCATGAGACTTGCTCTTGTCATTTGCAGGCTCTACCTCTAAGCTAGGTTCTTGACTAACACTTTGCTCAGGGGCTAACAGTTCAGTTTCAACCTTCTGTTGCAGCATAATATCCTCATAAAAAATAACATCCCTGCTCACTATTACTCTTGAGGGTTTCCCATCAAAACACCAGATCCTATATCCCTTAACTCCCTCAGGGTAACCAATAAAGATACCTTTGATTGCCCTAGGTTCAAGTTTTCCCTGTTTGATGTGTGCATATGCTGGTGAGCCAAATATTCTAAGGTTACTCAGATCAGGGGTTTTACCAGACCAAGCCTCTTGTGGAGTTTTGAAGTTCAATGCTGTAGAGGGGCTCCTGTTGATTAGATAAGATCTCGCCGTAGTGTTTTGATAGATTGGCACTAAACAGCATGCACCTAACCTTCTCCACTAAGGTCCTGTTCATCCTCTCAGCAAGGCCATTTTGCTGGGGTGTGTGCCTTACAATTCCTTTCTCTTTACAGAAGCTATCAAATTCCTTGCTGCAGTATTCTAAGCCATTGTTAGTCCTCAGCCTTTTCACTTTCCTCTCAGTCTGATTCTCAATTAATGTCATCCATTCTTTGAACTTCAGTAGTGCTTCCCCCTTCTGTTTTAAGATGTAAACCCAAACCTTTCTGGTATAGTCATCAATCAGAGTCATGAAGTATCTAGCTCCACCATGTGATGGAACTTGTGAAGGCCCCCATAAGTCTGAATGGATGTAGTCCAGTGAGTGTTTGGTTTCCTTCTTGCCAGTGCCAAACTTCTGTCTGGTTGCTTTACCAAACACACATTTTTCACAGAACTCAAGTGAGGTGATTTGATCTGAGCCAATTACTCCTTGTTTACTTAGCTCTCTTAGACCCTTCTCACTCATGTGGCCTAATCTCATGTGCCACAATTTAGTTTTATCTTTACTAACTGAGGCTATTATTCCTGGTGTGTAAGATGAGCCTATCAGAACATATAGCCCATTTCTTCTAACCCCCTTCATTGTAACTATGCCATTGTTAATGACCTGCAGCTCACCATTTTCAGCTTTTAGCATTGGTCAACTTCTCCTAGGGATATCAGATTTCTTTTTAGATCTGGTACATATCTAACATTTCTTAGGTCTCTTGCTACCCCATCATGCATAGTAATGGATACTGTCCCAATTCCAGTAACTTTACAGGCTAAGTTATTTCCCAGTAAGACTTTACCTGTATCAACTTTCTCGAAAGTCTTGAAGAGTTGCTTATTGGGGCTCATATGAAATGAGCAGCCTGAGTCAAGGATCCATTCATTAGTGGGTTGCTTCTCGGCAGCAATGAGAACATCAGCTCCTTCTGAATCTCCTTCATCCTCAGATGCTATAGCTGCCTTTCCAGAGGTCTCCTTTTGGATCTTTTCAAGTTTCTTCTTCTCAAAACAGTCTTTGATATAGTGCCCTTCCTTCTGACAGAAATAGCACAATTTAGTTTTATCTTTACTAACTGAGGCCATTATTCCTGGTGTGTAAGATGAGCCTATCAGAACATATAGCCCATTTCTTCTAACCCCCTTCATTGTAACTATGCCATTGTTAATGACTCACCATTTTTTTTTTGGTCAACTTCTCCTAGGGATATCAGATTTCTTTTTAGATCTGGTATATATCTAACATTTCTTAGGTCTCTTGCTACCCCATCATGCATAGTAATGGATACTGTCCCAATTCCAGTAACTTTACAGGCTAAGTTATTTCCCAGTAAGACTTTACCTGTATCAACTTTCTCGAAAGTCTTGAAGAGTTGCTTATTGGGGCTCATGTGAAAGGAGCAGCCTGAGTCAAGGATCCATTCATTAGTGGGTTGCTTCTCGGCAGCAATGAGAACATCAGCTCCTTCTGAATCTCCTTCATCCTCAGATGCTATAGCTGCCTTTCCAGAGGTCTCCTTTTGGATCTTTTCAAGTTTCTTCTTCTCAAAACAGTCTTTGATATAGTGCCCTTCCTTCTGACAGAAATAGCACTTTCTCTTTTTCTTTTTCTTATCAGTGTTATCCTTTTGGTTGTTTCTTTTTTTCTCATATTTCTTTTTCTTGTCATCTTTTGATTTAGCCATCAAGATTTCTCCCATCCCTTGATCTTTTCCTTCAGCTCTTTTCTTCAAATCTTTTGACTCGAGGGCACTCTTCACATCCTTCAAGGTGAGGGTTTGTCTCCCATACAATAGAGTGTCAACAAAGTGCTCGTACGAGTCTGGAAGAGAGCTTAACAGTATAAGAGCTCTGTCCTCATCTTCAAGATTTATGCTCACGTTCTCCAAGTCCAGAGTCAATTTGTTGAATTCATCAAGATGATCTTTCATGGTTGTTCCCTCCTTCATTGAGAACGTGTACAGTCTTCTTTTCATGTAGAGTCTCTTGGCCAGTGATTTTTTCAGGAACATCTCTTCAAGCTTTGTCCAGAGGCCTGCTGCAGACCTTTCTTTTGCTACCTCTCTCAGCACTTCATCTGAAAGGTGCAAGATGATAGTGCTGTGAGCTTTGTTGTTGATGATCCTTATGTCTCTACCTGAAACTGAGGATCCCTCTGCTTTTTCTTTCTTACTGATTTGATCTTCTTCAATATCAAGGGCAGTATCAAGCCCCTGTTGTATCAAGATTGCACGCATCTTGAGACTCCATAGATAGAAGTCGTTTTCTCCATTGAACTTTTCTAGATCATATCTCGTAAAAGTCATTGCAAAACCAGAGTTGAGAGCTGTAAGGGCTCTGATACCAATTTGTCGAGATAATTTGTTGAATCTTGACTCAAAGATTAACCAGACGAAACAAACTAACTCCCCAAGAACAATTATCAAAGAATAAAGAAACAGTAACTCAACCAAGAAAACTAAAGAACTAAGAACAGAGGGAGCAAGAGGAAGAAGCACCCAAAACAATTACGTGGTTCAGTACCAATGGTACCTACATCCACGGCTAAAGAACCCTCTTGGGCTTGAAACTTTTATTGAATTGATTGATTACAAAGAGACAACTGATGACCAGGATTAAATCTCTCTCACAGAGTATTTTCTATCTCTCACCCTAAGCCTCTCAAATCCTTGAATCAAGTACACCTGCTGATCAGCCTTGAGCCATCTTTTATAGCTCTATTTTTTTGTCCAGCTGTTAGTAGTAACAAACTTAACTAACCCTGGCCCCACCAACGCTGACTCAGCTCGTCACTTAACCTCTTAACAGAATGAACTAACTAGCTTCACAAGATTAAATGAGGCCACTAAAGAATTCAAATATGAACAACTAGTGATGACGGATGCTAATGATTGATGCACAAGAGATGGAAAATTCTTATTTTTAACACTTATCATCAAAAAAGAGGTGTTTGGTGTGAATCTCTCCTCTCATTTGCATCACCAATGGCATCCTCATTGTGCTTTGATCCATTCTTTCACGAAAATGACGACATATATAGTTTAGGATTTTTAAAAATATATTTCATTTACTTGAATATTATTCAAGGTAAGTGAAACAAAAACTTGTGAGTGCTTAGTTGTTTGATTTGTAAAATTTTTTATGATAGTATGTATTAAAGTATGAGGTTCCAATCTCGTTCGTATTAGTGTGAAAGAAGTCGGATTATCATCATATTACTTAATGAATATATATGTATAATAAAGAGATGAAAATGGATGTAATAAAAAAAATTATTTGGTGGGTAATTTGTTACTAATTGAGATTCACTAAATAACAAAGTGCACGTAAATATAAATAAAAACACAAAATATAGAGATATTCAACCCATTCAAGCATGCTATTTTTACTTTTATTATATTCATTTTCAAGTATAAAAATATGGCATATAAAACCCTTCTTTATAGGCATGGGCAGGGGTGGACAAAAAAAATCGATGCCCACTAAAAGACCAAACGGCACCAATGATTCAATTTGATGTGGTTTGGTTATAAAAATCAATAAAAATCGATCAGTTCATATTAAAGGTGTGCTTATTTGTAGGATTGATGAATCAGAATCTAAAATGAGAATGATTGGTAACGTTTATTTGTTAAAGTAGAAGTGGGAATGAGAATGAAATATATGAGGCTCATATGTTTTTTGAATTAACTATTAAGGGATGTTGAGAATCAAGTTTCCTTTCCTTAAATTTTTTATTTTACCCCCATTAATTTTTTATAATTTTTAAATTACCCTAATTAATTTTTGCCACTTGCAAATAGGTCCTCAATTATTTATCATTAGTAATACAATAATAATAGTACTAGTAGTAGTAGTAATAATAATAATAATATATCATTGTTGTCATTATTATTATTATTATTGCTGTTGTTGTTATTACTATTATTATTATTATTAACAATAATTATATTGAATGATAATAATCATAATCACAATTATTATAATAAATAATGAAAATAATCAACTTAGGTTATTTTAGTAATTGTAATAATCTATTTTGATTCCATGACAAAATAAACAGATTAATAATAATACAACTCATTTTGATTACAATTCCTATAAGTAAAGTAAAAAAATTGATTCTAATTATCAATTAACATTTTGATTCCATCCATTCCAATTAAGAATTAGTAAACGCAACATTAAAAAAAATCACAAAATACAAATAAATGAACTTTAAAAAACCAAAACTAAGGGAACCAAATTATGGATTAATTCTGAACCAAACCAACACCATGTCCATCCGACATAGGAAAATTAATTTCTTTTGATTTTGTGGAAATAGCATTTTCCATTGCCCAAAAATTTTCAAATAGTTTTGGTGGCTTAAAGATGATTTATTTGTCGGGTGACGAGATGGGACGAGGACAAAGAGCCACTTTGGGATTGCAATTGTTAATTAAATAAGTTGCTTTTACTGTACGGATGCAATAAGTAGTTAATTAAAAAAGCTGCTTGGTGTTTAGTAAGTTGCGTTGTTGTAAATTTTAAAAGTAATGTACTTGTGTCTGCTTAATTTTATTATAAATGTATTGTTTTATTATATAATAACCAAAACATACGTAAATTTAAATTACCTTTTATTTTTTTATTATATTTAATGATGTTTAGACATATCTTTTTTTAAAAAAAAAGTAAAATGACATAAACTGAAAAAAAATAAATTTATTATATAAAATATGATAAAAATTCATACTAACACGTAATCTAGATTAAAAAAAAGTAATATACATGACATTAATATTAAACATGATGTAATAAACACGGAAAAAATATAAATAGATTGAATATTAAAAACCATGTTTATGAAATTAATTTTAAAAGTTATGATTAATTCATGTGAAATTGTTCAAAGTTTAAAAAAATTTACATAATTATATGCAATTTTTTTTAATTTTATAATAGGAAATACAAGTAAAATATAAAAAATATGAACTTATTAGATTAAAACTTTGATACTAGAGAGAATATACACTAGTTGTAGTTAAAATTTGATTGTGGCAGTAATATGATATCTAATGAGTTAATATTATGGTGTATGAAAAAATAAGATATAATTATTTTTAAAAAATATTAAGATTATAATAAAAAATTTAAAGATGTATAATAAATTATTTAATAAGTTGTTTATAAAAAATAATTTTCTAAAAAAAAATTACTGTCAAAATAAAAAAAAAATTAAAATGAGCAGTTTTAATAAAATTTACCAAATACAAATTTTATAATAAATTATAAAATAAACATTTTATTCAATTTCCACATCAAACGGGGCTAAATTTAAATTTGTATCCTATTTTCAACTTCGTGACGTGGATCCGGCCGGGGCACTGTTTGCGTCACTGAAACTGCAACAATAGATTTCATTCTCAGCAAAAACGAATAAAATTTAAATCACAGTTTTGAGTTTTCCACCCAGAAAATTAAAATTCGCGAGAAAATGATGGTCCGGTACAAGATGTACAATTCATTTGGTTTCAAAAGTTTGGCGGCGATGCTGTTGCTTTTGATTCTCTCCAGTTCGATTTCGTACAGAGCTTCAGCCGAGACAACTATGCACACTAACAATTGGGCTGTCTTGGTTTGCACTTCTCGCTTCTGGTAACTAAATCACCTTCATTTTTATTTTATTTTATTTTCAGTTTTTATATTTTTTCCCGATTTTGATTTAATTTTTGGAAGAATTAAAGCTTCCCCATTTTTAACAATGTTGATGATGAACAATACCCATGGTCCAATTTCTCTTTCTTGTGATTGTAATTTCTGAGCTTCAGCTAATATTACTGCATTCTTGTTGATGAGCTTGATTCTTCAAGCTTCTGTTGCTTGGATTCATAAACTTCTATTGCCACGTCAAATGGCATTGTTTTGAAGGACTAAAAACCGATTCCATGTCCTTGCCTATGGAATTAATCACTGAATTGGTTTGTTCAGGTTCAATTATCGACATATGGCTAATACATTATCCTTTATCCTTTTTCGCATCATCTTGTGAAGTAATTTGCTTTTCTCTTCCCTCCTCTTTTCATTTGTCGACTGTGCGCTTTAACTTGATTTTTCAGAACAGTTAAGCGGCTAGTAATACCCGATGAGAGGATAATACTTATGCTGGCAGATGACATGGCTTGTAATGCTAGAAACAAGTATCCTGCACAAGTTTTCAATAACGAGAACCACAAACTTAATTTGTATGGAGATAATGTCGAGGTTGGTACTGTGTTCTCCAGACAGTCCGCTTAGTTCTTTAGGTTTTGAAAGGGGTGCTGTCTCCTTATAAGTCTCCATAAGGTTTTCAATGAATACCTTATGGAGACAGTCAATCAAGAATTTAAATTTAAGGTTGTGTAATTACTGAACATGCCTTGCTTCTAGGAAATTAAAGTTTAGCAGATCCTCATTTTACTAAACTTCAATCACTCAGGTAGACTATCGTGGTTATGAAGTGACTGTTGAAAACTTTTTAAGAGTTTTGACTGGGCGTGACGAGGCTGCTGTTCCTAGGTCAAATCGTCTTTTAAGTGATGAAGGAAGCCATATTCTTCTATACATGACTGGGCATGGAGGAGATGAATTTTTAAAATTTCAGGACTCAGAAGAGCTCCAAAGTCATGATCTAGCAGATGCAGTGAAGCAAATGAAAGAAAAGCGCAGGTGAGATTGTATTCTGCTTTCATGCCTATTACCTTTAACAGTAACATTCAGCCATAAGAATGAAAGTAAAACAGTTTATAGACTTGTAGTTCTGCCATTTTGGATGATGTATAGATGAAAGATATTTATTTCTCAATGGAAAATGCCGGTATCAAATGCTAATAATTTATTGTAGATTTTGGTGGCCATTGACATTTATACATTTATGATCCTGCTTAATAATGAGCTTGTGTGTCTTACCACAAAATTAGATTCAAGGAGTTGCTGATAATGGTGGACACTTGCCAAGCTGCCACACTCCTCTCAGGTTAGTATGGTGTGTTTAAATGGGTTTCAGTTTTCATAAATATTAGATTAGTTACTTCTAGTGATTAATGACTTTACTTTTATGCAGTATTATTTTTAAACTAGAGAAACATGCACATGGTAGTATGAAGAAAAATCTTTAACCTAAGTTGCTCGGTTCGAATGATTAAATTACGAATCACTCAATAGCTGCTCTTTCATTGGTGACTACTTATAATTATTTAAGAATCAAATGTCATTATACTCAAGCAGTTATTTGTGGGCCAACACACCTGCTTCGCCGCATGAGATCCTCAAAAGTTTGTTCATGAAAGCTATGTTTACAATTGTTGTGCACCTCGGCTTTTGGGAGATGCCTCTTTGTTTAGATACTAGTCACTATCACCTAAGTTTTGAGTTTAGTAACAAGCTTCTGAATCAAATTTGGATCCATTGACGTGACTTTCTGAGTCTTTTAACTTAGCATACATTTAAATTAAAAAGTTGATTTACCTAACCAGTGATTTTGATGCTGAAGGAAACGCCCTTTTTAAATTGTGCAGCTTCATTCTCCAGGTGTTTTGGCAATTGGAAGTAGCATGAAAGGGGAGAACTCATATTCTCATCACTTGGACTCTGATGTAAGTGTTAAGATGATAGAATTTTCTTGTTTACCAATCCTTTAAACATATAAGACCTAGGATACCTTGCTTTTGAAGTTTCAATCTTTTATTTTGCTTCTACAATTGTGGTTATTACATATGAACATCTCTTATTAACTTCAGGTTGGAGTATCTGTCGTGGATTGTTTCACATTTTATACCCTCGCTTTCTTTGAAAAGCTGCATATGTATGACAATGTGTCATTGAGCAGGTACACGAAAATACGACTTTATGCTTGTCATAAGAGTAGTATATTAGAGTCTCTGTCACATAAGCTTGAATACCAATATAAGTTTTATAACCTGATCCCAGCCAACCATCACCAGATCCAGCTGGGGCTTCCCAGAAACTAGGTATTTTCCTGGCTTGGGTACACTTTAGTCATAACCCTTCAGTAAGGCTTCTTATGGGATTGTGGTGTTGAGGCTTTGAAGCCACAACTTCTGTGAAATGGAAGCACTAGCTGTCTAGTAAAACTAAATGAGTGTTTGGCAATCAAAGCTTTGAAGTTTGTTAAAGGTAAGTTAGTGAGGGTAATAATTTTTTATAAAACAACTATGGGTAAAATTAGCTTAGCTTCCAAAATGAAGCTGAAAGTGTTTTACAAAAGACTTTCGCAGTTTTGCTTTGCAAGCACAGCTGCGAGACAGCAGTACCGAATGGAGCCTAAGACCCTGAGCTGGCCCAGGATTTTGCCCATCCCTGTCTAGAGCACATCTGTGAATTTTCATATTTCTTCAAGGTTAGCTTCAGCATTATCTGTTTTGATGGTTGTTTTGCAGTCTTTTCACTTCTTACAATCCAACTCTGTTGATGTCAACTTCATAGTACCGAACAGATCTATACCAAAGAAAATTGGAGGAAGTATGGAAGCTCTGGGCTTTTCTCCGATCCTTTCAATATTTCAATTCTAACTGCTTTGCTCTGCTTTTTTTTTTAATTCTTTATGGTTTGTTTAGGTGAAGTTTGTGCTCATTTTTCACATGCACAAGCTGCATACATCTTATGCTCATGTTTAATTATGCATAGATGTTGTTTCGTCAAACCCATTCAGCTCAGTGTTTGCTTGGCTGAATGATGTGGAGGGGCTATAGGTCTATATTAAACTTATTTATAGATAATTGAGAATGTTTACCGCTGCCATGATAAATATTACTAATTTCGAAGCAAACTATGACCACTTTTTGAGGTAAATCACCTCTATGTTTTACATTTATCGATTAGTATTGAAGTAGATGCTACATTTTTATTCATAATTTTTGTTGGGGATGAAATAACTTCTGAGTTTTGACTAAGCATTTGCCCTTCTTTCTATCTTTCTTTGTGTAGGTACCTGTGACAAACTTCTTCAGCTCCGTCATGGAAACAATACATACTGACTCTGCCTACAGAACCACTCTTTCAAGGAAAACTTCTGAAACAAAAATGTCTTTGCAACAATCAGTCGAGCATGATGAGAGTAGACAATTGATAAATTCAAACATCCAGGATCAAACCAGTGACACAAAAATTGAGGTGACTTTGCATGTTCCCTTTGAAAGCCAATTATTTACCTTTGTCATGTACAATTGTATTAACAAGAGGAACACAATTGCAGGATAAACAGTGCCGTTTTACACAGAGGTGGAATGCCTTTCAGGACAATTTGGAAAAAATTGAACGTATTGATTCCTTGGTGAACTATGGCTTGATAATAATGTTTCCTTTATTGTTGATTTCCACATGGTTATCGCGGTGAAGGTTGAACCAAATTTCTCACTCTGATTTCTTCCATGTTAACCTGTTCATGTATGATGTATCTGCATTCAGAATGGTGCCTCAGCTTAGTCATGATCACTTGTGTGCGTAACTTTCCCTGTTATATTCTTTTTCACACTCGGTCTTCCAGTGATGAACCATATTAGTTTGTAATCAGACAGGCCGAAACAAAGGAAGATTCTCCCAGTAATTTTGACTGAAAATTTGTTTGACTGCCATGACTATATTTGGCACTCGTATCTTGGTTAGCTGTTGATGTGTACATTTTTATTTTCTTTACTGAGCTTTGCATTCCTTCAGAGTTGAATGGTTATCCGTGTCTGAGATTCACTGTCTCAATGTGTGGCATTTTTGCAATTGGGGCCGATGTCAAATTAATGGATTGATAATTCACCATGGAATTGAACCTTTCGTAACTCTGAAAGTTTTGCGTTTGCTTGCGACCAAAATTCAAGAGCTTGGGAGATAAGTCATTTTGGACATAGAATGTTGTTTAAATTTAAACCAGTAACAAAACATCATGTTATCGTATATAAACAAATTAATATAAATAATATAGTATTATTTAAATAGGAATAATTCAGTGAGTAACTTTGCCAATCATATTAAGGGTGCATTTGAGATTGAAGTTGGACAGCTGTAGTTTTTAAGTTACAGTATTAAAGTGTTTGGTAAACACTAACTGTTGTATCTTAAAAGTTATGTTAATATGATTTTTCACTTATATAATAAAAAAATTATTAAATTTTTAATAATTTTATCAAATTATTATTTTAAATTTATATTTATTATATATCACTAATTTTTGTTTAATAATTACAGTTTTTTTCCGCAACAGCTGTAATTTAAAAGTTACAGCACTTTAATCCCAAACGCACCCTAATTACATTCAACGCAAAATTTTATGACACCATATGAATGATTTCATATGTTTAAAACCATAGGCTAAACGAATAACATTATGGACAATATCATTTAGCATAACGTGTGTAATGCGTTAAAGAGTTAAATCAAGATGATGAAAATGAACCCATCTTTTAAATATTTTAATTGATCGTTTTCTTTTTATTGAGTTTAGTGGGTAGGGCCGTGTTATTTACAAATAATTCAATGAACAATTTCGCCAATTATTTAGTGAGCACAATTACACAGGAAATAATTTTATAGCACTTTATGAATAGTACTTAAACAGTGAATAAACCAAATAACATTTTCAACAAGGTCACTCAGCATATCATGTGTGCAACGTGCTAAAAAAATCAATTAACACGTAAAGAATGAACCATATTTTTATTATTTTTATTGATTGCTTTCTCTTTAAGTCACATGTGAGTTTAGTGGGTGGGGTTGGGTTTGGTAAAAAACTTTAGGCTACAATAGAGCATGTCCATTGTGGAGAGTTTCATTTGGGGTTAATTAAAATTAAATTAACAATTAAGGGGTGCAATGAAATTAACCCTTCTAATTTTCTGTGATTTTTCCTCTTTTTCTTTTCTTTTTGATTTTTCATTGTCTGAACAGAATCAGTGATACCATTACCATCAGCAACAAGAAGAGCACAAGAAGAAGATTAGAGAGCAGATGATGATGCGATACAAAGAGGTAACACTAATGTATGCATAATGCAGCTGATCCACTTGATGATAATCACCATATCTGCTGAAATCTTCAACCCCCCACTTAATCTTTTTTGCCGGAAAAAGAAGCCGAAAAGGAAGCTTCCAGGAAGTACTTATATTCTAGTGGCGTTCTTGATGCTCGCACCAAAGGTTTCCATTCCTCTCTTTCATCTTCTCTTTTTTCATTATACATTTTTATTTTTATTTTTATTTCAACCGAATTTTAATTTCTGTTTCATTTTTGTTGTTGTTGTTGTTGCGTCCAGTTCTTGTTGCATTGTATGAGCAAAATGACAAGCCTTCTTCTGCTCTTGAGTAAGTTCATGTAATTATTTTCTTCTTTCAAATGGGATCATTTAATTGGCTGAAAAATTGGGTTTTTCTATTTTGTTTATTTATTTTGGTGGGCAGGTTTGTTCAACAGAAATTAGGAGCTTCTAGTGTCTCTGAATATGAGAAGCTGCAAGCTGAAATGTCAGATTTGCAATTGAAATACAATGAACTTTTGGCTGCACATCAAGAAAATTGCAAAGAGGTGATTTTTAATTTTTGGATATGTTGATATGAAGAGAACTTCATCTATTAAATCAAATGTGTGGTATTTTTCGGTTCACTGTTGTTGGGGGAATGAAACTAAATATCCATTTGCTGCATTGTATATGTGCCATTTGATTAAAGATCAAAAGAAAGTTAAATAAAACATGAGCTTCAAATAGTTATTTTTTTTTATTTCAGCTTTTCCTCTGTACTGATTTGCATAATAGAGACACATGAGACCGAGATCTGAGCCTAATTTTTTGGGAATATGTTGAGCTTTCTAATAGATTTCTTAAATGTAGTTTGAGCTCATTTTATTGCACTACTAAAAAAATGGACTACCATGATAGAGAATATCTGTCATCCGACCCTGTTTATGATAGAGTTTCTATTTGTCATTGTAGCCGCTCTCATAAATCTGTGATAGTAATTTATCTATCATAGGTGTATGTGCCAGCTTATAGCTATCACAAATGTGTCACAACAAAAGCAACATCGTTTTAATATTTTAGTGGTAAATTTGTTTTATTGTGAAAAAACATTTGGTGGGTATTATGAATTCAATTTTAAATTATGGCGCGTAATTATATGTCGCAGCTTTATGATGCTAATATGGTGTCACGATGAGAATTTTTTTAAATAATAATATTATTAAAAGAGAATTTTTAATTTTTTTAAAATAAGAAATTTTTAATATTTTAAATAATATTAATATTTTAAATAATTTTTAATAATTTTAAATTAGAAAATAATTTTAAATATTTTAAATAATAATATTATTAAATAATATTATTTTATAATTTTATAAATTCCATTGAAATTTAAAAATCACAATATGTATAAAATCAATACATCCAAATTATCTCAACAATATTATCAAAACATCACTAAATCATCACTTGAAATAACCATAACATTGTCAAAACATCATCTATTCAATTATCACAAATCTACATCCCAACGCTACCATCTGGATCATTGTCAGCATACAAAAACATCACAACACTATATATCATCTGAAACACTACTAGGCTGATCAAGATTCATTACTACTTAAGACTTTATCAAACAATATCAGTATACAAATTTCACTACCACTTAGACTTTATCAAGATTCACTATCATTTGGAACAATACCAGCATACAAAATTCACTGCCACATAGACTTTATCAAACAATATCATCATCAACTCCACTGCTCATACTATCAGCTCAGACACAAAGGAAGCATACTCGAGACGCACTTCATCAAGTTCACTTTGAGTGTATTCACATTTCCCTTTAAACTGTCAAATGATGATCACATGTTAGACTAAAGTAAACTATATATAGTTAAAAGTATTAAGTGAAGTAATCCGACAATGCATCTAAAAGAATGTAGACTTACATCATGGAGAAGTAAACTTGGGTTTGCTATTATGTCTTTCATAAACCTTAGCACATAGTATCCACACTCAGTACTCCCTGGTTGATTTGGGGACTATATCATCAACAGAATAATCATTAATACATATGCATATGAATTCTTTCAAGTGATTAAATATTAACAAGTCATGCGCTGCCAAAAAAAAAAGAGAAAAAAGAAAGTCACGATTGCTTACCAAAACTTTTATGATCTGTGGTTTCACCCTTTTTTTACTAGTCATCGCAACATGCATTGATATCCCACTACATTATAATACATGCAGTAAGTAAATAAACATGATATATAAAATTATATTAGAAATACAATATCACCATACTTGGTAACTATGTCCTTTAGGTCACTGTCGTCACCCAAATCGTTGTTCGTAGAATCCAAATAAAATGCTTGCTTTATCGTCATATCAATTACAATCAACACCTAATGGAAATTATTACACAAAGAAATTGAAATTATGAATCAATTTTAGTAAATGATCATCAATATAAAGTAAATAGAACTGTACCCAGGGTTATATGGCATGAAAATCATTTGCTCTTTGTTTGCTTTGTTCAATCGTTTGGCAATAAATTGTGCCCTTTTTACCCTTGTAGCAGAGGCATCCTTATCATGGGCTGATGATACGAGTCCTATGTGTATTAACCCAAATGGTATGCCCACTATATCATTCGCCATGTGTGCATGCAACATCCTGATGCAATTAAGATGATGAAATAGTGACAATGTTGCCAATAAAAAATATCACTAAAAAAAAAACAGAGAAAGGAAGCAATAAACTAAAAATTGAAAACAAACTAGTAATTATGATTTTGTGGACTTACGCGATGTATATATGCATATGATTTGCTCCTAGCTCTTTCATCGAAATCAATGATTGACATTCATCGAGACCAACATGTGCTTTAGTTGGATGCTTGTATACCTCTTCATCCAACTGATAAGGTACGTAATAATCCATTTCAGCCAACTTCTTTTCACAAAGATTTCCAAATATTACAAGCCCAGGCACCCGGTTTATATGCACAATATGATAATTCCTTGTTCTTCTTCTTGACAATGGCTTCTCTTGAGGCTTTTTTGGTGATGTCTTCTTCTTTGGACTGCATGGTTTGTCTCTTGGACAATCAAGAGTCATTCTTGGATTCTTGTGAGGCTTCATTGGTGATTCCTTCTTCTTTGTTGGTGATTGCCTTTTTTTAAGAGTTTCTGGTTTGTCTCTAGGACAATCAATAATCACTTGCTGCTTAAGTGATTCCTTCTTCTTCCTTGGTGATTGCCTTTTCGTTGGAGTTTCTGGTTTGTCTCCAGGACAATCAACAGTCACTTGCTTCTTTGGTGACTCATTCCTCTTCCTTGGTGATTGCCTTTTCTTTGTCAACGTTTCATGCTTCTTATTTGCAGGTGATCCATTATTTGTCATGTCGATTGACTGACAAGCCAAAAAACAAACAAAAAAGGTTTGTTATTACGGTTTTGACTACGGCTAAAATTGTCTAAAATCCAATGTTTAAGTCATTTTTTTTAACTTGACTGTGCACAACAATCTGTATCATACCTTGTCCTCATTACGAGCAGTCATTTCTTCAGCTTCATCTTCAATTGTTTGCTCATCTAATGGAAAGTTTGAGCTTCCAACATCTGAATGTCGAGGTTGCTTTTTAATCTTCTTCTTCAAATCACTCAACTCTGCTTCTTGCTTATCAAACCTCTCTAGTATGTTTAGTCGCTCTTGTCGCATCTGAAATGAATTGTTTGGGGTGTCAAAGTACATCTTAGGCGATATAAATTTGCCAACACCCTACATATGTCCAGAAGTGGCAGGCCTTCCAATTGAACGTGCAAGAATATCATTTCTTGCATCAGCTTTAAATTCTCCTTTTTAGCTTTCTCGTCTAGTGCATCCTAATTGTATAATAATCATATTGATGAATATCAATTTTTTTCCAACAGAGCCTAATTAAACAAAAAAAAACCTTGCTATTACTTACAATCTTCTTCACAACTGAATCAACATTAGGATCATATTCACCATTTTTCATCTTCCTAGCACGCTTCCATGCTACACTCTTGTCAACTTCAGTTTCGACAAGTCCAGTTTCTGAACACTGTAGTTTAAAAAAATAATAATATCACAGCTGGTATGCATCCTTAACTAACCATGAATTGCAAGCAGTAAATTAAAACAAAAGGTTTGGCAATTTATCATCATCAAACCAACCATCTCTATACCAATAGTTATACAAGAATGGTCAAGTTAGTATTATAGTACTTACAATTTCATCAAGCAATCCAGCATATACTTTTCTACTTAAATGATGGTTCCACTTGTTGTTAGCCCTCTTATTTTGCTGTTGACGCCTAATTCTCTGCATAAAACAATCCTTAATTAGATTTAAAGATGGTTTTATGACATGCCTAAATATTTAACATTTAAAAGTATTCACTTCAAACTTAGTGGACAATCTAGAATTCACAAATTTATCCCAAACATTTTGAGGAATATGATTGTACTGAAAAGGTGGCCGCTTCAACCTTTTATGATTGTGCTTGTGTGTCAAGATATACTTTGTGGCGAGCAAGTACTTGAAGTTTCTGAATGCACTACCAAGTGCTTGGAAAACTTGCTTCTTACTATTTGGATAAACAATAAAACGTTCCTGAGAACAATACATAGCATAATGATAAAATAGTTTAACATATACATTATTCAATTCTGAGATATAAATATAAATAATCATTTTACCTTAATAAACTCTCACAAACGGCTTTTTAAATCTGGAGTAACCTTTCTCCATTCTTGGTTAATATCCGCAATACAAGTACGGCCCAACAGCCCAATAAAGCTTGCTAATTCAGTAGCTTCAGGGCCAACAGGTACAACGAGCCCATTGTACCTGACTACAAGCTTCCTGCCACTCATCCTCATCCTGCCAGAGTTTTTAGTTGGTCCTCTCACAATGGAACTGCTCTTCGGAACATATTTTCATCATCTGAATTAGGAAACTCATCAGAAACCTCATTATCCCTTGAATTATCTTCATCATGAACCTCTTCATTACCCGAATAATCAATACTTTCCTCGTTAGAGAGTTCATCAGCAAGTCCTTTTCCTTTATCCATAAGGTTGCTCCTGCAATAAATTCACATTTAGTATTAGAACATTATATAACATATAAATAATGTCAATAAAGGTAATTTAAAGTCAATACAAGGAACATATAATAATAAAAGATAACGTAATACAAAACTATTATAAGACATACAAGCAGTAAATGCCATCAGCTTTTTCAAGCATCAATCCAGATGCCATGCTTGCCATCTCTTACATATATGTCCGCATCATTTAAATTTTCAATATTTGGTAACCCATTGGTCAGAGGGTTGTGTTCCATCATGATATCTATATCATCAGCACTTGTCTTCTTTGGAACACATCTACGATGCATATGACTTACAACTGACCATCTTTGATCAAGTTGATCAGTGACATAAAAGACTTGTGTTGCTTGTGAAGCCAATATAAATGGGTTTGATTTATGACCCAAGCGATTTAAGTCCACTAAAGTGAAGCCAAATTCATTGATTTTAACACCCCCATTATTTTGAACCCAATCACACTTGAACAAAAGGATTCTAAATATATGGTAGTCAAGGTCCCATATTTTGTTAATAACTCCATAGTAAGACGTGTCACCAAGAATATGATTTTTGTCCTTGGCACTTGCTACTTGTAAAGTTGCTGCAATAAGACTAACTCCACTATTTTGATGAACTTGTTGTTCGACTCATTCCCCAGTATGGAAACGATATCCATTGATGTCATATCCTGGGTGCTTAACTACAAAAGGACGGGGTCCTTGAGATAACCACCTCAAAATGTCCGAGACATCTTCATCATCATCTATCATCTCATATACCTACATGATAATAATCGTAATGAATGAATAATTGTATAAACATGACAATTGCTTTACTAAAAAGAATATATAATGGAACATATATTATTAACTTTCTTATTAAGCCAAGTTGAAAAGGTGCGGTTGTGCTCATTGCTCAACCATCTCTCATTTTTGGCTTTTTGTGAATGATGACCCTTTAGCCATTCAATGTGCTCACTACATATTTGACATTTACATATTAAGCTACTGTTCAAATTCTTTAAAAATAATTCAGTAAAGGAACAAATTAAAGGTTAAACATTAACAAACCTAATAAATGGCTGAACTTCTTCTGTGTTTTGCAATACATACAGGTGCTCTTGATGAATTAAAGAATGATCAACTTGCTCAAATTTTCCACCAGGCAAAGGCTTATCAATTGAAAAGGTTTCAACATGTCCAGGAGGAAGCTCAATTGTACACATGTTTGAAACATATTCTGCACAAAAATTCCAGAGCCTCTTCGGCAATGTAACTCTTAGCTATGCATCCCTCAGGGTTATTACGGTTTCGAACATAAGCCTTTAGGCCTTTCATGTTCCTCTCAAATGGGTACATCCATCTTAAGTATACCGACCCACATAGTCTAACTTCATTAACTAAATGGATGGTTAAATGGATTATTATGTCAAAAAAGGATGGTGGAAAGCATTTTTCCAGCAAGCATAAGGTCAGCGCAATGTCTTCTTCTATTTGGTCAAGTTTGGTCCCATCAACAACCATTGCGCATAAGGAATTAAAGAAGAAGCACAATCTAATAATGACATATTTAACATGATCTGGTAAGATAGACCTTAAAGCTGTTAGCCTAAAGGGCTATACATAATGTAATTTTGATGATAACAAACATATGTATTGAGTGATTTAATAAATATTGTATTTCACATTTTCACTAGTTTTTTAAGGATAATATTTATGCAAGTGAATCAAGTGAAATCAAGATTGAAGACACTCAACGGACAACGGCGAAATCAAGAATAAAGCTTAGAGCTCAACGGACGAATTATTGCGACAAATTCTTGTAAAGCCGGTATGATTTAATTGATGCATGATTTAGCATTTGAGAAGCTCAAGAGATTAATTTAATTAAATACTTTTCATAAACTAAAATGTTTTATTTTTATAAAGTAAAGTATTTTGTGGATTTAAATAATTTGGACTTAAATGCTAAGATTTGAAATCTTTGATTTTAATAAGTATCAAATTTCGAAGTTGGATGTTTTTACAAACATTTTAAATGTTTTGGGCCATACTATAATTTATGAATATTTTGGTCTAAAGTGAAAGGTTTTGAGAACTTTGAAAAATATAGGTATTATGTTGAAAAGGACCTTTGTGCGAAACAATAAAATCTTTGGGGTCATATCATAATTTCAAAAAGTTTGGAAAAGACAACAATTCGTAGGAAGTTCTAAAATTGGACCTATTTACAAATTTTTCTGACATTTTGAGCCATAGAATAATTATAGAAAGTTTTAGGTCAAAGTGTAATTTTAGTGAACAGTGTTACTGTAGCAAAATTCAAAAATAACGGTAACATTACTGTTCCTGAGCGGCTAACCGCTTGAGCACGGGTTTTTGGCTTTCACTATAAAAACTCAACTCAAACTTCTTTCTAATTACTCTTGCACGAAAATATAAGATCATACAACATATATTGAGCTTCCAAAATGCAAATCATCATTGATTGAATCATTGTTGAGCTATTAATTGCATATCCACTCTTATAGAGAGTTTTTGTTGTAATTTTCATCTCTTATCAATTTGTGAGTGCAGTGTAAACACTGAAGAGATTGGGGATATAATCTCTTGTTGTAAAGGTTCATTGACACCTTAGAAGTCAATTGTAAACATTTGAAGCCTTGAGAGGCTTGTATAGTGAAATCCTCAAGCCAGGTGAGCTTGGAGGTGTGGACGTAGGCGGGGATAGCCGAACCACGTAAAAATCCTTGTGTTCGTTTTCTCTTCCCTTACTCTTTTAATATTGTGCTTGATTGAATTTATTGTTTTGATTTGATTAAGGCTATAGATTAAATTGTTGTGCGTATTGTATTGAATAATTTTTTAAATCCCAATTCACCCCCCCTCTTGGGTTGCATAACTTGCATTTCAAAAGCAATAGGTAAAAGTTGTTGCATGAGAACATGACAGTCATAAGACTTTAAACCTTACAGTTTTAAGTCTTTCATTGACACTAGGTTCTTAATGTTTGAAGAATAACCTACAGGAACCTTTATGCTTTTTAATGCTTCACAAAACCTTTTCTTTTCTTCTTTGGTCAAGGTGTAACAAGCTGGAGGCAAAAAGTACGATTATTTTCTTTAATATCAAGTGCCAATTTCTGCCTAATCTTTAAAACTTTTAGATCCTACCTCGACTTAATGCCATCTTTGGTCTTTCCTGGGATATTTAGTAATGTTCCGTAGATGCTTTCACAAATATTTTTTTTAATGTGCATAACATCTAACTGGTGACGAATAAGCAAGTACTTCCAATACTCTAACTTAAAGAATATTGATTTTTTCTTCCACCAAACACGATCATCATCATCATCCTTTTTCTCGCCTCTTTTTTTGCGCTTTTTATCTTTCACTTTACCCCATTTGTTTTCAATACTCTCCACCTTTCGAAAAATGGCCTCACTGTTCAATGGTTTCGGAGGAGGCTCTCTTTCATGTTTATTATTAAAAGGTTGCTTTTGAGTTCGAAAGGGATGATCATGAGGAAGCCAACGGCGATGACCAATATAAGCATTTGTTTTTACTGTGTTTAAGTCTACATTTTGGCATATCTTCACCGCAATAAGGACAAGCATAATAACCCTTAACCGTACAACCCGCCAAATTCCTATAAGCGAGAAAGTCATTTATAGTCCACAATAGTATAGCCCGTAAATTGAAGAACTCTTTTTTGTAGGCATCATAAGCTTCCACACCAACATCCCATAGAGTTTGCAAGTCCTCTATTAGTGGTGCCAAGTACACATCAATATCATTACCTGATTGTTATGGACCAGAAATTAATAAGGATAACATCATAAATTTTCGTTTCATACACAACCAGGGTGGAAGATTGTATGTTACAAGAAGAATGGGCCAGCAACTATACGTACTACTAAGAGAGCTATGAGGATTAATGCCATCACCTGATAGGGCAAGACACAGATTTCTAGGCTCTAAAGCAAAGGTAGGCCATTTTTCATCAACTAACTTCCATGCCGGTGAGTCAGTAGGATGTCGAAGCTTACCATCTATTTCCCTCTCATTTATATGCCAAGTCAAGTCTTTGGCAGTTTGTGAGGACTGAAACAAACGCCTAAATCTAGGTATAGGAGGGAAATACCATAACACTTTTGTAGGAGCCCCCTTCCTATAAGCAGCAACACTACCATCCCTTTTCTTCCACCTAGATTCACCGCATGTAGGACAATTAGAAAGCCTTTTATACTCATTTCTATAGAGTATACAATCATTTGGACAAGCATGAATTTTGATATACTCTAAGCCTAAAGCACTCATTGTCTTTTTGGCTTCATACATTGATACAGGCAAGTCATTTCCTTCCGGTAATATGTCAGAAAGAGCACTCAACAAATCTGAAAAGCCACTATCAGACCACCCATATCTGCCCTTTATATTGAACAATTTCACTAAAGTTGATAACTTGGTAAATTTGTTTGATCCAGGGTACAAAGGCTTCTCAGAATCTTCTAATAGTTTTTTGAATGCTTTAGGATCACTATCACAATCCTTAAAATCATCTTCAACCATTTCATCAGTATTACCACCATTATAATCCATATATCCACTGTCATTTTGGCAACCTATATTGTCAGGAGATTTGTTGTGGATATCTTCCCCATGCCAAACCCATGTTTTGTATGACATATCAAGACCCCATATAATTAAATGATCTTTCACTTCTTTAGGCCTATGAAATGCTAAATTTTGACATTTATCACATGGACACCTAACAACACTAATTACTTGATACTTTTAACTGCAGTTTTAATAATTTTTTTCACACCAGCCTCATACTCATCGGACAATCTATCATATTTAAGCCAAGATTTATCCATTTTATGTCTAGTACCTGACATATAATTGACATAAATTTCAACATAATGTACTAATGGGCAGCAATGATAAACGGTTTCCATTATCAATAAATTAAGCAACAAAACATTATTAATATTCAGTTTATAAATTCAATGAAATAAATAAGTTTAAAACAAAACTTGTCATCATGTGCAACAAATATAACTTTACCAACATGCTATCATCATTTACCAAAACCACCTACTAACCATACCCAACTAATAATATCCTAAATAACTTGGCCCACATACATTTAACATTTATTTAAAAAAAATTCTAACAATCCAGCATTTCATGGACCACAAGACTATATATATATAAGCAACTAAACATTACTTGGTCCACATGATCAAACTTGCCCCCACATTGTACCATTTCCTTCAAACATAAAAAAGACAATTGAAAAGGGGGCCTCACTTTTTAACTCAATAAATTACACAAAATCTAGCTCACAATCATTAAAAAAAACGTCAACATCATTGGACCACAGTTTCAGATTCATCCCAAGAAAAGACACTAGTCAATTAAAAGTGCTATATCATCAACCAAAATCACTTCACACACATGCAAGCTTTGACTAAAAATTTACAGAATATAACAATATTCATACAAACCATTGGCAGCAAATATTATTCAAACATTGAACAGAAAGGCAAGTAAAAAATTGAACAAACCTGATGTTAAAAATCGAGTTTGAAAGAGAACAGGGCAGTGAAATCCTGCAATTCAGAACAAATTTTTTTAAAAAAAAAAAGAATAGGACATGCTAAATTAAATGATTGAGCAATTTCTCGATTTAATAAAAGGACAAAGTATAAGCTTCTTGAATTAAAAAAAATATAACAACAGAAACAAACGAGAATTAAAAAGTAATAATAAAGATAAACCCAGGGCATAAATTATGAACAAATAAGGAAAATAACAACAAAACTAACAATTAATTTTATAATGACCAAATGATTTATTCTTAATAAAAATTAAAAAAGTTCATTGACGACAAACCTAGGGATTCAGCAATTACATGATGGCTTCTCCAACGCCGATTGAACAATACAAAGAAGTTGTGACATCGACGGCTTCAATAATGGACGCGAAGGCACAACAATGAGCATATGTAGTGATTTTGTGCTTAAAAACAATGGGTTCGAAATAATGGGGGTTCAAGATAATGGGGGTTCAAAATAAGGATGCGAAGGCTCCTTCAATAGCATATACTATGATTTTGGTTTCCATGCAACGGATTTCAAAACCAATTTGCAGATTAAAATATGTTAATAAACGGATTTTGAGGGGTTTCACTGCTTTGGTTTCTCAGCCCTTATTGATGGAGGGATGAGTCAAAGGTGCCAACACTTAGAATTTTTTTTTTTGTGTTTGTGGTTTACTATATAGTTAAACGATAGCGTTTAAATGTTAAATAAATATTTTTATTTTTAAAATTTTTTAAATCTGTTAAACGGTGTCATTTTATGTCCAAATTAATTCCACCCGAAACCCACAGTTTGATTAAATATTAATACGCTATCATGTTTATCTTATATATAAAAAATCTATCAGAAATCTATCATGAATTTATGATGTACGAAAATTCTATCATATGTCTATCATATTCTTATGATAAATGACTAATTTTCTAATATCTATCATAAAAATTCTATCATGGTAGCCTATTTTTCTAGTAGTGTCGCTGCTACTTATCAGGCTTTAGCTGTGTTAAACACATAATCTTTCCTGTAAAAGAAGTGTTATTGTCCTAGTGTGGGCTGTTTATTCATTTTTCTTATTTGATTGTGATTTTGAAGATCGTTTCCTCTTCGATCACCTTATGATTCTTAGCTATTTGTCAGTAACATTTCTAGTTTTAGTTGTTGGCTTCTTGCCTAACAAAAAAACATTGATCTATGTCTCCTACATATTTGTTGATCATGTGACAAAAGGATAGAATTAGCAAATTCTTCTAGTTTCAGTAATCTTGCATGAAAAATGTAATGACATACTCTAGTCATTGTTGGAAAACTTCCAACTGGTAGAGGAAATCCATAACAGAGTCAGCAGTTTTGGAGCTCCAAAACTGTTTTGCTTTTTTAATGTAATTCGCCAAATTACTTTGGTCATCCATTTTTTTCCTTCTTTTCTCCATTTTAGATGTATTGTATCAATTATCCTTTGGCATGGCCTGGGACAGCAAAAAATGGTTTTATTCAAACACTTCATTATAATAAAAAAATCATGCTAGATAACGTCTAAAGTCAATGCTCAGAGGTCTGCCTCAACTTGATGTGAGAATAAACACAGTGTGTGCAAGGTGCAAATACGGCAAGGCTCACCAACTCCCATATGAGGAGTCAAAGTTCAGAGCAATAAAATTATTACATTTGGTACATTCTGACGTGTTTGGGCATGTAAAGCAATCTTCTACTAGTGGCATACGATACCTGATCACATTTATCGATGACTTCTCCAAATATGTTTGGGTCCTCTTTATAAAAATAAGAAAAAATCTTATACTTTTTCAAAGTTTAAGGAATTCAAAAACATAGTCGAATGAGAACTAAGAAATAAGCTTTACTACTTATGAATAGACAGTGGATGAGTGTAATATATACATCACATGAGTTCTCCTAGTATCTTTGAGACTATAAGATATGCCATTAGTTCACTTGTGCCAATATACCACAACAGAATAGAGTAGCATAATGAAAAAAGCAGCATTTAAGGGAGATCTATCAGAATATGATACATGCAAAAAATGTACCAAGAAGTTTTTGGGCCAAAGCTATAAAGACGATAGCTCATGTGATCAATAGGCCTCCTTAACCAAAACTAGGGTTCACATCACCTTACGAGAAGCTATGGAATGTAAAGCTTTTAGCTTTGTGTGCTATGTCTTAGTACCAAGCCATTACGAAGAAAATTTGACAAGAAGGCGATCATTGTAAATTTGTTGAGTATGAATGTCGGAGGAAAAAATGGAGGTGTTGTGATCCTACTAGTGGACGATGCTACACGAAACGAAATGTGGTGTTTGACGAAGTATCTTCATGATAGTCTTCAAAAAAAGAAGAGCTACTAGATTCAAAAGAAATTGAAAACTAAATAAAGGAACAAATTATTGAAATTCACCCGAGCCAAGAAGAATTTGAAGATTTTGATGATCTAAGGGATGATAATATCGAGCATGATAAGGTGCAAAGTCCTTGAAAGACAAGTGTTCACCAAAGCTCTATTGTAGACGAAGAACCAAATAAAGTAGAACCAAGAACTTCTAAATTTCAACTTAAAAGATCCAAAAGAATGAAAAAGGTAAATCTCAGGTACATTAATGTAGTAATTGCAAAAGAAGAAAAAAGTAAAAGAACTTGAGACATTTGAATAAGTAGCAGAGAATTCTCATTGGATGAAGGCGATAAAGGAAGAAATCACCTTATTGAAGCATAATAAAAGAAATAAAATATCTTGCAAATGGGTGTACAAGATTAAAAATTACCCAGATGGTTCGGTTGAAAGACATAAAGCTCGATCCGTAACTCAAGGATTCTCATAATAATACGAGCTAGACTATGATAAAACATTTTGTCTAATGGTAAAGCTCATAACATCAAGAGTTCTACATGTACTCGCAGCCAGCAAAGAAAGGAAATTATGACAGATAGATGTAAAAAATGTCTTCCTACACAAAATTGGCTAGGGTGAGATCTACATGACCTAAGAATCAAGCTCATCCGAAGTATGTATGCAAGCTAAAAAAGGCATTATACGGTTGTTCCAAGGGCATAGTATGGTAAAATTGTCGAATTTCTAACTTAGAGTGGTTGTAGCACATGTAGACTTTAGGTTGTTTGTCAAAGCTAGTGAAGGAAAGTTAACAACTATACTGGGGTACGAGGATGATTTGATTATTTCTGGTGATGATAGAAAAGAGATTCGGTGAGCAAAGGGAGAACTAATCAGTTCATTTCTAGATGAAAGAACTTGGTTAGCTTAAGCACTTTCCTAGTATGGAGGTTGATCGAATAGAAGAGGAGATATTCTTTTGCCAACATAAATATGCCAAAAACTTGTTGAAGAAGTTTGGAATGTTAGAATGCAAGCCAATCTCAACTACAATGGAAGTCAATGCAAAATTTTGCACACATGGCGGCAAAGATTTACAAGATGAAATGATGTATCGACAATTCATAAAAAGTTTAATCTACTAAACGTTGACTCAATCAGACATTTCATATGCAATATGTGTAATAAGCTGATACATGCAAAATACAAATAAGCTTCATTTGGAAATAGTTTGACAAATACTAAAATATGTGAAAAATACAATAAACTTTGGTATAATGTAAAAGAAAGAAAAAGTTACAAGTTGACTTGCTATTATGATGCTGAATGCGTCAGAGATCATGATACAAGAAGATCAACTATTGAATATGTTTTTAGAATTAGGTCTGGAACAGTTTCTTGGTGTAGTAAAAGACAACCAACCATATCATTATCACCACAGAAGTGGAGTATAGAGTAGCAACGATGACAGCTCAAGAAAGCACTTGACTGACGCAGTTGATGAGGGAGCTACACCAACCAATAGATTACGCAGTATCATTGTATTGTGATAACCAATCGACTGTCAGCTTAATGGAGAACTAAGCATGTGGAGGTGCACTATCACTTCATCAGGGAAAAGGTCTTGCAAGATAAAGTTGAAATGTTGTACATCAAGATGGATGATCAAGTTGCGGATTTGTTTACAAAAAGTCTTAGTATCGAAAAGTTTCAAGAGTTCCAGCAACAACTAAATATGGATCAAAGGATGAAAGTTGGTGTTGGATTATAATCTAATCCAATTATACTTAGCCAAGCTCAATTGCAAAGTTTAATCCATGGAAGTTTCAAAAATTGTGTAGAAAATGAGAGATGACTCTAATTTGAAAAATATCTAATAGAAATAAAAATATCTAAATCTAGAATGTTCTTGAATATTTGGTGATATTTGTAAAATGAGGTTATTAAATTTTTGTAATTTGATATTTGTGTGGTTTATTTTAGTTTTAAGTTACTACAAATATCCTTAAAGCTTTTTGTTGTAGGCATCAAGTAAAGAGTGAAGAATTAGTAGAGAGAAAGACGAGTGAGCCGTGAGTGTTGTATGGTTTTTCTTGTAAAATATCAATAAAGTCCTTTAGTTTAGTAAATTCTTCTATTGCCCAAATAGTTTTAATATTGAGTAATTTAGTCCTCTTCTGTTTTCAACATACAATGTAGTTATAATACACAAGTCATAGGTCTTATGAAAACAAAGCACCTGCTAATTAATTCCACTAATACATCTTTGATGGGTCATTGGTAAAATCATTTAGTGATATTAATATATAGGATAAGGTTATTAGAACCCATTAAAATACTCTTTAAACACATTCTCTCAATAAACCTCTCTTACATATGAAAGTTTCACTTTATAAACCCACCTCATTGCCAATATAACTTTACGAAATTAATTTCAAATGTTTTATCCCTAGAAATACAGAATCACCTGTTGGGAAAGTACGTTAAGGCTATGAAAGTATATTTGAATCATACCCAACAATAAATTAAATATCAATGGCTTAGCCATCTCGCATGGTTTGTTTCCTTTATGATTGATTATATGACTTTTATTTTTAATTTATTGTCTAATCCTTGTCAAGATTCATAACATGTAAATGAATTCAATCGAACACATTTTCTAATTATTTTCATGGAACTCATTGCATGATTACATCATAAATGTAAGAAAAGCCCAAAAAAATTCAGATTTTATTTTCTCTTTGCTCCTTAATTGATTCTAAAAACAAATATGTCTCTAGTTGAGAAACATATTTGAGTTGAAAGGGGATTGAATCCAAGAGGTAGAAGTTTGCTAACCAACAATATCACACATTAAAAGAAAATATAGCTATAAAAGTGTACTCGGAAGAGTATAGGTGAAAAGAAAATCAAACGAAATTAAAACAGTGCTCCCTGCTACTCTTTTTCAAGAAAAATCAATTTAAATTAATTGGATTCATAGACGGTGGAGAGGATAGGCTAACTTCATTAAGATATAATAGTAATTTAACTCATTGACATTTCGTAATTAATTTTTTTATGAAAAAGTTGGTGTATAATGTACTATGGTGGGTTTAAATAGCCCAACCCTAATTTATATTTATTAAAGTAAAAAACAATAATCAAATTCGTACTTAGCACTGAATAGAATTTGCATATAATACATGGGTTGTAAGGGATATCATATATATGACATCCCTTTTATATGTTGGTCAAATTTATTTTTAATCTAAAAATTCTTATCAAAACACAAGCAAGCAAAAACTCTTTAGCAAGATAGTTCTGGTGGTACATCAAAAAGCATTTCATGTGGGGATTGTCCATGTAGTACATCACTTGGCAATAGGGATAGTAGGAAAACCCAACCCAAGCCGAGCCTACATGTCTTGGTTTGAGCTTGGCATATATGAGAAATGGGTTTCAAAGGTAATATATGCTTCAGTTCAATTATACAAAGGTCCTAATATATATATATATAATACAATCAATCTCACTTAAAAGTTTATTTATACAATTTATGATATTCATTTAAATGTACATATTTAGTTGTGTTGTTTGTTGGAGTTACACCATATATAAATCTTATAATTGAAAGTTATTTAAAATATATGATTGAAAAGTGATTTTTAAATAAAATATTATTCGAGTACAATTGTATCAAACTATAAGGGTGGTTATAATAATTTTACAAAAATGACCACACTTTCTTAACCGTTTAAAATAATTATTAATTAAGCTATCTTTTACTTTAACACAATTACAGCATTAGAGTAATTAAATCTAATGGTTTATATTTATTACTTTATTAATGTTGTTAAACGTTTACAACATTATAGCGACCCATATATATTTGAAAGCAGCAGTGCACCGTCAACATAAGATAATGCCTGGTATACATACCTATGCATAATTGTAGTATATAGGCTTAACCCTCACCAAGACATTCCAGTCCAGAGTTCAATAAGGATCCAGGTGGAACCATAGAACTTGGTTAGCTTAAGCACTTTCCTAGTATGGAGATTGATTAAATTGAAGAAGGGAAATTCTTTTGCCAACAAAAATATGCCAAAAACTTGTTTAAGAAGTTTGGAATGTTAGAATGCAAGCCAATCTCAACTACAATGGAATTTAATGGAAAATTTTGCACACATGAAGGCAAAGATTTACAAGATGGCACGATGTATCGACAATTCGTAAAAATTTTAATCTACCTTACGTTGACTCGACCAGACATTTCATATGCAATAGGTGTAATAAGCTGGTACATGCAAAATCCAAAGAAGCTTCATTTGAAAATGGTTTGACAAACACTAAAATATGTGAAAAGTACAATCAACTTTGGTATATTGTAAAAGAAAGTGAAAGTTACAAGCTGACTTGCTATTATGATGCTGACTATGCCGAAGATCATGATACAAGAAGATCAACTACTGAATATGTTTTTAGAATTGGGTCTGGAACAGTTTTTTGGTATAGTAAGAGACAACCAACTATATCACTATCACCACAGAAGTGGAGTATAGAGTACCACAGATGACAGCTCAAGAAAGCACTTGGCTGACGTAGTTGATGAAGGAGCCACACCACCCAGTAGATTACGCAGTATCATTGTATTGTGATAACCAATCGGCTATTAGCTTAACGGAGAACTAAGCATGTGGAGGTGCACTATCACTTCATCAGGGAAAAGGTCTTGCAAGATAAAGTTGAAATGTTGTACATCAAGATGGATTATCAAGTTGCGGATTTGTTTACAAAAAGTATTAGTATTGAAAAGTTTCAAGAGTTCCAGCAACAACTAAATATGGATCAAAGGATGAAAGTTGGTGTTGGGTCATGATCTAATCCAATTATACTTAGCCAAGCCCAATTTCAAAGTTTAATCCATGGAAGTTTCAAGAATTGTGTAGAAAATGGGTGATGACTTTCAAAAAAATATCTAAATCTAGAATGTTCTTGAATATTTGGTGATATTTGTAAAATGAGGTTATTAAATTTTTGTAATTTGATATTTGTGTGGTTTATATTATTTTTAAGTTATTACAAATATCCTTAAAGCTCTTTGTTGTAGGCATCAAGTAAAGAGTGAAGAATTAGTAGAGAGAAAGACGAGTGAGCCGTGAGTGTTGTAGTGTTTTTCTTGTAAAAAATCAATAAAAATCTTTCAGTTTAGCAAATTCTTCTATTGCCTAAATAGTTTTAGTATTGAGCAGTTTAGTCCTTTTCTGTTTTCAACATACAATGTAGTAATAATATACAAGTCATAGGTCTTATGAATATAAAACGAAGCACCTGCTAATTAATTCCACTAATACATCTTTGATGGGTCATTGGTAAAATCCCTTAGTGATATTAATATATAGGGTAGGGCTATTAGAACCCATTAAAATACTCTTTAAACACATTCTCTCAATAAACATCTCTTACATATGAAAGTTTTACTTTATAAACCCACCTCATTGAGAAATGGGTTTAAAAGGTAATATATGCTTCAGTTCAATTATACAAAGGTCCTAATATATATAAAATACAAACAATCTCACTTAAAAGTTTATTTATACAATTTATGATATTCATTTAAATGTACATATTTAGTTGTGTTGTTTATTAGAGTTACACCATATATAAATCTTATAATTGCAAGTTATTTAAAAAAATATGATTGAAAAGTGATTTTTAAATAAAAATACTATTCAAGTACAATTGTTTCAAACTATAAGGGTGGTTATAATAATTTTACAAAAATTACCACCCTTTCTTGGATTAGAATCCTCTCTTGATATGATTTTATTCTAAGTAAATTCTATTAATGTGATTGGTGCTTAATAAATTAAAAAGAAAAAAATAGTTAAATTATAATCATTCACTAACACTAAAACACAAATGGCACAAAATCTGTAAAAGATTAGGAGAGGATCTTAGTCCCACTTTCTTAAATGTTTAAAATAATTATTAATTAAGCTATGTTTTACTTTAACACAAATATTACATTAGAGTAATTAAATCTAATGGTATACATTTATTACATTGTTAATGCTGTTAAAAGTTTACAGCATTATAGCGACCCATATATATTTGAAAGCAGCAGTGCACCGTCAACATAAGATAATGCCCGGTGTACATACATATGCATAATCGTAGTATATAGGCTTAACCTTCACCAAGACATTCCAGTCCAGAGTTCAATAAGGATCCACGTAGAACCATAGAATCCTGAGCAGTTCAGATCTAATTAGAGATGCGCTCAAGCTCGCTCACAACTTCAGACATAGTTGGCCTGAGAGTAGGTGACTGATCGACGCATCTCACTGCCAACTCCAAGATTATTTTGGCTTGCTTCATCACTACATGCTCATTTGGCATTTGCTTGTCGACCAATTCAGAAAGCCTTCCCTTTGAATGCAACACAATGGCCTGCACAGTGTACATTATTTATTTATTAATTAATCCATATATCTCATGCCATGCGACATCGTTAGCAAATTAAATTAAGACCTTATTTTATGTATATAGAGGAGATATTTTCAATCCGGGAATCCTGGAATTTTTGAAGTGAAGGATTCTGTTAACCATGAAAAGGGTATTGTGTAGAGCTTTATAAAATTTGAGATTCCCGAACTGAAAGCTGACTCTAGTTGTTGTCTTCTTACCGTATCCAAAAGAAATTCAGTCTCCTGGTTTGCTTCATACTTGGCATTTGTCTGCCCACTAATTATTTCAAGCAGAACAATTCCAAAACTGAAAACATCAACTTTTTCTGTTATTGCTTTCCGCATTGCATACTCTGGTGCCATGTACACTCTGCATGCGACCATAATTAATTAATTAATGCTATTGCTTGTGCAAGATGGCATGCATTTTGTGCTTGCTCAATTTAATTTGCTACTTACACTGTCCCTTTTTCTTGGATAAACTTGTATGGATTTTCTTCGTCATAAAGCTTTGCCAATCCCAAGTCAGACACCTTAGCGTTCAGATTCCCATCAAGCAGAATATTGCTAGGCTTAATATTTCTGTGAACGATTTTACGACTCGGATTATCTTCGTGTAGATACTTTAGACCCTTTGCTATTCCATGGCAGATACGGACTCTGGTTGGCCAATCAAGTCGCGTGGAAGAATTGGCATCTGCAAATATTTAACTATTAATTTTTAATTTTTTTTTAAAAAGTAATTTTAACCTATTACATAAGCTAATACTTAATTTTCCAATCGGGAATTGAGTGAAAACAATTTTTAAAAAAAAAAATTAGTGAAAAAGTTAACTTAAAAAAATGTAAATTCATCCCCGACTTTACTAAAGTTCAGGATTCCCGATTAGAAAATGACACTAAACTGAATAATTAATAGAAATAAAATGATGATGAAAATATATATAAATTGGTTTACCAAGCAAGGCTCGTTCAAGCGATCCTTTTTCCATGTATTCGTAGATGAGTAAGTTGAGGTCTTTTTTAGAGTAGCCATCCAAAAATTCGACAATATTTTCATGTTTCAGTGTTGTAAGGGCATAAACTTCAGTTCCTATTTGATCAATCACGTGCTTTGATTGAGAAGAAAGCATCTTCACAGCTACAGTCTGATCTGGCAATTCAGCCTGTAATGCATGCTTGCACCATGCAAGCAGATTAATATACCATATTTCTAACAAGGAAAATCAATTCATATACATAAATGCATACATACATATACAGTATTAATCTGATTCAGGATCCTCAACTTTGTTAAAGCCTGAAAAAGCCATTAAGCCATACAATTTCGTAGTATTATGTTCCAATCAATGATATTTAATTTGTTAAATTTCGAGAAAACTATTAAGCGATATGATTTAATAGTGTTATTATACTATTAAACCATATATTCTAATAGCTTTACTGGACTCCAATAAAAGTAGGATCTTAGTGAGTATATATATAGAGAGAGAGAGAAAGTTTTCAAATAAGAAATCCCTTTCTTTGTTAAAGTAATGGATAAATTAAAAGACCTTTTAGATGATCTCTTGTTTTAAAAAGCTAAGGATCCCTTATTATATATAAGTAGCAATCTAGTTTAGGATCTCAAACTTTCTTAAAATTTGAGACAAATTGACAATATTATGAACATATATTTATAACATTGTAAAAACATGCTCCCACCATTGTTAACTTATCCTGAATTTTAATCCCAGATTAAAAAATCTTTCATAAGGATGCGCACCCACGCACACACACGGACACACAAAAGACACACACGTACACGTGCACAATTAATGTTTAACCTTGTATATTGTCCCAAAACGCCCCGTGCCAATTACATTCCTGGGGCTGAAATTTCGAGTAGCGACTTTCACTTGTTTAAGGGTGTAAGACTTCCCTCGTAGGTTGACCGTTGTCACTGTGTATTTCATGAAGAATTGAGAAAAGAAACAGATCAATTATACATATATATTTTCTTGATATCTTTTGTAAGCCTTATAGTATAGCAATATAGCATAAAGTACTATAGCATAGATAGCATAAAGTGGGCTTCTAATGTGGGATTATGCACTCAATTAAAATACGAGACAAATTTTCAAAACGTTGCAAACAGACTTAAAAAATCCGTCCTGCACTCTACTAAACTTACAATATTGTAAAAATTCATCTCGCATTTATTACAGTACCAAATCCCTCACCTGATAATTTCTAGATGGCACATATATATATATAGTGCTTACGATACCCAGGCTTAAAATCTAGTATTAAAGTTCGAGATAGATTTATTATATTGTAAATCAGTTTAGAACATTGTAAAAATCGATTTACGAAATCATAAATCCATCCTGGGATTTAACTTCGAATTGAAAATTTTTCCAATCTATATAAATGATCTCCCGTACGTACCACGCAATTCTCTGTCTCCTGTCCATCCTAATCTCCACATGAGAGCCATGAAAAGAATCAAAGCTAGCACAGCCCCGAGTACAATTCCTACTATCACTTTTTTTGATAGTCCTCCTGGTCGGTTGACTTCGAATCAGTTGTTGGATACACATAGAAATGTCCGTTACAGCTATATGCCCAGTTGTACGCCGGTTTGTTAACATAAAAATTTGATGTCGAGTTATCTGCCTCATACCGAATTCCTTCGATGTTATGTTCATCGCCACCAGTATTTATATGTAAATTATAATTGTCTGCAACATATATACACATTGATTAATTTAAACATGTATGTGAAACCAAGATATAGTTCCGGTAGATTAATTTTAAAATGTATATGAAACCAAGGTCTAGCTCCGGTGGCAAAGGACAGCCTTCCTGGAGCTCAAGACTTGAGTTCAAGTTTCAGTAGTGTATGCATGAGTTAATAATAAAATATATATATAAAAAAACAGTTTTTCCGGAACTTAACAAATCCTTAATAGGAACATTTCTGTACAGATAGATATGTATACATACACTGAGATTTCTTCTGGCCAGCGGGGCAATACTCCCTCATAATCTCTTCCGGAAATGTCCTATATAAATAATTACAATAATAAGATCAATTAATTTTGTAAGGGCATTAATTCACGTAATAATTGCTTGCTGATCGATCGATAAATCACCTATAATATAATTATTAGATAAATGAATATGAACATACCGATTCTTAGGTTCACTGGTTACAGCAGCAATATTGTTAATAGTATGCGTGCAGATATCACATGTTCATTGAAAGTCAAAATCAAAATCAGAAAACGAGATAGACAGAAACTGTTGGAATTGAAATTTGTAGCACGAAAATGAGTAAGAACGTAGGAGAATATTATATAGTATGGTGTAGTATAATTTTCTTACAGATTTATCCGAGAATTGTTGTTGCGAAGATTCCTACAAGATAAAAATTTAAAATTATTATGAAATTCATTTATATATATACAACTATGCATGTGGAAAAGCATGCATGCAACTGCAAAGAAACAAATTAATTAATTAACGCTATTTTCTTACTTGTGTGTCTCTGGTTCTGGAAATATAAATTCATTGTACGCGAGATCCCTGCAAGATGAAAATTCAGACAAGTAGTGTTGTCATTAATTATTAATTTGTATTTGCATGCAAAATGGCATAGGAATTCCTAAACACAATGACAGGCTAGAGTTTGTGCATGACTTTGGACATGACGTATGATGGTACTTCATAGTAAGAAAATGAAGGGAACCAAAAATCTTCTATCTATTGAGATTTCATATCTCTTCGTGTGTGTGTGTGTAAACAAGCATGCATAATGTACAAAATTTTCTATCTATTGAGATTTCATATCTCTCTCTCTCTCTCTCTCTCTCTCTCTCTCTCTCTCTCTCTCTCTCTCTCTCTCTCTCTCTCTCTCTCTCTCTCTCTCTCTCTCTCTCTCTCTCTCTGTGTGTGTAAACAAGCATGCATAATAAACAAAAGAGTCACCCTACGTTACATTGAATGTAACATACACACACTTACAATAACAATAACATGCCCTATCATTAGCACTGTTGTTGTGAGTGTGTGTAGTGGCCTAAACAAAATTAACGAGTAGTAATGAGAAAACATCCTACAATTTGAATCTTAAAAAAATTGAAATGTCGACTAAAATTCCTTGGGAAAGCATGACACTTCACCGATTTGGATCCTCTTCAAATTCAATGACGTATGTTATTGGCAGTTGGCCCCCCAAGGGCCTGACCAACTGGTTAGGTGACACATGTTAATAGAGCTTTAAAAATTCAGGAGAGTCAAGGAGAGAATCTCAATTGACACTTCACTTAGAGACAAAATACGAAGGAATAATTTTATGGTGTATTTACATTTATGAAATGGGAATCGAAATGGTGAAATCGGAATCAAAAGTCTATTTATTTGTTAAATTAAAATTGGGAATGGGAATGGAAAAGAAAAAAAAAAATTGGGAATGGTAACGGGAATGAGACGCGTGGGTCTCACTCAAAATAAGGATTGATTACCCGGATTGGCATTCCAGTGGAGGAGGGTCGGAATCATAACTCCATTCCCTCCCATGACGAAAATATCCTCATTAATTTCTTTATTTTTCGAAAATACCCCCCTGACAAATGAAAAATATGAATTAAAAAAAAAAAGAAAAGGAGGATTCATCTCTCCAGCACCAGAAACTCCCGTATCTTCTCCCTCCCCTCAATTTCATCGGCATCATCGGCACTCTCTCTCGTCAACGGCATCGTCACCGATAGCCACCTCTCTCTCTTCAGCTCGTCACCGACAGCCACCACCAGTTCGGTTCGTCACTTACGTCCGAATCTCTCCATCATTCCAAGTGTGTTTCCCCTATTTTTTTGTTCTGAAAAACCCAAAAAAAATGAAGAACAGCACCTGGATTGACTTCGATTTTTTTTATTCCAAGTCAAAGGGGTGCTTGGCTTTTAAACCAAAAAAAAAAAATCAACAACAGTGATTGTATTGTTTGGTGTTTGTATTACCTGGCTATTATGTTATTAAATTTATAATTATATAAGATAGAAGATGAAATTAAATTTTGATGTTGATGAAGAAGAAGAAACAAAATTGACAGGAGGAAGAAGAAGATAATTGTGATGATGATGTTGTTGATGAAGAAGATGAAATTGACGATGGAGAGAAGTAACGAAGAAATTGCAGAAGAGAGAGAAAGAAAAAAACAGAAGAGAGATAAAATAATATAAAAAATAAAAGAGGAAATTTTTTATTATTATTATTATTAACAATAATTTTTTAGAATTTTGCTACTTCCATTTTTTAATAATTGTTATTTATTATTATTATGGAATTCAATTTTAATAATAATAATTATTAATATTATTATCATCATCATCATCAAATGACAATAAATAACAAAAGTTATTTTAATAAATTATTAATGATATTATTTTTACTATTATTATTATTATTAACAATCAGTTTTATAAGAATAAAAATCATAAATAATAATAATAAAGGGTATTTTAATAAATTAAAATAATTCAATTTATTTCAATTCCAATTCTAAGATAAAATAAACACATTAATGGTATTTCAGTCCATTCCGAATTCAATTCCTACAACTCAAGTAACAGCTTATTCTAATTCTCATTCGTCATTCTCATTCACATTCCAACCGATTCTCATTCCAATTCATTCCAATTACTAACAAGTAAATGCACCATTAACTCAATGATCATAGTAACTAATAAAAAGACTTATAGTACTTCTAGGTTCCTAAAATTCCTCAAGCTTGTTGGTATGGTCCCAGTTAATTGATTGTATGATAAATCTCTACTCATCACACGAATCCAGTGTATTAGAAGAAAAGGAAAGAGAAAAAGAAAAAGAAAAAAGGAGCTATAATTGAATTACTTGCGACAAGTGAAGACTTACAGAGTGATAGGCTGATCTAATTGCCCAATCTGGTCAGGAATGGAACCATGAATTGTGTTGACGGATAGATCACTGTTGAGTTTTGACATGCATCAAACCATATCAAATATATATGCGTGTATTAATTAAGGCAAGAGCCAAGCTTACGACGATATATATATATATAGTTGTTTAATTTATTAAATTTAGTTATAAAAGCTTATGCAAAATGATTGACCATTGAATTAATTAATTAATTAATTGTACATACAGTGTCTGCAGGTGTGTCAGAGCAGCCACATCTTCTGAGATTATTCCAGTTAAGGCTAAACTGTCCATGGTTCTGTATACAAAATGATTAACATGCAGTTAATAATGGAAATTAACCTTGCTTTTGTTATGACTGTCTAGGCAAGTAATTAGATTAGAGTTGGAACATATACATTTCGGAGATGTGCGGGGTCCCCTTATCGACGGGGCAAGTGATGATAATATTGAGACTAAGATCTGGCTTCTCACGGCAATATGAACTCAATTTAGGTAGTTGCAGCCTCCACTGCAAACTGGACAGCATGTCCGTGAGACCGGCCACTGCCAATAATATTTCCGACAAGAGATGTTGTTAAAGTGATCATGAGCAAATGGATCTATGCTAGCTATATAGCTACAAGACAAAAGCATTCGTTCAACTCTTAATTAATTTATAAAAGTTGCATGCATTATCGAATTTGCTATCTAATTATAATTTCGTTTGTTTTAACTTTTAGCAATTCTCAATACAGAGAATTTAAGCGCACCTGATAATTATTGATCATATATATATATATATATATAGTCATTATCTAGCACGGATATCACATTGTATTGTATTATAGTTAATTGCAAAAAATGATAAAAACATGTTGATACTATATGGTGTTATCCCGAGTCCGCATTTAAAAAAATGAAGACATCCGCATTTATTATTAAAGTACAGAAAAGTTATTATGTCGTGCGATTTAATAGCGTTATGCAATTATACTATTAAACCTCATGGCTTAATAATTTTTACAAGCATTAAATTACTATTAAACCACACGCCTTAATAATTTTCACAGACATTAAATTTAATAGCTTTCACGGACTATAACAAAATTTAAGATCCTGGATTGGAACATTTCTTGATTTTAAAATAAGAGAATTCATAATGTAAAAGACAAGTTAAAAGACAAAGAAACACATATTTTCAATATACTATTAGACAAAATACATTATAATAGAGTTTTTTTTTTTAAGATATTCTCTATTTGTAAATTTATGTACTACACACATACACACATATATGTGTGTGTGTGTGTGCGCGCGCGTATATATATATTACAACACATCATGCATATATAATACTATATATGTATATTAAAAATTCAGACATTTGATTCAAATAATTAGCTTAATTCTTATGTACTTGTATGTATATAATAATGCAAACCGCATTCTAGAGAACCAAAACCCTCTAAAATTATGGAATTTACATGAGATACAAAGAATTATTAGCATATATTACCTGCCATCAAATGTATTTTCGATGGCAGGGAGATTAATCCTATTATCTCAGCTGCTAAAGCAGAGTCTGTGTTGACAGAATTTCAGAGAGTTAGGAAGCCCGAGCAAGCTAACATCTCTATCTTCAGAAAAGAGAAGCAGCAGGAGTGGCTCCCCCCACCAGAGAATGTTTTTAAAGTTAACGTGGATGCTGCCATTAATTCAAAGAATTTGAGTGAAGGAGTGGGAGCTGTGATTAGAGATTCGAATGGAAAGATAGTTGCGGCTGGTGTAAATCAGAACCTCCTAAAGGGGTCAGTTAGCTTGGCTGAAGCAGAGGCCGTGCTTTGGGGCCTTCAGCTGGCAAGAAGTGCGGATGTAACCTCTTTGATTATTGAGTCAGATTGTTTAGAGGTGGTCCAGCTAGTGAACAACACCAAGGGCAGCAGATCAGAAATTTTTTGGACAATTCTGGCAATCCAAAACCATATGAAGAACTTCCAGAAAGTTGTTGTCAATCACATTCCAAGACATTGTAATGCTTGTGCCCATTACCTAGCTAAGATAGCTTTGGGGAAAAACACCCCCTGTATATGGCTAGGAAATATTCCCAGCTGAATTGTATGGTATTCTCAAGGTGTTGTGATTAATGAAAGGTTTACTTTCTTTTAAAAAAAAAAAAGAGGTAGATCACCTACTTCAATATTATTTTCAGCAGCACTCCGAAATTTGAACTCGGAGCCAAGTTGACAAAGAAGAAACAAAGTTAGTAAGAAAACAATCTTAGTAATTAGAACCACGCGATGCCCAGCAGAACGTTCATCCCTTTTTTTTTTTAACTTTTAATTCCTAGCTGGCTGTTCTAAATTTCAGCTCGCTCGCTCACTCACTCACTCACTAGCTAGCTCTTGTCTGGCTGCGCTAATTCGAACATTTCTATTGCCGATATTTTTATATAGGAGAAGAGATGCCAGTCTTGATTAATAACGCACACCTGTGCTTTGTATTTTGAGGGTACAAGAGTAATTATCCAATTCAGAAAAGGAAAAAGCCAAAAAGGAAAACAAGGTGAAAAACGTTGTGATGGATTAATTAAAGTCGAATCTATTTGGGTAATTAGAAAGTATTTGTCAAAGGGATGATTAAAGTTTAATATATTTGTGATTGATTAATGTCGAAAGCTATTGGAGATAAGAAGCACGTTTACTTTTTTTTTTTAATTAAAAATCCACCAAGGTGGTGGGGTTAAGCCAGATCCTTATCTATAAATAAATCAATAATTGAATATAAGGAGAGAAACAAAAACCAAAACCTCTTAAGAGAAACTAAATAAAATGATATTTTAGAAACCCATTGGCATCATGAGAAACTAACTCCAAAATATCTGAAGGCGGAGTCTGCCACCATGTGAGAGAATCACAAATAAGACTTAAGTTAGCTAAATGATCCGCCACATAATTAGTTTCTCAGAAGATATGAGAGAATCTAAACGCCATAGAGTTGAGGAGATTACAACAATTCAATCATCTGTTATGAATACCCCATGGAGGATCGAGCGAAGGATTGGAAATAGAGTCACTTTCTAGCCAAAGACGATACCAACCCTTGTCATGAGCAAATTCAGTAGCCAACGTAGCTGCCTATTTCAGCAAAGTAGGCAGTGTTAGTGCCTAATGAAAGACCAAAAGCACCTAAAAAATATCCTTTGTAATCTCAATAAATACCACCACAAATTGAGCTACCTAGATTACATTTAGATAAACCATCAATGAAAACATTCATGAATGCAATAACCTTCCTAAAATTTGCTTTCATTTTCCTATTGTCAATAAAGCAGTTTCCCCTTTCTTCTTTTATTTTGATTATCTTCATTTTGGGTCACATCAATAATGCCAGCCTATAATTGTCCTTCATGCCTGTTAAAAATTAAAAAAGAATAGTATAAATTAATATTTTCAGGTTTTATCGGGCCCTTTGAGTGCGAATTCACATGCAAAGCAAAAGTATATATTCTCGTGATTTTATCAGTCTTCTTTTTTTCTTTTGCTTTTTGAAAAAGTTCTTCTTTTCTTGATAAGCAAACTAATTATTGATGGCGAGCATTCAAACGAGTGAGAGGAATCGATACAGCACCTTTTGTTTGTATGCCATTAATTGTTAATTACGAAAATACCATCAACTGTTAATTACAAAATACCATCCATCATTATTACTCTTCCTTTACTTCCACCGACACCGTTAGAAAAAACAAAAAAAAATTTCCAAACCCTTCACGATTCTTCATTCTTCATCAATTCACCTTCACTGCTTCACAACTCACAATTCATCATCCATTCATATCTTCCAATTTCTTTGCAATCTGTACATTTTTCTATTGGTATATTACTATACTTTAAGAATTTGCATAAATTATTTATTTTTTTAGATAGATTTTATTGATTTATTTTACATCTTATTTTAATTTATTATTTTGAATGTTTGATTGGCTTTTTTTCTTGGTAATTAGTTTTGTGATTTATTAGTTTGAGTTGATTTATTATTGTTATTTTTTCACTAATAATTTTTTAAAATGAAAAGGATGAATAAAATTGAATTGTTTAATTTATTTAAGCATGTTAATTAAGCTTGTAATTATTAATTCATTTATTAATTTTTATGTGAGCTTTATCAAGACATTACTTCGCGATAAGATGGAACATAAGTTTTTTTCAAATTGTATGGTTGTTTATGTTGAAAGAAAAATTACATATACTATTCATTCAGAATTCATAATTGATAAATTTTGTTGTTTAAAGCCGCAAAATGTACAACTTTAGTTATACTTTGTTTTGAATTACATTTTTTTATATAATTATTTTGTATAAACTTTTAGGCCGAGCACTTTAAAATTTTAGATTCTCCCGTGCTTGAAATGACTGTTGGGACAGAATAACCTACCACTTCAATTTATTTATAAGTAATGCAATACTTAGTTATTTAGAAAAATTTGGGATTTGTTTGGAATTTTTATTAGAAGGCTTAAAAATATTTTTTAAAACCAAAAGTTAACTTTACTGTTTGGTAAATTTTTTTAAAAAATTACTTTAGACAAAAATAAATATATATTATTTTACAGCTAAATTTGAAAAGAATGGAGATATTAACTTTTCAAAAGTTAATTTTGAGAATAATTTCATATTCAATATAATTTCATATATATCCCTACATATTTTACATGAACTCAAAATTATCCTTAATTAGGCAAGAAATAAAATAGAAAATTTAATATCATTATTATTTTTATTTATTTTTTTCTTCACGCACTCTTTTTACCGCAATTCTTCTTCTTCCTATTAACTATGCCACCAATACTTCTCTAATACTACAAATAAGATCAACACTTAGGTTAATATAGTAAATCCACTATAATTAAATACTCAAATAAATTAATAAAATCTATTATGTAATAATTTTATATAATCCTAACTTGGGCTAAAGGTCTAAATTAATAATTTTTACAAACTAATAAGATAATATTTTTTTCTTAAATTTTTTATGCAACTATGCAATCTCATTCAAATCATAAATTTATAATTTATCAAAGTTAAAAATACAATTTTTATGATATTTTATTAAATAAAATTTGATTGTTGTGAAAAGAAGAGGATAAAAGTGCCTCTTATCTCCAAATTCCAATAGCTTTCAACTTTAATCAATGCAACTTTAATTAATCAGTCAAATATTTTTCACCAAGTTTTCTTGTAAACTGAAAATACAAAGCGCAGGTGGCTTGTTATTTGATCAATTCTGGCATCTCTTCTCCTGTATAATAAATGTCGGCAACATAAATCAAATTAGCAGAGCAAGAGGGGAGCTAGTGAGTGAGTAAGCGAACTGAAACGTTGAACAGCCAGCAAGGAATTAAAAGTAGAAATAAAAAATAATTTGATTACATGGTACTCTGTTATATTCAGCTTAACAATCTACTCTGACTGTTAAAACTCAATTTGTTTTTTGGGTTTCAGGTTCTAGCATACTCTCTGTTCAGCCCAGTCAAGCTATATACATACACACACTTTCAGGATTCCAGTAAGTGCTTCTGCTTAAAACCCTTTTATGATTCACCCATGCCATTGCTAAATCTCTGATTGATGTGAATTTAAACATGAAAATTTCTAAAACTTGTTTATAGAATTTGATGGTTGATGATGATCTTTTATCAAGTTAATATTTTCCGTCGTATCACTTAATTTTAAAGTTATGATAAATATATTTTCAATAAATTATTGTATTGGATCCTTGGTTACGCAGAGAACCAATTCGTAACTTGTTCTATTGAAGCTCGAAGCTAAGACCTGAGTCTTAGGAAAGTCGCTTTTACCACTGGAGCGACCTTAGCAATTAATTATTGTATTTGATCCCTGGTTACCAAGAGAATTTATTCGTAACTTGTTCTATTGAAGCCCGAACCTAAGCCGTGAGTCGTAAGAAAGTGAGCTAGACCTTGGCTTCAATAATCAGTTTTTTGTTCGATACTATTCTGATAGATGTTCTGTCGAGTCCCATGGCAATGAGATGAATCCATTATATATTTTGTCTTGTCCCTCCTAGTACTTTATGTGTGTCATGATTGTATGGTTGTAGCAGAAGCCCATACGAGCTCATAAGATGTATATTTTACTGACGTGATAATGAACATGAAATTAACGGGTAACATTTTCCCAAGGATATGGCGGCGTCGAAAGCGACAGAGGCGATGATTGGGACATTGATAGAGAAAGTGTTTTCTGCTTTGCTGACTCAAGCTCAGTACGCACTTGATTTTAAAGATCAGCTTGAGGCAATGAAGACAAAGCTTGAGCTAATGACTGCCTTCATCTCCTGCACTGATAAGCAGAAAATTCGGGGGGAGTTCATGCAGAAGATCTTGCCTAACCTGAGAAAAATAATTTATGAAGCTGATGACATAATGACGATTGCCAAATTAGAGATGAATATCGGAAAGATGGGTTTTGCCACAGGTTCTCACTTCGTGACTTGTTTTTCATATACCAAACAGGCAAGGATTTGAAGCATATCAATTCACGGATTGAGAAAATGGAGTCTAGCTTGGGGGTGTATGGAAGAGCAGAACAGCCAATCATCCAGCAGGGGCCCAATAATTCATCATACCAAATATTTAAATATTCCCCAGAGGACCGGGAACCATCTGAAATAATCGGTTTGGAGAACGACTTGGAAAAGATTAAAGGGTGGATCCTTAGCAGTAATGAGAAGCTTCAGCAAATCGGTATTGTGGGTATGGGTGGTTTAGGCAAAACCACCATTGCCCAAAAGATATTCGATGATAGAGAGATGGTTGCATACTTTGAGAAGAGGATATGGGTGCCAGTTTCTCAGAATTTCAGCGAGGAACGAGTCATGAGGACCATGTTGAAACAGCTGGGAGAGGATGAATCGGGAATTGAAGAAAGTCATTTGCTGCACAAAATTCAACAGAGGCTCAGTGACAAGACCTGTCTCATTGTAATGGATGATGTGTGGAGAATGAATCTAGATTGGTGGAAGAATTTATATCCGACTGAAAAAAGATGCTTCGTTATCATCACATCCAGAAATGAAACCGTTGTCAACAGTATGGGAGTTGATGAGTCAAGAATTCATCGCCAAAAATTTTAAATGAAGAGGAGAGTTGGTCATTACTCTGCAAGCATGCATTTTTAACGAGCAAAGGAAAATGCCCCAATAAGGAGTTTGAAAAAAAAGGCAGAGAGATCTTGAAGAAATGCGGGGGACTACCGCTGGCAATCAAGACAATAGGAGGCTTGCTTGCTCCAAAAGTCCATTCCCTTAGTGAGTGGAATAAAATCAATGATGATTTTCATGTATATTGACAACCGAAAGAGAGAACAATTCGGTGGTGGCTTCTCTACGACTGAGCTATGATGAACTCCCCACACATCTAAAGCAGTGCCTCTTGTGTTTCTCTGTTTATCCCGACGACTTTGAGATAAGTGGTGAACAGATGGTACATTGGTGGGTGGGAGAAGGACTCATCCGGGGCAGGGACAATCGGACTGCTACGGAATTAGGCTTTGATTATCTTTCAGAGCTGGTAAGCAGATGCTTGGTTGAAGTTGTGCATCGAAGAGGCTATGATGGCAGGGTCTATAGTTGCAAGATGCACGATCTGGTCAGGGATATGACCATTCAGATTGCAAAAGATGAGGCTTTTTGCAGCTTTGATGAACAAGGCAGGCAGAAATTGACACATGACTCGCGATGGTTCGGTTTCACCAGTGACATGGATCCAAAATCCCTGAAAAAAGTTCAAGGCTCAGGGCATTGATACTGCAATCAAGCACTCCAGTTTCCCTTTGGAATGTGAAATCGCTCATGTCACTGAGGGTGCTGGATTTCTCATACTGTAAGCTTGATCGAATTAATGTTGAGGATGATCTATTGGATAAGATCTCTTCACTTAAACGCCTTGCATGTCTCAACTTAAGCGGAGTTGCAGGCAATATTGAGCTGCCATCTTCAATTCAAAAGCTTCGTCATCTCCAAATACTTGTTCTGAGGAGGTGCACCAAACTACATCCATCAATTACTAGTTTGAAGAAGTTGATCATCTTGGACCTCGGATCTTGTCCTCTCCAGTATCTACCTCATGGACTCGAGAAGCTAATTTATCTCCAGGAGCTGTCTGGATTTCGGGTGGCGAGTCAGTCTAACACACAAGGCTGTCGACTTAACGCCCTGCTGGGACTGAAGCAGCTAAGAGTTCTACGAATGTCCATAAATAATGAGTGAAATCTCGGAAGATGAATGGAATGTCTTATCACAGCTCGAGAAACTCAAAATTTTAGCTATTGATGCAGAGGATTGCAAAGAAAAACATGTATCACAGATGTTGGATAGGTTTTCACCTCCTCCGAGCCTTCAGGAACTTTACCTCAGGCGATACCGCCACGAAATTCTGCCAAAATGGATTAATCTTAAGCACCTCTCAAGCCTGCAATATCTCTGTCTTGAGGATGGAGACATCAGCAACTTCGAAATCAGTTCTGAATCTGATCAGGATAGCAATGGCACCACATGGGTCCTTGAGGGTCTATGTTTAAAGTTCATGCCAAACTTAATTCTTGATTGGAATGTTTTGCTCAAGGATATGCCTATACTACGTTATGCAGAGGTTAGTCGTTGCTTCAATCTGAAAAATTTCCCTTATCCTTCTGACAAGCCGGCTGTATGGAAGAAGAATCAAGATTGAGAAATCAGAATGTATGGTACACTGCTACTTTCATTAATTATACTGGCCACTTATGATAAAATAAGAGCATGACATGTATTATTGTTGGATCTTCTTGAGGTATGTATTCAATTTGTCTGTTACTTGAGTGTGATGAATATTCAAACTTGGCCAGTGTTACTGAATTAATTTTTCAATAATATTAGATATCCCAACATTTGAATCTCAACTTAAATCCAAATATCATGTGTCACTCATTTATTAAATAATATAATTCATAACTTCTAAATTTATTTAACTATCATTCAATTGATGAACATTATATCAGTTAAGACTTACTTTAGGACATGAATATTGGGATACCTAACTTTCCTCTTGACCTTTTTCATTTTTTTAGTCTTTTAGATCATTGTGCAAATGAAAAAAAAAAAAAAACCTCAAACTACTTGCAAGTTACATATATTATCAAAATTCAAAAAACATCAACAACCAAACAAGAGATAAAATCATACACTATGTAATAGTTCTTGAAGAGACCAACCAAAACTTATAAAGTACTGCAAAGGCCACACATAATAATAGGATTTAAATTCAGTATTGAATTGAACTTTTTGCTAATGTTTTAGAAATATAATTGGTAGTTATTAGATAAGAATATAAACCTAATTAAATCTTAGCTAAATATTAATGTACATGTATTTGTGATAGAAGATTATAAAGAATTGAGCACAGATGAGTTCATGTCTTTGTCTTTTAATGTCATTTATAATTTTCCATTGAGGTTACAATTGTAAATTTAAAAGAGGGGTTTTATCAAGATTTTGAGTGCTGTAAACAACACCACTCGCAAAGCAAAGCTAAAGAGGGGCATGCTTGTTTTTTGTTTACTTAATGGCTTAATTAACTTAAATTCAATCAATTAAGTCATTAAGTCCGTTTGTTTTTTTAACTTAACGAAAATTTTCAGTCATTAAATCATTAAGTTATTAAACTAATTTTTTTAGCTTTTTGCTTGATCTAAAAAGTCTTAATGATAATCATTAAAAGATATTCTCCAAAATATCCCAATCTAATTAATCGATTTTCTTCCTTACTTGAATAAAATTTAATAATTAACATTATTATCTATCTCAATAACTTGTGTTGATGTAATGATAGACTATTATTATTTTATTTTTTTCTTCAAATTAGCATTATTATCTTCATATATTTTTATGAACAATATAAAAACATCGTAAATTACAATAAAATCAATTAACATGTACTAATTAAGAATATTAAAGAATTGTATTCAATTGAGTTGATTTTTTTGTGTTCATAATATATTATTTTATTTGTATTCTTTAATAACGCATAAAGCGAGATTAGATGACGCTCTAATTCAAACGACTCTACAAGATAGATTTTGATAGATAATCCCAGATGGAATTATAAAAGGGGAGTTTTATTGAATAATTAAATCTGAACTTTTTTAAAACAATGACAAGGTTTCTCTATTTATAATAGAAGAAACCTACTTCTCTAAGTTAACCTAAAAAGGGAAACTAAATCACAATTATTATAGAAATAAAAGACTAGGACACATACCATAATTGACTTAAACTAAAATAGAAATTCCTAAAACAATAAATATTCTATAATCCCAAATTACCTAAAATAACTTAATTTACCTTCCTACATCATTCTCCCCCTCTTAAAAGAAACTCGTCCTCGAGTTTGAATACAGTCTAGAGGATGCAACTTATAGTGTAGGAGCAAATCATCTTGTAATTCAAACTTGTAGCCTTGCTCATCAATCTTCCTCGAAACTTTGAAGTATCCAAACTTCATCAACTTCCTTCGCTTGTACATTCTTCGAGCCGATGACAACTTCCAAGAACGAACAACAATCAAATAACTCTTGCCCTTCCTCAATTGTCGCTCAATGCGCTCTCCAATAAATTTCACCTTTTCAATCAAATCTTCTTCAAGCACAATCTTCTTGTCTTCAATGTGAATAGGTAAAACCATTTCAACTTCTTCAACTTGATTTTGCAGCACGATCTTGATCATACTATTAGGCTCGCTGCTTAAATCAAGATGAGATTGTTCTTCTTCTTTAAAAATCCCAGAGAGATAAAAAATTTCATCATCTTCAACACTCGTCTTGTCCTCCAAGGAAACATCATGCAAATTCTCGCTCTTGTCCTCCAAGGAAACATCATGCACATTCTCTTGCACATTCTCGCACAAATTGTCAGATTGAAACTTCAAATCAATGATAAATTGTACATTTTCCTGCGGTATCTCACGCGAGTCTTCTTCCTCAACGAAAGGAGAACTCTTTGGTACATCTCTAGGCACTTTCATAGAAACACGCAATTCCTTGATTAAATTCTGGATTTCGTCAATTTGCTTATTCACATCATCAAACTTTCTTTGACGTTGTGACTCAATTTATGATTCGATTTTCTTGGCTAAATAAATTGCATGCTGTAAATTGTAGATAGTGTATGTAGGCATCTTTTCTTGAATATGCAAATCAAGCCCTTTAATAAATCTTGTAACTGTATTCTCTTCAGACTCATAGTAATAATTGCATCCATAAAATCGTTCAAACTCATAAGCACGAGAAGAAATGGATCTCGTACCTTGCTGTACCAAACAATAATCAAGAGGGATAAACTCGGATTGCAAAATACGCTTCATACGGTTCCATGATCGAACTTTGCATTTGCCTTTGTCAATTCGAGAAGTCTGCAACTCATCCCACCATTATGAAGCACTTATGCTTAATCTACTAACAACAAATGATACTTTTCTTTGGGAGTACGCCGAAATAAAAACCAGTGATGAATCTTGTCCAATCATTCAAGAAATTTATCCGGATAACTGTATGCAAATAATAACGGCACATGATAAGGCAATAACGGTAGTTTGCCATTTATTGCCAAGTTTTCACACAATGGCAAAATCGTAATTAAGGCTCAACTCTCGGGTTTGGTATGGCCAACGGTCGGTGGCCGTGATTGGGACCAGAGGGTATCGGATCTGAAAGATTTGGTGATGAGGAACTCGATGGTGGTTGTGGATTGGCCAGATCCGCGGTGGTGGGTGTAGATCGAAGAGGTAAAGCTTGCGGGTTTGAGGTTTGTTTGCCTGACGGTTAATAAGGGCGATTTGTGATGTTGATGGCCGGGTTTTGGTCGGCAGAGGATGGAGATTCTTTTGGTGGTGGTGCTCGATGGTGGGGGTGGCTGACGGTGGTCGATCGAGTGAAGAAGCCGCGGGTTTAAGTGCTTTCGTGCGGCAGTTGTGGGGGTGTTTAAGGATGGTGGTTGATCGGGTTTTGTTCGACGGTGGTTAGGGATTACAACAGCAGCAACGATTGACGGAAATAGGCGGTGATTTCACGGTGGTGGATGGTTGAGGTCGCGCGGATTTGGGTATTTTCGCGCTGGTTGTAGGCGGCGTTGAGAACGGCCTGGGTTTGGGTTTGGTCGCCGGAGGCTGGCGAGGTTGGCGGCTGTGTTGGCTGGCTAAACAATGGTGTTGTGTGGTCGTAGTGGCGGCGGCTGTGGTGGGGGTGCGACGGTTAGGGTTTAAAATTTAGGGATTTTTGATTTTTTTTTTCAATGGTGGATTTCGTATGGAGGGGTATGGGGTGTCCAAAAAAGCTGTACGATTCGCACAAAATTACTCTGATACCAATTGATGGGACGAGGCATAGCGGAAGCGGGATTGATTAGATAAAAACACTAGATATCGTTCTAGTATTGGACCGAGCCAACACGATTAGGTTACGCTCTAATCGAAGCGTGATTGGATATCGTTCTAACCAAGACGACTCAATGAGATTTTTAATAACACATAAATCGAGATTAGATGACACTCTAATCTAAACGACTCTACAAGTGAGATTTTGATAGATAATCCCAGATGGAATTATAAAAGGGGAGTTTTATTGAATAATTGAATCTGAACTTTTTAAAACAATGACAAGGTCTCTTTATTTATAATAGAAGAAACTCACTTCTCTAAGTTAACCTAAAAAGAAAAACTAAATCACAATTATTATAAAAATAAAAGACTATGACACATACCATAATTGACTTAAACTAAAATAAAATTTCCTAAAACAATAAATATTCTATAATCTCAAATTACCTAAAATAACCTAATTTACCTTCATACATCATATGGTCTCCATATCGCATATTAGATTAAATGAGGCCACTAAAAAATTCGAACATGAACGACTAGTGACGACGAATGCTAATGATTGATGCACAAGAGATGGAAAATTCTCATTTTTAACACTTATCATCAAAATAGAGGCGTTTGGTGTGAATCTCTCCTCTCATTTGCATCACCAATGGCATCCTCATTGTGCTTTGATCCATTCTTTTCACGAAAATGACGACATGTATAGTTTAGGGTTTTTAAAAACATATTTCATTTACTTGAGATATTATTCAAGGTTAGTGAAACAAAAACTTGTGAGTGTTTAGTTGTTCGATTTGTAAAATTTTTTGTGATAGTATGTATTAAAGTATGAGGTTCCAATCTCGTTCGTATTGGTGTGAAAGAAGTCGGATTATCATCATATTACTTAAAGACTATATATGTATAATAAAGAGATGAAAATAGATGTAATAGAAAAAATTATTTGATGGGTAATTTGTTACTAATTGAGATTCACTAAATAACAAAGTGCACATAAATAGAAATAAAAACACAAAATATAGAGATATTCAACCCATTCAAGCATGTTGTTTTTACTTTTATTATATTCATTTTCAAGTATAAAATATATGGAGTATAAAACCCTTCTTTATAGGCATGGACAGGGGTGGACAAAAAAAAATCGATGCCCACTAAAAGACCAAACGGCGGCAATGATTCAATTTGATGTGGTTTGGTTATAAAAATCAATAAAAATCGATCAATTCATATTAAAGGTGTGTTTATTTGTAGGATTGATGAATCAGAATCTAAAATGAGAATGGTTGATAGCGTTTATTTGTTAGAGTAGAAGTGGGAATGAGAATGAAATATATGAGGCTCATATGTTTTTTTAATTAGCTATTAAAAAATGTTGAGAATCAAGTTTCCTTCCCTTAAATTTTTTATTTTACCCCCATTAAATTTTTTATAATTTTTAAATTACCCTAATTAATTTTTGCCACTTGCAAATAGGTCCTAAATTATTTATCATTAGTAATACAATAATAATAGTACTACTAGTAGTAATAATAATAATAATATATCATTGTCGTCATTATTATTATTATTATTAATAATAACAATAATTATATTGAATGATAATAATCATAATCACAATTATTATAATAAATAATGAAAATAATCAACTTATGTTATTTTAGTAACTTGTAATAATCTATTTTGATTCCAAAACAAAATAAACAGATTAATATTAATACAACTCATTTTGATTCTAATTTTAATAAGTAAAGTAAAAAAATTTATTCTGATTATCAATTAACATTCTGATTCCATCCATTCCAATTAAGAATTAGTAAACATAACATAAAAAAAAATCACAAAATACAAATGAATGAACTTTAAAAAACCAAAAAAAAAAAAGGAACCAAATTATGGATTAATTCTAAATCGAACCAACACTGTGTATTAATCCAACATAGGAAAATTAACTTCTTTTGATTTTGTGGAAATAGCATTTTCCATTGCCCAAAAATTTTCAAATAGTTTTGGTGGCTTAAAGATAATTTATTTGTCGGGTTACGAGATGGGATGAGGACAAAGGGCCACTTTGGGATTGCAATTGTTAATTAAATAAGTTATTTTTACTGTACGGATGCAATAAGCAGCTAATTAAAAAAGCTCATTGGTGTTTAGTAAGCTATGTTGTCGCAGTTGCTGTAAATTTTAAAAGTAATGTACGTGCGTTTGTTAAATTTTATTATAAATGTATTGTTTTATTATATAATAACCAAAACATACGTAAGTTTAAATTACTTTTTATTTTTTTATTATATTTAATGATATTTAGACATATCTTTTATAAAAAAAAAACACGTAAAATGACATAAACAAAAAAAAATAATAAATGTGTTATATAAAATATGATAAAAATTCATACTAATACGTAATCTAGATAAAAAAAAAGTAATATACATTACATTAATATTAAACTTGATGCAATAAACACAGGAAAAATATAAATAGATTGAATATTAAAAAACATGTTTATGAAAATAATTTTAAAAGTTATGGTTAATTCATGTGAAATTGTTCAAAGTTCAAAAAATTTTACATAATTATATGGAAACCTTTTTTTAATCTTATAATAAGAAATACAAGTAAAATATAAAAAAATGAACTTATTAGATTAAAACTTTGATACTAGGGAGAATTTACACTAGTTGTAGCAGTAATTTAATTGTGGTAGTAATATGATATCTAACCGCTTAATATTATGGTGTATGAAAAAATAAGATATAATTATTTTTTAAAAATATTAAGATTATAATAAAAAAATTTTAAATGTATAACACATGATTTAATAAAATGTTATGAAAAATAATTCTCTACAAAAACAAATAGCTACTATCAAAATTTAAAAAAATAATTAAAATAAACAATTTTTATAAAATTTACCAAATACAAATTTTATCATAAATTATAAAATAAACATTTTATTCAATTTCAATTTCCACATCAAACGGGGCTAAATTTAAATTTGTATCCTATTTTCAACTTTGGGACGTGGATCCGGCCGGAGCACTGTTTGCGTCACTGAAACTGCAACAAAAGATTTCATTCTCAGCAAAAGAGGAAAAAGGAAAAAAAACGAATAAAATTTAAATCACAGTTTTGAGTTTTCCACCCAGAAAAATTAAAATTCGCGAGAAAATGATGGTCCGGTACAAGATGTACAATTCATTTGGTTTCAAAAGTTTGGCGGCGATGCTGTTGCTTTTGATTCTCTCCAGTTCGATTTCGCACAGAGCTTCAGCTGAGACAACTATGCACACTAACAATTGGGCTGTCTTGGTTTGCACTTCTCGCTTCTGGTAACTAAATCACCTTCATTTTTATTTTATTTCATTTTATTTTATTTTCAGTTTTTATATTTTTTCCCAATTTTGATTTAATTTTTGGAAGAATTCAAGCTTTCCCGTTTCATTATAAATTATACCCCATTTTTAACAATGTTGATGATGAACAATACCCATGGTCCAATTTCTCTTTCTTGTGATTGTAATTTCTGAGTTTCAGCTAATATTACTGCATTATTGTTGATGAGCTTGATTCTTCAAGCTTCTATTGCTTGGATTCATAAACTTCTATTGCCACGTCAAATGGCATTGTTTTGATGGACTAAAAACCGATTCCATGTCCTTGCCAATGGAATTAATCACTGAATTGGTTTGTTCAGGTTCAATTATCGACATATGGCTAATACATTATCCTTGTATAGGTAAGCGATTAGCTTGGTGTTTTCGCATCGTCTTGTGAAGTAATTTGCTTTTCTCTTCCCTCCTCTTTTCATTTGTAGACTGTGCACTTTAGCTTGATTTTTCAGAACAGTTAAGCGGCTAGGAATACCCGATGAGAGGATAATACTTATGCTGGCAGATGACATGGCTTGTAATGCTAGAAACAAGTATCCTGCACAAGTTTTCAATAACGAGAACCACAAACTTAATTTGTATGGAGATAATGTCGAGGTTGGTACTGTGTTCTCCAGACACTCTGCGTAGGTCTTTAGGTTTTGAAAGGGGGTGCCGTCTCCTTATAAGTCTTTCAATGAACACCTTATGGAGACAGTCAATCAAGAATTTAAATTTAAGGGTGTATAATTACTGAACATGCCTTGCTTCTAGGAAATTAAAGTTTAGCAGATCCTCATTTTACTAAACTTCAATCACTCAGGTAGACTATCGTGGTTATGAAGTGACAGTTGAAAACTTTTTAAGAGTTTTGACCGGGCGTCACGAGGCTGCTGTTCCTAGATCAAAGCGTCTTTTAAGTGATGAAGGAAGCCATATTCTTCTATACATGACTGGGCATGGGGGAGATGAATTTTTAAAATTTCAGGACTCAGAAGAGCTCCAAAGTCATGATCTAGCAGATGCAGTGAAGCAAATGAAAGAAAAGCACAGGTAAGATTGTATTCTGCTTTCATGCCTGTTGCCTTTAACAATAACATTCAACCATAAGAATGAAAGTAAAAGGGTTTATAGACTTGTAGTTCTCCATTTTGGATGGTTTATGGATGAAACATATTTATTTCTCAATGGAAAATACCGACGTGAAATGCTAATCGTTTATGGTAGATTTTGGCGGCCGCTGACATTTATGCATTAATGATCCTGCTTAATAATGAGCTTGTGTGTCTTACCACAAAACTAGATTCAAGGAGTTGTTGATAATGGTGGACACTTGCCAAGCTGCCACACTCTTCTCTCAGGTTAGTATGGTGTGTCTAAATGGGTTGTACTTTTCACAAATATTAGACTAGTTAGTTCTAGTGATTATTAGACTTTACTTTTCTGCAGTATTATTTTTAAACTAGAGAAACATGCACTTGGTAGTGCGAAGAAAAATCTTTAACTATGTTGCTCGGTTCGAATGGTTAAATTACGAATCACTTTATAGCTGCTCTTTTATTGGTGACTACTCATAATTAGTTAAGAATCAAATGTCATTATACTCAAGCAGTTATCTGTTTCATTGGTGGGCCAACACACCTGCTCTGCCGCATGAAATCCCCAAAAGTTTGTTCATGATATGTTTACAATTGTTGTGCACCTCAGCTTTTGTGAGATGCCTCTTTGTTTAGATATCTGGTCACTATCATCTAAGTTTTGAGTTTAGTAACAAGCTTCTGAATCAAATTTGGATCCATTGACGTGACTTTCTGAGTCTTTTAACTTAGCATACATTTAAAAAGTTGATTTACCTAACCAGTGATTTTGATGCTGAAGGAAACGCCTTTTTTAAATTGCGCAGCTTCATTCTCCAGGTGTTTTGGCAATTGGAAGTAGCATGAAAGGGGAGAACTCATATTCTCATCACTTGGACTCTGATGTAAGTGTTAAGATGATAGAATTTTCTTGTTTACCAATCCTTTAAACATATAAGACCTAGGATACCTTGCTTTTGAAGTTTCAATCTTTTATTTTGCTTCTACACTTGCGGTTATTACATATGAACATCTCTTATTAACTTCAGGTTGGAGTATCTGTCGTGGATCGTTTCACATTTTATACCCTCGCTTTCTTTGAAAAGCTGAATATGTATGACAATGCGTCATTGGGCAGGTACACGAAAATAGGACTTTATGCTTGTTATAAGAGTAGTATATTAGAGTCTCTGTCACATAAGCTTGAATACCAATATAAGTTTTATAACCTGATCCCAGCCAACTATCACCAGATCCAGCTGGGGCTTCCCAGAAACTAGGTATTTTCCTGGCTTGGGTACACTTTAGTCATAACCCATCAGTAAGGCTTCTTATGGGATTGTGGTGTTGAGGCTTTGAAGCCACAACTTCTGTGAAATGGAAGCACTAGCTGTCTAGTAAAACTAAATGAGTGTTTGGTAATCAAAGCTTTGAAGTTTGTTAAAGGTAAGTTAGTGAGGGTAATAATTTTTTATAAAACAACTATGGGTAAAATTAGCTTAGCTTCCAAAATGAAGCTGAAAGTGTTTTACTAAACACTTTCGCAGCTTTGCTTTGGAAGCACAGCCACGAGACAGCAGTACCGAATGGAGCCTAAGACCCTGAGCTGGCCCAGGATTTTACCCATCCCTGTCTAGAGCACATCTGTGAATTTTCATATTTCTTCAAGGTTAGCTTCAGCATTATCTGTTTTGATGGTTGTTTTGCAGTCTTTTCGCTTCTTACAATCCAACTCTGTTGATGTCAACTGCATATTACCGAACAGATCTATACCAAAGAAAATTGGAGGAGGTATGGAAGTTCTGGGCTTTTCTCCGATCCTTTTAATATTTCCATTCTAACTGCTTTGCTCTGCTCTTTTTTTTAATTCTTTATGGTTTGTTTAGGTGAAGTTTGTGCTCATTTTTCACATGCACAAGCTGCATACATCTTATGCTCATGTTTAATTATGCATAGATGTTGTTTCTTCAAACCCATTCAGCTCAGTGTTTGCTTGGCTGAATGATGTGGAGGGGCTATAGGTCTATGTTAAACTTATTTATGGATAATTGAGAATGTTTACCACTGCCATGATAAATATTACTAATTTCGAAGCAAACTATGACCACTTTTTTAGGTGAATCACCTCTATGTTTTACATTTATTGATTAGTATTGAAGTAGATGCTACATTTTTATTCAAAATTTTTTTTGGGGATGAAATAACTTCTGAGTTTTGACTAAGCATTTGCCCTTCTTTCTATCTTTCTTTGTGTAGGTACCTGTGACAAACTTCTTCGGCTCCGTCATGGAAACAATACATACTGACTCTGCCTACAGAACCACTCTTCCAAGGAAAACTTCTGAAGCAAAAATGCCTTTGCAACAATCAGTCGGGCATGATGAGAGTAGACAATTGATAAATTCAAACGTCCAGGATCAAACCAGTGACACAAAAATTGAGGTGACTTTGCATGTTCCCTTTAAAAGCCAATGATTTACCTTTGTCATGTACAATTGTATTAACAAGAGGAACACAATTGTAGGATAAACAGTGCCCTTTTACTCAGAGGTGGAATGCCTTTCAGGACAATTTGGAAAAAATTGAACGTATTGATTCCTTGGTGAACTATGGCTTGATAATAATGTTTCCTTTATTGTTGATTTCCACGTGGTTATTGCGGTAAAGGTTGAACCAAAATTTCTCACTCTGATTTCTTCCATGTTAACCTGTACATGTATGATGTATCTGCATTCAGGATGATGCCTCAGCTTAGTCATGATCACTTGTGTGCGGAACTTTCCCTGTTATATTCTTTTTCACACTCTGTCATCCAGTGATGAACCATATTAGTTTGTAATCAGACAGGCCGAAACAAAGGAAGATTCTCCCAGTAATTTTGACTGAAAATTTGTTTGACTGCCATGACTATATTTGGCACTCGTATCTTGGTTAGCTGTTGATGTGTACATTTTTATTTTCTTTACTGAGCTTTGCATTCCGTCAGAGTTGAATGGTTATCCATGTCTGGGATTCACTGTCTCAATGTGTGGCATTTTTGCAACTGGGGCCGATGTCAAATTAATGGATTGATAATTCACCATGGAATTGAAACTTTCGTAACTCTGAAAGTTTTGCGTTTGCTTGGGACCAAAATTCAAGAGCTTGGGAGATAAGTCATATTGGACATAGAATGTTGTTTAAATTTAAACCAGTAACAAAACATGATGTTATCGTATATAATCAAATTAATATAAATAATGTAGTATTATTTAAATAGGAATAATTCAGTGAGTAACTTTGCCAACTATATTAAGGGTGCATTTGGGATTTTGAAGTTGGGTAACTGGAGTTTTTAAGTTGCAGCACTAAAGTGTTTACTAACTGCTGTATCTTGAAAGTTATGTTAATATGATTTTTTACTTGTTCAATGAAAAATTTATTATATCTTTAATAATTTTATCAAAATTATTATTTAAAATTTATATTTATTATATATTACTAATTTTTGTTTTATAATTATAGTTTTTTTCCACAACAGTTGTAACTTAAAAGTTACAGTGCTTCAATCCCAAATACACTCTAATTACATTCAATGCATAATTTTATGACACCATATGAATGATTTCATATGTTTAAAACCATAGGCTAAAGGAATAACATCATGGACAGTATCATTTAGCATAACGTGTGTAATGCGTTAAAGAGTTAAATCAAGACGATGAAAATGAACCCATCTTTAAATATTTTAATTGTTCGTATTCTTTTTATTGAGTTTAGTGGGTAGGGCCGGGTTATTTACAAATAATTCAATGAACAATTTCGCCAATTATTTAGTGAGCACAATTACACACGAAACACAATTTTATAGTACTTTATAAATAATACTTAAACTGTGAATAAACCAAATAACATTTTCAACAGGGTCACTCAGCATATGATGTGTACAACGTGCTAAAAAAATCCGTTAACACATAAAGAATGAACTTGTTATTTTTATTATTTTTATTGATCGCTTTCTCTTTAAGTCACATTTGAGTTTAGTGGGTTGGGTTGGGTACTTGGGTTTGGTTTAAAACTTTAGGCTAGAATAGAGCATGTCCATTGTGGAGAGTTTCATTTGGGGTTAATTAAAATTAAATTAACAATTAAGGTGTGCAATGAAATTAACCCATCTAATTTTCTGTGATTTTTCCTCACTTTTTCTCTTCTTTTTGATTTTTCATTGTCTGAATAGAACAGTGATTGACACAACTTAAAAGTAATTTTTAACTCCCAAGTATAAGAGTGTCTTGTTGTATTATAACTCGGTGAGTCCGAGGTCGATCCACAGAAAAAAGATTTAATTAGTTTATTTTACTTTATCTAAAAATTAAAATTAAAACTTAAATATAAACAACTTAATTTAAATGAAACTATGGAATTGAACTAGTTAGGGTTATGGATCCACTCTTAGAAATAAATAAAACTTAATAAATTCTTTTTGCCAATTTATTTTAGATTTATTACCCAAAAGATTAATTATACAAATTATTATTATTTTCCCTTTAAATTTATGATGGATTAAGTATTTATTGTGCCAAAATTTAATTTGTCTACAATAAGTCAAAATACCATTTCACCATGCCTTATATTAAGATCTTAAGAATTTATTGTGCCAAATTCATTTGTTTGTCTACAATAAATCAAATTTTCAAAATATAAAACATGTATAAAATTAAATAGAAAATAATTTAATTTATAAAATTAAACATAGAATTTGATTAAATCATATTTATTTCTTAAGAGTTTCACCTTCCCCTAACTAATATTATTTAGTTAAGCATAATTAAAATAAAAAGAAGTAGTAAAATTGAATTACTTATAATTAAAAGAAATAAAAACAACTAAAATTGGAAATAAAACTAATTTTATTAATGAAAATAATTATACAAAATATTAAAAACACACCAAATCAAGATTACAAGGAGATGGAGAGAATTTGAGAAGAAGAGAGTTGTAGAGATATGATTAAAACATAAAAATGAAGCCCTATTTATAGAAAAATAAATTCATAATCCAGTGCTTTGCGGTCCATCATAGGCTTCATGCATGTGCTCCTCACAACCCTTAGATCAAGATCCAATGGCTGGTCAAACTTCAAAAGTCAACATCACACATGGCATCATTTGACTCGTCCGATTTGCCCAAAGAACGGTTGAGATTTGGCGGGTTAATGGGTGGATCGGGTCGACCCAAATACAAAGATTCGGATCCTCCAACTTGCTTCACCAACCATTGCCACGTGGCACAATCATGACCATTGAATCATGAACGGTTGAGATTTGGTCAAGATTGCCAGCTATCCCATGCACTCATATCTATTGTAAGCTCATTTCATCATCCAATCAGTGCTCGGTCAACAAGAAAAGTCAACTTTTTTTATACAAGCCAAATTTTAATCCGATCTTGACTGATCTTAAGGTTTTCGGACCTCCGGAATCCAAATTTGACCTCCGTTTATCTGTTTGGAGCCTCGAAATACGTGAAATTAATATTTTTCCTAATAAACACATAAAAATACACATAATCAAATATATTAAAAACATAATTAATAATTCATGATATATTACATAAACACAAATATAAATTATAACATAAGCATAAAATAACATATTATCGCTGGATAATTAAACAATTTTTAATACTAATCAGTGATACCATCAGCAACAAGAAGAGCACAGGAAGAAGATTAGAGAGCAGATGATGATGCGATACAAAGAGGTAACACTAATGTATGCATAATGCAGCTGATCCACTTGATGATAATCACCATATCTGCTGAAATCTTCAACAACCCACTTAATCTTTTTGCAGGAAAAAGAAGCCAAAAAGGAAGCTTTCAGGAAGTACTTAGATTCTAGTGGCGTTCTTGATGCTCTCACCAAAGGTTTCCATTCCTCTCTTTCATCTTCTCTTTTTTCGTTTTATTATTATTATTATTATTTTATTTCAACTGAATTTTAATTTCTGTTTCATTTTGTTGTTGTTGTTGTTGCTGTTGTTGCTTCCAGTTCTTGTTGCATTGTATGAGCAAAATGACAAGCCTTCTTCTGCTCTTGAGTAAGTTCATGTAATTCTTTTCTTCTTTCAAATGGGATCATTTAATTGGCTGAAAATTTGGGTTTTCCTATTTTGTTTATTTATTTTGGTGGGCAGGTTTGTTCAACAGAAATTAGGAGCTCCTAGTGTCTATGAATATGAGAAAGTGAAATGTCAGATTTGCAATTGAAATATAATGAGCTTTTGGGCACATCAAGAAAATTGCAAAGAGGTGATTTTTATTTTTGGATATGTTGATATGAAGAAAACTTCATCGTTAAATCAAATGTGTGGTATTGTTTGGGTCTTGTTGGTGGAATGAAACTAAATGCCCATTTGTTGCATTGTATATGTGCCATTTGATTAAAGATCGAAGAAAGTTAAATAAAACATGAGCTTCAAATACTTTATTTTTTCATTTCACTTTTCCTCTGTCTTGATTTTGTTGCATAATATAGACATATGAGACAGAGATCGATTCTAATTTTTAGGGAATAGGTTGAGCTTTCTAATAGATTGCTTAAATGTAGTTTGAGCTCATCTCATCACTTATCGAGGCTTTTTGTGTTAAACACATCATATTTCTGTAAAATAAGCGCTATTGTCCCAGTGTCGGCCTTTATTCATTTTCCTAGTTGATTGTGATTTTGAAGATCGTTTCCTCCTCGATCACCTTATGCTTCTTAGCTATTTGTAACATTTCTAGTTTTAGTTCTTAGCTTCTGCCTAACAAAAACATTGATTTATGTTTCCTACATATTTGTTGATCATGTGACAAAAGGATAGAATTAGCAGATTCTTCACCCTTGTGACTTGATATTCTTGTGCGAAAAATGTAATGACACACTCTGGTCATTGTTGGAAAACTTCCAAATGGTAGAGGAAATCCATAACAGAGTCAGCATTTTGGAGCTCCAAAAATGTTTGCCTTTTTAATCTAATTCGCCAAATTACTTTGGTCATCCATTTTTTTCCTTTCTTTCTCCATTTTAGATGTATTGTATCAATCATCCTTTGGCATGGCCAGAGACAGCAAAAAATAGTTTTATTCGAACACTTCATTATAATAAATTCATGCTAGATAACGTCCGAAGTTTTCATATAAAGGGAAATAGATGCCAGAAGAGGCAGAATCATCTCTTCTTCCACTCTAGTTTTATTCTTTCAAGTTTATTTTTTTCTTCTTTTTTTCCCCCTTCATTGTCCTGTATAGTACTGAAATCCAGATGTAGATATCCTATGTGATGATTCACCCAGAACTGACTAACTTGAATAATTTTTCTTCTTCTTCTTCCAAAGTTGTTTTTTTCCCAATGAGCATAATGTTAAGCAAACATTTATAAACTTTTGCCAAGAAACTAAAGCATGTAGATTTAAGGCGTCACGGTAATATTTAGTGCTGCTTCTCATCCTTCTTGTTTTTATTTACACAAACTATTACCGTCTTTGCCGAAACACTTCAATTTATTATTTATGGTTTTAAAAAATAATAATAAAAATAATATATACGTAACTTGAGTTGCCTGACTATTTTCTGTCTCAGTTAGAGGAACTTAAGAATTTACAGAAAACGGCATCTAGAAGAGAATAATGATCGAGGCGCCAAAGGATGAGCCCTAGAGGTTCTTACGAAGAACTCGTGTTTTATAATGTTGTAATAACTTGATTGTTTTTAATGGAAAATATGAAATATCAAAGCGATTTTTCCCAGTTGTTGTACCCAATAGAGTGTGCATTAGAACTTCTGAATGTATATTGGTGTTTCTTCGACATTAACGGATCATTTGTTGAGTTTATGTCATTGCATCTGTAATAATATGTTATGTTAATGCATATGCTTACAATTGGTATGTTATTCTTTGCATATCTGTGGTACACACAAACACACAAAGGAAAAGCAGAATGCGAGTCACAAAAAGGATTACACTTCAATAATTTACAATTTCAGAAAGCATCGTGCAAAACAACATAATCTTCTATGCATCTCGGACTCTTTCTGTGCCTAAAAAATTGATAACAGCATAGTCTGGTACATTTATACATTTACGATCCTGCTTAATAATGAGCTTGTGTGTCTTATCACAAAATTAGATTCAAGGAGTTGCTGATAATGGTGGACACTTGCCAAGCTGCCACACTCTTCTCTCAGGTTAGTATGGTGTGTCTACATGGGTTGTACTTTTCACAAATATTAGACTAGTTAGTTCTAGTGATTATTAGACTTTACTTTTCTGCAGTATTATTTTTAAACTAGAGAAACATGCACTTGGTAGTGCGAAGAAAAATCTTTAACTATATTGCTCGGTTCGAATGGTTAAATTACAAACCACTTCATAGCTGCTCTTTTATTGGTGACTACTCGTAATTAGTTAAGAATCAAATGTCTTTATACTCAAGCAGTTATCTGTTTCATTGGTGGGCCAACACACCTGCTCTGCTGCATGAGATCCCCAAAAGTTTGTTCATGAAAGCTATGTTTTCAATTGTTGTGCATCTTGGCTTTTATGAGATGCCTCTTTGTTTACATATCTGGTCGCTATCATCTAAGTTTTGAGTTTAGTAACAAGCTTCTGAACCAAATTTGGATCCATTGACATGACTTTCTGAGTCTTTTAACTTAGCATACATTTAAAATTTTGATTTACCTAACCAGTGATTTTGATGCTGAAGGAAACGCATTTTTTAAATTGTGCAGCTTCATTCTCCAAGTGTTTTAGCTATTGGAAAGCATGAAAGGGGAGAACTCATATTCTCATCACTTGGACTCTGATGTAAGTGCTAAGAAGATATAATTTTCTTGTTTACCAATCCTTTAAACATTTAGGACCTAGTATACCCTGCTTTTGAAGTTTCAATCTTTTATTTTGCTTCTACAATTGCAGTTCTTACATATGAACATCTCTTATTAACTTCAGGTTGGAGTATCTGTCGTGGATCGTTTCACATTTTATACCCTTGCTTTTTTTTGAAAAGCTTAATATGTATGACAATGCGTGATTGAGCAGGTACACGAAAGTAGGACTTTGTGCTTGTTATAAGAGTAGTGTCTTAGAGTCTCTGACACATAAGCTTGTATACCAATATAAGTTTTATAACCCACCAGTAAGGCTTCTTATGGGATTGTGCTGTTGAGGCTTTGAAGCCGCGACTTCTGCGAAATGGGAGCATTAGCTATCTAGTGAAACTAAATGAGTGTTTGGTAATCAAAGCTTTGAAGTTTGTTAAAGGTAAGTTAGTGAGGGTAATAATTTTTCATAGAACAACTATGGGTAGAATTAGCTTAGCTTCCAAAATGAAGCTGAAAGTGTTTTACTAAACACTTTGGTAGCTTTGCTTTGGAAGCACAGCCACAATAAAGCAGTACCGAATGGAGCCCAAGACCTGGTGGCAGGATTTTACCCATCCTATCTATGGCACATCGTGAATTTCCATATTTCTTCAAGGTTAGCTTCATTATACATTTCACGGTTGTTTTGTAGTCTTTTCACTTCTTACAATCCAACTCTGTTGATGTCAACTACATATTACCGAACAGATCTATACCAAAGAAAATTGGAGGAGGTATGGAAGTTCTGGGCTTTTCTCCGATCCTTTTAGTATTTCTATTCTACATTTCCATTCTAACTAGTTCGCTCTGATCTTTTTTTTTTTATTCTTTATGGTTGTTTAGGTGAAGTTTGTGCTCATTTTTCAATGCACAAGCGGCGTACATCTTATGCTTATTTTTAATTATACATAGATGTTGTTTCGTTAAACCTCTTCAGTTTAGTGGTTGCTTGGCTGAATGATGTGAAGGGGCCTTTGGTCTATGTTAAACTTAATTATGGATAATTGAGGATGGTTTACCACTGTCATAATAAATATTACTAATTTCGAAGCAAACTATGATCACTTTTTGAGGTGAATCACCTGTATGCTTTACATTTGTTGATTAGTATTGAAGCTGATGCTACCTTTTTATTCAAAATTTTTGTTGGGGTTGAAATAACTTCTGAGTTTTGACTAAGAATTTGCCCTTGTTTCTCTCTTTCTCTGTATAGGTAGTTAGGTACCTGTGACAAACTTCTTTGTCTCAGTCATGGAAACAATACATACTGACTCTGCCTATAGAACCACTTGTTCAAGGAAAACCTCTGAAACAAAAATGCCTTTGCAACAATCAGTCAAGCATGATGAGAGAAGACAATTGATAAATTTGTTGGAGATTTAGTCAATTAATTGTAAATATTTTGGTGTATCTTTTCCTTTATTATTTGATTTAGTCATAACAAGAAAGCATATATTAGGGAGATATTGTAGGATTAGTTTACATAATTTAGAGATTCTTTATTTAGTTTCCTTTTTAATTAGCTTTCTAAGCGTATATATTCTGTCAAAGTTAATGAGAAAGTATGAACAAGAATTATTAATTCATCAGTATTCTTGTTTCATGGTATCAGAGCTAGGTTACTAGTCAGTTTTTTACGGAGAAGCTGCTAAATATGACCTCGAAGTGTCTTCCCTCTGAGATCAAGCATCTGCAGGATCCATAGGATCCTCATCTACACCGTCTTTTGCCACTCTCTGCAAATTACACATAAGCTTAACGGACTGAATTTTCGAGAATGGTTTCAAGTTATTCTTGTCATCGGGGTAGAAGGAAGGTTGGCTACTTGGCAGGGCAATAACACCTCCTTTGGACACGCAACTTATAGCACTTGAGAAGAAAATTCGATTGTCATGGCTTGGCTCATTAATTCTTTGGAGCCAAGTATTGGACGAACTTATCATTTTACAAGGCAAAGGAGATTTGGGAGGCGATCCAAGAAATTTATTCGATCTTGAAAACACATCTCAATGTTTTGAGATTTGATCAAAGATTCGCAACACCACAAGGAAGTCTCACGGTCCTTTGAATATTACAATTCCTTAATGGAGTTGTGGCGGAAATTGATCTTTTTATGAGATGGGATGGTCTGTACTGCGTGCAGAAAAATATAAGAAAATGCTTGAGAAAGAGCGTACTTTTGATTTTTGGGGATTAAATCCGAATTTGGATGAAGTACGTGGAAGCTCGGGATGAAGCCTTTTCCAACCCTTCGAGAATCGTTTCTTTGAGGTAAGGAGAGAAGAAAGTAGGAAGCGTGTGATGATGTATCTTTCCAAGATACTCCTTAGAAGCACGAGGCTCGGCTCTTGTAGCACACAAACAAGATGATGGTCGTGTATCTCGGTCAAAAGACAAGATGGTGTGATTATTGTAAGCCCTATCACACTCGTGAAACTTGTTGGGACTTACATGGCAAGCCACCGATTGGAAACCGAGGAAGCAACGCAAGCAAACCAAATCACCAATATAGTGGAATCGATTCAAGCAACGTTCTTTGGATTTAACTTCTCAACGAGCAAGTGGAGATTCTGACTTCTCAATCAAACTAAGGTGTCAAGGATTCGAGAGTCAAAACTCAAAGATTCCTCTGCTATGGCAGGTAAAATAAGTCAAACTTTCTGTCAAAGTCACGAGCTATTGGATTGTAGATACAGGGCCTCGACCATATGAGTCTTGAATGTCCTTGAGGATTATGACAAGTGCGGTAGAGGATAAATGTGTGGGTTGCGGATGGAAAAATGTCACTGCTTGGGAAGGGCACGGTTTGCTTACCGAATATGATATTGAAATCAGTTTTATATGTGCCCAAATTGACATATAATCTTTTGTCAGTTAGTAAGTTAACAAAAGATATGAATTGTATTGTGACTTTTTTCTCCTCTCACTGTGAATTTCAGGATCGTTCTTCGGGGAAGATGATTGGCATTGCTGAGAAAAAAGATGGCCTATACTACTTCTCGGGAGTTGGGGATTCCAGTAGAGTTAAGTCACAAAATAAAATGTCCATGTCAGTTGTTTCTAACTCTGAAATTATGTTATGGCATCAACGCTTAGGGCATCCAAGCTTTTCTTATATGAAAGTTTTGTATCCAAATCTTTTCGTCAATAAAGAAAATTTTTCGTTTCAATGCGAACATTGTGTCCTTTCTAAACAATCCAGAGTCAATTATCCGCCACATATATACAAACCCTCAAGACCTTTTCAGTTGATTCATAGTGATGTATGGGGTCCATCCAGAACAATCAATTTAACTAGAACTCAATGGTTTGTCACTTTCATAGATGACCATACTAGGGTGTGTTGGGTGTACTTGATGAAAGATAAATCCGAGGCATTTTACTGGTTTCAACAGTTCCATAGATTTGTCCAAAATGTTTTTCAATCCAATATAAATGTCCTTAGAACAGATAATGGAAGGGAGTATTTCTCAAATGAATTTAACCAATATTTGGGGAATAATGGGATACACCATCAGTTCTTGTGTTAACACACCAAAACAAAATGGGGTTGCCGAAAGAAAGAATCAACATTTGTTGAAAGTTGCTCGATCAATAATGTTCACTAGTTCTATTTCAAATTCCTATTGGGGTGAGGCAATTCTCTCATCCACATATTTAATTAATCGTCTACCCTAAAAAACACTTCAATTCAGAACTCCTTTGAGTGTCCTTCTTGATCATTTTCCAAATATAAATTTTTTCAACTCGTTGTCCCCAAAAATATTTGGTTGCACAGTGTTTGTCCATAATAAACAACCCAACCAAAGCAAACTTGATCCTAGGGCTCTTAAATGTGTATTTGTTGGATATTCTCCATCCAAAAAAGGATACAAATGTTATTCTCCTTTTCTTAAAAGATTTTTTGTTTCATGTGATGTAACTTTTTTTTAAAATCAGCCCTTCTTTCCCAACAACCATCTCCAGGGTGAGAATTCTGATGAAGATGGTCATTGGGATCCTAGTCTATCTCTTCCAATATCACAAGATGTCTCATTTTTGCCCATGAATTCTACCTTAATAGAACCAGGAAATGTCAGTATCCAACCACCTCCAGAAAACTCAAGTCCAAGTCCATTTCCTATCCCTAGTCCTATTTCAAGTCACGGTCAAGAGAGAGAAGCAATTTTTGAGAGACCACTTCAAGTTTACTCTCGAAGGCCAAAAGCTTCTCAGCAAGACCAATCATTGAACCAAGAACTAGATCCTGGAGTGAGCAGTGATCTAGACTTGCCGATTGCAATACGAAAAGCGGTAAGAACATGCACAAAACATCTTATTTCCAATTTTCTAACCTGCACAAAGTTATCTTCTGGATTTAGAGCCTTTATAGCAAAGATCGATAGTGTGGTAGTTCCAAAGAATATCCACGAGGCTTTCAAAGATCCAAAGTGGGAGAAAGCTGTGCAGGAGGAAATGAGAGCATTGCATGATAATGGAACTTGGGAAGTAGTTGACCTACTAAAGGGTAAGAAAGTGGTTGGAAGCAAATGGGTTTTCACAGTGAAATATAAGGCAGATGGAGAGGTAGAAAGATATAAAGCTCGGTTAGTGGCACAAGGCTTCACACAGACATATGGGATTGATTATGAAGAAACATTTGCTCCAGTAGCCAAACTCAACTTTATTCGGGTCCTCTTGTCCTTGGCAGTTAATCTAGACTGGGAACTACACCAACTCGATGTGAAGAATGCTTTCTTGAATGGAACTCTTAATGAAGAAGTGTATATGAAGATTTCACCAGGATTTCAGTTTGAAAAAGAACGAGGTAAAGTTTGCAAATTGAAAAAATCGTTATATGGTTTGAAACAATCCCCACGTGCATGGTTCACCAGATTTAGCTCAACTCTCACTCGGCTAAAGTACACTCAAGGGCAGGCTGATCACACTATCTTCATTAAGAAAAGGGAAAATGGAAAAAAAGCCATTCTTATTGTATACGTAGATGACATCATACTTACAGGTGATGATAATATTGAGATTCACAGGCTCAAGAGTCAACTGAAGGAAGAATTTGAAGTTAAAGACCTAGGACCTCTAAAATATTTCCTCGGTATGGAGGTTGCTAAAAGTAAAGAGGGTATTTTCATTTCTCAGAGAAAATACACTCTTAACTTACTAGAAAAAACAGGGAAGTTGGGGTGCAAACCAATAGGAACTCCGCTCGAGAAGAATTGGAAAAACAAGATTAAAGATAATGAGCCTTCAGTGGATGTAGGAAGATACCAACGCCTGGTTGGTAGACTGATTGACTTATCTCTCACACGGCTTGATATTGCATATGATGTGAGTGTGGTGAGCCAACACATGCATTCACCAACTCAGAGACATCTAGAGGCTGTAAATCATATTTTGAGGTATCTCAAAGGAACTCCAGGAAGAGGACTAATGTTTCTAAAATCTGAGAGCAGGAGTATCGAAGGATATGTTGATGCAGACTGGGCTGGAAGTGAAGATTGCAAGTCAACTTCAGGATATTGCACCAAGTTGTGGGGTAACTTGGTTACATGGAGGAGTAAGAAACAAACAGTTGTGGCAAGGAGTAGTGCCGAAGCTGAATTTCGAGCTATTGCACAAGGAATGTGTGAGGTTATATGGCTGAAAAGATTGATGCAGGACTTGCAAATCACGGTTGCTCTCCCACTAAGTTGTATAGTGACAAATCGCCATCAAGTGAACAATCCAGTCCAACATGATCGAATGAAACATGTCAGAATTGATCGAAGTTTAATCAAGAACGAAATCAAAGGATGAGGTATCGATTTATGCTACATCTCTACTCATGCACAAGAAGCAGATATCCTCACCAAAAGTCTACCCAAACCAACTCATGAAAGCCAAGCTTGGAATGCAAAATATCTATTCCTAAGCTTGAGGGGGAATGTTGGAGATTTAGTCAATTAATTGTAAATATTTGGGTGTATCTTTTCCTTTATTATTTGATTTAGTCATAACAAGAAAGCATATATTAGGGAGATATTGTAGGATTAGTTTACATAATTTAGAGATTCTTTATTTAGTTTCCTTTTTAATTAGCTTTCTAAGTGTATATATTCTGTCAAAGTTAATGAGAAAGTATGAACAAGAATTATTAATTCATCAGTATTCTTGTTTCAATAAATTCAAATGTCCAGGATCAAATCAGTGACACAAAAATTGGGGTGACTTTGCATGTTCCCTTTAAAAGCCAATGATTTACCTTTGTCATGTACAATTGTATTAACAAGAGGAACACAATTGCAGGATAAACAGTGCCCTTTTAAACGTAAGTGGAATGCTTTTCAGGACAAGTTGGAAAAAATTGAACGTATTGATTCCTTGGTGAACTATGGTTTCATAATAATGTCTCCTTTATTGTTGATTTCCACATGGTTATTACTAACTTTTGTTTCATAATTACAATTTTTTTCCACAACAGCTGTAGCTTAAATAAAAGTTACGTCACTTCAATCTCAAACGCACCCTAATTACATGTGACGCATAATTTTATGACACCATATGAATGATTTCATATGTTTAAAACCGTAGGCTAAACAAGTAACATCGTAGATAGTATCATTTAGCATAACGCGTGTAATGCGTTGAAGAGTCAAAACCAGACAACGAAAATGAACCAATCTTTTAAATATTTTAATTGTCGTTTTCTTTTTATTGAGTTTAGTGGGTAGGGTCGGGTTATTTACAAATGATTCAATGAACAATTTTGCCAATTATATAGTGAGCACAATTACGCAGGAGACACAATTTTATCGTACTTTATGAATAGTATTTAAAGAGTGAATAAACCAAATAACATTTTCAACAGGGTCACTCAGCAGATCATGTGTGCAACGTGCTAAAGAACCTTATTTTTATTATTTTTGTTGATTGCTTTCTCTTTAAGTCACATGTTAGTTTAGTGGGTTGGGTTGGGTTTAAAACTTTAGGCTAGAATAGAGTAGGTCCATTGTGCAGAGTTTCATTTGGGGTTAATTAAAATTAAATTAACAATTAAGGGGTGCAATGAAATTAACCCTTCTAATTTTCTGTGATTTTTCCTCTTTTCTTTTCTTTTTGATTTTTCATTGTCTGAACAGAATCAGTGATACCATCAGCAACAAGAAGAGCACAAGAAGAAAATTAGAGAACAGATGATAATGCGATACAAAGAGGAAACACTACTGTATGCATAATGCAGCTGATCCACTTGATGATAATCACCATATCTGCTGAACTCTTCAACCCCCCACTTAATCTTTTTGCCGGAAAAAGAAGCCAAAAAGGAAGCTTTCAGGAAGTACTTAGATTCTAGTGGCGTTCTTGATGCTCTCACCAAAGGTTTCCATTCCTCTCTTTCATCTTCTCTTTTTTCGTTTTCTTTTTTTATTTTTATTTTTATTTCAACTGAATTTTAATTTCTGTTTCATTTTGTTGTTGTTGTTGTTGCTTCCAGTTCTTGTTGCATTATATGAGCAAAATGACAAGCCTTCTTCTGCTCTTGAGTAAGTTCATGTAATTCTTTTCTTCTTTCAAATGGGATCATTTAATTGGCTGAAAAATTGAGTTTTTCTATTTTGTTTATTTATTTTGGTGGGCGGGTTTGTTCAATGAAATTAGGAGCTCCTAGTGTCTCTCGAATATGAGAAAGTGAAATGTCGTTGCAATTGAAATATAATGAGCTTTTGGCTGCACATCAAGAAAATTGCAAAGAGGTGATTTTTAATTTTTGGATATGTTGATATGAAGAGAACTTCATCTATTAAATCAAATGTGTGGTATTTTTCGGTTCACTGTTGTTGGGGGAATGAAACTAAATACCCATTTGCTGCATTGTATATGTGCCATTTGATTAAAGATCAAAAGAAAGTTAAATAAAACATGAGCTTCAAATACTTTATTTTTTTCATTTCAGCTTTTCCTTTGTACTGATTTGCATAATATAGACATATGAGACCGAGATCTGAGTCTAATTTTTTGGGAATAGGTTGAGCTTTCTAATAGATTGCTTAAATGTAGTTTGAGCTCATTTCATCGCTGCTGCTTATCAGGCTTTAGCTGTTTTAAACACATCATCTTTCCTGTAAAAGAAGTGCTATTGTCCTAGTGTGGGCTGTTTATTCATTTTTCCTATTTGATTGTGATTTTGAAGATCGTTTCCTCCTCGATCACCTTATGATTCTTAGCTATTTGTCAGTAACATTTGTAGTTTTAGTTGTTGGCTTCCTGCCTAACAAAAAAACATTGATCTATGTTTCCTACATATTTGTTGATCATGTGACAAAAGGATAGATTTAGCAGATTCTTCTGGTTTCAGTAATCTTGCACGACAAATATAATGACATACTCTAGTCATTGTTGAAAAACTTCCAACCGGTAGAGGAAATCCATAACAGAGTCGGCATCTTTGGAGCTCCAAAACTGTTTTTCCTTTTCAATGTAATTCGCCAAATTACTTTGGTCATCCGTTTTTTTTTCCTTCCTTTCTCCATTTTAGATGTATCGTATCAATTATCCTTTGGCATGGCCTGGGACAGCAAAAAATTGTTTTATTCAAACACTTCATTATAATAAATTCATGCTGGATAACGTCCGAAGTCAATGCTTAGAGGTCTGCCTCAACTTGATGTGAGAATAAACACGGTGTGTGCAAGGTGTCAATACGACAAGGCTCACCAACTCCCATATGAGGAGTCAAAGTTCAGAGCAAAAAAACTATTACAGTTGGTACATTATGACGTGTTTGGGCATGTCAAGCAATCTTCTATTAGCGGCATGCGATACATGATCACATTTATCGATGACTTCTCCATATATGTTTAGGTCCTCTTTATAAAAAAAAAACTGATATTTTTTCAAAGTTTAAGTAATTCAAAAACATAGTCAAAGGAGAAGTAAGAAATAAGCTTTACTACTTTTGAATAGACAGTGGATGAGAGTATACATCAAAAGAAATTGAAGACCAAATAAAGGAACGAATTATTGAAATTCACTAGAGCCAAGAAGAATTTAAAGATTCTGATGATCTAAGGGATGATGATATCGATCATGATAAGGCGCAAAGTCCTTGAAAGACAAGTGTTCACAAGAGCTCTATTGTAGATGAAGAACCAAATAAAGTAGAACCAAAAACTTCTAAATTTCAACTTAAAAGATCCAAAAGAATGAGAAAGGTAAATCTCATGTACATTAATGTAGTAGTTGCAGAAGAAGAAAAAAAGTAAACGAACCTGAGACATTTGAATAACTAGCAGAGAATTCTCATTGGATGAAGGCGATAAAGGAAGAAATCACCTTATTGAAGCATAATCAAACTTGGGATCTAGTTCCGTAACTAAAGGATATAAAATATCTTGCAAATGGGTGTACAAGATTAAAAATTGCCCAGATGGTTCAATTGAAAGACACAAAGCTCGGTTAGTAGCTCGAGGATTCTCACAACAATACGGGCTAAACTATGATAAAACATTTACTTTGATGGTAAAGCTCACAACATCAAGAGCTCTACATGTACTCGCAGCCAGCAAAGAAAGGAAATTATGACAGATAGATGTAAAAAATGTCTTCCTACACAGAATTGGATTGAGAGATCTACATGAACTAACTAAGAGGGTTTGAGAATCAAGCTCATCCGAAATATGTATGCAAGCTAAGAAAGACATTATACGGTTGCACCAAGGACATAGTATGGTAAGATTGTCGAATTTCTAACTTAGAGTGGCAGTAGCACATGTAGACTCTAGCTTGTTCGTCAAATCTAATGAAGGAAAGTTAACAACTATATTGGGGTACGAGGATGATTTGATTATTTATGGTGACGATGGAGAAGAGATTCGGCGAGCAAAGGGAGAACTAATCAGTTCATTTCTAGATGAAAAAACTTGGTTAGCTTAAGCACTTTTCTAGTATGGAGGTTGATCGAATAGAAGAGGGGATATTGTTTTGCCAACAGAAATATGCCAAAAACTTGTTGAAGAAGTTTGGAATGTTAGAATGCAAGCCAATCTCAACTATAATGGAAGTCAATGCAAAATTTTGCACACATGAAGGCAAAGATTTACAAGATGAAACAATGTATCGACAATTTGTAAAAAGTTTAATCTACTTAACGTTGACTCGATTAGACATTTCATATGCAATAGGTGTAATAAGCTTATACATGCAAAATCCAAAGAAGCTTTATTTGGAAATGGTTTGACAAATACTAAAATATGTGAAAAATACAATCAACTTTGGTATATTGTAAAAGAAAGTGAAAGTTACAAGAAGTGAAAGTTACAAGTTGACTTGCTATTATGATGCTTACTACGCTGGAGATCATGATACAAGAAGATCAACTACTGAATATGTTTTTAGAATTGGGTCTGGAACAATTTCTTAGTGTAGTAAAAGACAACCAACTATATCATTATCACCACATAAGTGGAGTATAGAGTAGCAGTGATGACAGCTTAAGAAAGCACTTGGCTGATGCAGGTGATGAAAGAGCTACACCAACCAGTAGATTACGCAGTATCATTGTATTGTGATAACCAATTGACTATCAGCTTAACGGAGAACTAAGCATGTGGATGTGCACTATCACTTCATCAGGGAAAAGGTCTTGTAAGATGAAGTTGAAATGTTATACATCAAGATGGATGATCAAGTTGCGGATTTGTTTACAAAAAGTCTTAGTATCGAAAAGTTTCAAGAGTTCCAGCAACAGCTAAATATGGATCAAAGGATGAAAGTTGGTGTTGGGTCATGATCTAATCCAATTATACTTAGCCAAGCCCAATTTCAAAGTTTAATCCATGGCAGTTTCAAGAATTGTGTAGAAAATGAGAGATGACTCTAATTTAAAAAATATCTAATAGAAGTAAAAATATCTAAATCTAGAATGTTCTTGAATATTTGGTAATATTTGTAAAATGAGGTTATTAAATTTTTGTAATTTGATATTTGTGTGGTTTATATTAGTTTTAAGTTACTACAAATATCCTTAAAGCTCTTTGTTGTAGGCATCAAGTAAAGAGTGAAGAATTAGTAGAGAGAAAGACGAGTGAGCCGTGAGTGTTGTAGTGTTTTTCTTGTAAACTATCAATAAAGTCCTTCAATTTAACAAATTCTTCTATTGCCCAAACAATTTTAATATTGAGCAATTTAGTCCTCTTCTGTTTTCAACATACAATGTAGTAATAATACACAAGTCACAAGTCTTATGAATATAAAACAAAGCACCTGCTAATTAATTTCACTAATACATCTTTGATGGGTCATTGGTAAAATCCCTTAGTGATATTAATATATAGGATAAGGCTATTAGAACCCATTAAAATACTCTTTCAACACATTCTCTCAATAAATCTCTCTTACATATGAAATTTTTACTTTATAAACCTACCTCATTGCGAATATACCTTTACTAAATTACTTTCAAATGTTTTATCCCTAGAAATACAGAATCACCTGTTGGGAAAGTACGTTAAGGCTATGAAAGTATATTTTAATCATACCCAACAATAAATTAAAATATCAATGGCTTAGCCATCTCGCATGGTTTGTTTTCTTGATGATTGATTATATGACTTTTATTTTTAATTTATTGTCTAATCCTTGTCAAGATTCATAACATGTAATGAATTCAATCGAACACATTTTCTAATTAATTTAATGGAACTCATTGCATGATTGCATCATAAATGTAAGAAAAGCCAAAAAAAATTCAGATTTTATTTTCTCTTTGCTCCTTAATTGATTCTAAAAATAAATATATCTCTAGTTGAGAAACATATTTGAGTTGAAAGGGGATTGAATCCAAGAGGTAGAAGTTTGCTAACCAACGTCACACATTAAAAGAAAATATAGCTATAAAAGTGTACTCGGAAGAGTATAGGTGAAAAGAAATTAAACGAAATTAAAATATTGCTCTCTGCTACTCTTTTTGTAGAAAAATCAATTTAAGTTAATTGGATTCATAGATAGACGTCGGAGAGGATAGACTAATTTCATTAAGATATAATACTAATTTAACTCATGGACATTTCGTAATTAATTTTTTTATGAAAAAGTGGGTGTATAATGTACTATGGTGGGTTTAAATAGCCCAACCCTAATTTATATTCATTAAAGTAAAAAACAATAATCAAATTCGTACTTAGAACTGAATAGAATTTGCATATAACACATGGGTTGTAACATGATATCCCTTTTACATGTTGGTCAAATTTATTTTTAATCTATAAATTCTTATCAAAACACAAGCAAGCAAAAACTCTTAAGCAAGATAGTTATGGTGGTACATCAAAAAGCATTTCATGTGGGGATTTTCCATATAGTACATCACTTGGCAATAGGGATAGTAGGAAAACCCAACCCAAGCCGAGCCTACGTGTCCTAAGTTGAGCTTGGCATATATGAGAAATGGGTTTCAAAGGTAATATATGTTTCAGTTCAGTTATACAAAGGTCCTAATATATATAAAATACAATCAATCTCACTTAAAAGTTTATTTATGCAATTTATGATATTCATTTAAATGTACATATTTAGTTGTGTTGTTTATTAGAGTTACACCATATATAAATCTTATAATTGCAAGTTATTTATACAATTTGTGTTAGATAATCTATTAGATATCATATCTTACATGCTCATTGGTAATAAATTTTGAAACATTATTTTCAAAAAATTATGATATTCATTTAGATGTACATATTTAGTTGTGTTGTTTATTAGAATTAGACCATATATAAATCTTATAATTGCAAGTTATCTAAAAAATATGATTGAAAAGTGATTTTTAAATAAAAATATTATTCAAGTACAATTGTTTCAAATTATAAGGGTGGTTATAATAATTTTACAAAAATGACCACACTTTCTTAACCGTTTAAAATAATTATTAATTAAGCTATCTTTTACTTTAACACAAATATTGCATTAGAGTAATTAAATCTAATGGTATACATTTATTACATTGTTAATGCTGTTAAAAGTTTACAGCATTATAGCGACCCATATATATTTGAAAGCAGCAGTGCATCGTCAACATAAGATAATGCCCGGTGTACATACATATGCATAATCGTAGTATATAGGCTTAACCTTCACCAAGACATTCCAGTCCGGAGTTCAATAAGGATCCACGTGGAACCATAGAATCCTGAGCAGTTCAGATCTAATTAGAGATGCGCTCAAGCTCGCTCAAAACTTCAGACATAGTTGGCCTGAGAGTAGGTGACTGATCCACGCATCTCATTGCCAACTCCAAGATTATTTTGGCTTGCTTCATCACTACATGCTCATTTGGCATTTGCTTGTCGACCAATTCAGAAAGCCTTCCCTTTGAATGCAACACAATGGCCTGCACAGTGTACATTATTTATTTATTAATTAATCCATATATCTCATGCCATGCGACATCGTTAGCAAATTAAATTAAGACCTTATTTTATGTATATAGAGGAGATATTTTCAATCTGGGAATCCTGGAATTTTTGAAGTGAAGGATTCTGTAAACCATGAAAAGGGTATTGTGTAGAGCTTTATAAAATTTGAGATTCCCGAACTGAAAGCTGACTCTAGTTGTTGTCTTCTTACCGTATCCAAAAGAAATTCAGTCTCCTGGTTTGCTTCATACTTGGCATTTGTCTGCCCACTAATTATTTCAAGCAGAACAATTCCAAAACTGAAAACATCAACTTTTTCTGTTATTGCTTTCCGCATTGCATACTCTGGTGCCATGTACACTCTGCATGCGACCATAATTAATTAATTAATGATATTGCTTGTGCAAGATGGCATGCATTTTGTGCTTGCTCAATTTAATTTGCTACTTACACTGTCCCTTTTTCTTGGATAAACTTGTATGGATTTTCTTCGTCATAAAGCTTTGCCAATCCCAAGTCAGATACCTTAGCGTTCAGATTCCCATCAAGCAGAATATTGCTAGGTTTAATATTTCTGTGAACGATTTTACGACTCGGATTATCTTCGTGTAGATACTTTACACCCTTTGCTATTCCATGGCAGATGCGGACTCTAGTTGGCCAATCAAGTCGCGTAGAAGAATTGGCATCTGCAAATATTTGACTATTAACTATTTATTTTTAAAAAAGTAATTTTAACCTGTTATATGAGCTAATACTTAATTTTCCAATCGGGAATTGAGTGTAAACAATTTTTTTTAAAAAAATAATGAAAAAGTTAGCTCACAGCAATGTAAATTCATCCCGGACTTTAATTAAGTCCAGGATTCCCCAATTGGAAGATGACACTAAGCTGAAAAGTCAATAGAAATAAAATGATGATGAAGAGATATATAAGTTGGTTTACCAAACAAGGCTTTTTCAAGCGATCCTTTTTCCATGTATTCGTAGATGAGCAAGTTGAGGTCTTTTTTAGAATAGCCATCCAAAAATTCGACAATATTTTCATGTTTCAGTGTTGTAAGGGCATAAACTTCAGTTCCTATTTGATCAATCACTTGCTTTGATTGAGAAGAAAGCATCTTCACAGCTACAGTCTGATCTGGCAATTCAGCCTGTAATGCATGCTTGCACCATGCAAGCAGATTTATATACCATATTTCTAACAAGGAAAATCAACCATATATCTAACAAGGAAAATCAATTCATATACATATATGCATACATATATATATATATAGAGTACTAATATGGTCTAGGATCCTAAACATATTAAAGCCTAGGAAAATCATTAAGCCATACAATTTCATGGTGTAATGTACCAATCTAGGATCTTGAATTTGTTAAAGTCTGAAAAAGCTATTGAACAATATGATTTAATAGTGGCATTATACTATTAAACTATATGTGTTAATAGCTTTCCTAAACTTTAATAAAATTAGGATTGTGGTGTGTGTATGTATATATATAGAGAGAGAGTGTGTGTGTGAGGTAGAGAAACTTTCCAATAAGGAATCCCTTATTTTGTTAAAGTCATGGATAAATTAAGAGACCAAAAAAACACATTGTCCAACGTAGTGTATTTGGTCCGTATCTGTATTTTTTGTCTTTTAGATGATCTCTTGTTTTAAAAAGCAAAGGATCCCTTATTATATATAAGTAGTGATCTAGTGTAGGATCTCAAACTTCCTTAAAGCCCAATATGAATTGACAATACTGTGAACATATTTTTATAACATTGTAAAAATATACACACCATTGTCAACTACTCCCAAATTTTATTTCAGGATTAGAAAACTTTTCACACACAGAGAGAGATAGGGCAACTAATGTTTAACCTTGTATACTGTCCCAAAACGCCCCCTGCCAATTGCATTCCTGGGGCTGAAATTTCGGGTAGCGACTTTCACTTGTTTAAGGGTATAAGACTTGCCTCGTAGGTTGACCGTTGTCACTGTGTATTTCATGAAGAAATGAGAAAGGAAACAGATCAATTTTATATATATATATATATATATATTCTTGATATCTTCTATAAGCTTTATTCTATAGCAATATAGCATAAAGTACTATATAGCATATATAGCATAAAGTGGGCTTCTAATGTGGGATTATGCAGTCAATTAAAATACGAGATAAATTTTCAAAATGTTACAAACGGACTTCAAAAGTCCGTCCTACACCCTACTAAACTTGCAATATTGTAAAAATTCATCTCGCACTTTATTATAGCGCCAAATCCCTCACCTGATAATTTCTATATATATAGCACTATATAAATAGTGCTTATCATATCAGGCTTAAGATCTAGTACTAAAGTTTGAGATAGATTTACGATATCGTAAATTAGTTTAAAACATTGTAAAAATCGATTTACGAGGTCATAAATCCATCCTGGGATTTAATTTCGAATTGAAATTTTTTTCCAACATATGTAAATGATCCCCGTACGTACCACGCAATTCTCTGTCTCCTATCCATCCTAATCTCCACATGAGAGCCGAGAAAAGAATCAAAGATAGCACAGCCGCAAGGACAATTCCTACTATCCCTATTTTAGATAGTCGTCCTGATCGGTTGACTTCGAAATCTGAAAATTAAATAGTGATTGATAGCATGCAACGAAAGGCATATCGGGAGATGATAATTAACAAAGTTGAAGAGCTATCACGTATGCAATGATTGCAACTTTGTACCATACTTGGAGTTACAGAAATAGCTGCTATGAGAGGTCCATGAAAATAAGCTGGGTTGTATAAAGATCCTTTGCCAGCCCAAAATAACTCGATTTCCAGTAGATGGTCGTGTACAGAAGCCGTGAAATTTTGAATGGTTACATTATTTGAATGCTTGGCCATTTCTTTTATGTTGAAATTCTTTCGCCTTAGCTCGCTCTGCATGTATGGAAATTCAAATTAATTAAAGGAGGCTAGGGAGGGATAAATTGCTAATTAAAAATTATTAAAAATATTTTGTTGCTAGCGTACCTACCTGTATATATATATCAAATACACGTTTTGCTGAACTGCTGTAATCATCATTTCTTGCAAAAACAATCTCAGAGAAGTAAAGACTGACATTGTAATTGCCGTTTTGCAAGCAAAAACCATAGTATTTGAGAGAATTGGGGCAAAGGCGAGCTTCGTCGTATAAAGGTGCATCAGTCACTGCAGCTCCACATGTTACTTTCGGTATAAATTCACGTGAATCAGCCTCTGAATCCGCAAAGAAATATCCGTTACAGCTATATGCCCAGTTGTATGCCGGTTCGTTAACATAAAAATTCGATGTCGAGTTATCTGCCTCATAACGAATTCCTTCGATGTTATGTTCCTCGCCGCCAGCATTTATATGCAAATTATAATTGTCTGCAATATATATAGATATTGATTAATTTAAATATATATATGAAACCAAGATCTAGCTCCGGTGGTTTCAATGTGTGCATGAATTAATAATAAGATAAAATATAAAAAAATTAAACGCCCGCACTTTATTAAAATAATCCTGGCCTTTAAACCATATAATTTAATGGGTTTTCCGACCATTATACTATTAAACTATAGTTTTTCTGGAATTTAACAAATCCTTAATGGGAACATTTCTATAAAGATGGATACGTATACATACACTGAGATTTCTTCTGGCCATCGGGGCAATACTTCCTCATAATCTCTTCCGGAAATGTCCTATATAAGTAATTACAATAATAAGATCAATTAATTTGTATGGGCATTAATTCACGTAATAATTGCTTGCTGATCGATTGATAAATTACCTATAGTATAATTATTAGATAAATGAATATGAACATACCGATTCTTAGGTTCACTGGTTACAGCAGCAATATCGTTAATAGTGTGCGTGCAGGTATCACATGTCCATTGAAAGTTAAAATCAAAATCAGAAAATGAGATAGACAGAAACTATTGGAATTGAAATTTGAAGCACGAAAATGAGTAAAAACGTAGGACGATATTATATACTATGGGGTAGTATAATTTGCTTACAGATTTATCCGAGAATTGTTGTTGGGAAGATTCCTACAAGATAAAAATTTAAAATTATTGTGAAATTCATTTATATATATAAAATTATGCATGTGGATAAGCATGCATGCAACTGCAAAGAAACAAATTAACAAAGAAGGGAACCAAGGTCGCTTAATTAATTAACGCCATTTTCTTACTTGTGTATCTCTGGTTCTGGAAATAAAAATTCATTGTATGCAAGATCCCTGCAAGATGACAATTCAGACAAGTAGTGTTGGCATTAATTAATAATTATTAATTTGTATTTGCGTGCAAAATGGCATAGGAATTCCCAAATGCAATGACAGGCTAGAGTTTGTGCATGACTTTGGACATTCATATATTTAATTAGATGCATGCAAAAGGCTGGCAGGCTAAAGTTTGTTCGTGACTTGGGACGATCATATATTTAATTAAATAAGTGCAGCTGGCATTTGAATGACAAGCTTCAAAACATTTACACATTACACTATTCTAGATTGAAATTTTTTACATAAATTTCCATTTGCCTAGTCCGCATCTTTGATTTAAAATGTGTTTAATTTGATGAGGAAAGGAAAAAATGTTTACACCAGAACAGGTTTGAAAACATTTTGCCACATTTATATATAGTTAGAAAGCATACCCCTTTTTGCGAACATTGCTGTAAATCCAGTCTGGCAATGTTCCATTGAGCATATTTCCTGTTAGATACCTAAAAAGTAAAAATAGTAACAGAAAAAACAAATTATTTGGATTCTTTTTCTTATTATACTATTACTGTCAGTCAAAAGGAAAAAAGCAAGAAGATAAACTTCAGGGTAAGAAATATATGTTAAAAGGAACGTATGATTTGTATGGTAAAAAATCTCATTTACCCTTTATCAATTAAAAGTTTGAATTATTAAAGTTACAAGTTAGGGACGTAATTGTGTGATATAAAGAAATCATGGATCGAATTGGGAAAATTGAGGAAAAATATTAGGAGTCTAAATGTTATTCTCCCTTTTATATTAAGAAAAGATAAAATTAATGGGATGCAAGAAAGGTATCACCTACAGCTCAGATAAAAACAGTTTCTTGAAAGTACTTGGAATTCCACTAGTTAAGTTGTTGAAGCTCAGGTCACTGCAGTACAAATTAATAATCAATGATTAGAGAAAAATAAATCAAACTGATAATTTACAGCAAGGATTTGGATCCTCTTCTTATCTAATATTTCCTAAGTTTACTATAAGATTATGACATATTTCAATTAAACCTTTCTAAGACTAGAATTTATTTTATTTAGAATTTTTCTTATTAAATATCAAGACAATTGTTTCTTAACGGGCGCTAACAAGCGGTGCCCCTTTTTAACCAAACTGCTCCTTCTTTCTCTAGTTTTTCTTTTTATCCGAAACTTTAAACCTTGGTATAAACTTGAGCAATGAAGAAATACTGACAAATAATTCTTTAAAAAAGAATTATATCATGGAAATGGACAAGAATTGAATGCATAATCGTAGTACTTATAAATAAAACATTCAAAAAATAACAAAAATTTAAGTAAAAAAATGGAAATTATTTGATGAAAGATTAACAAAAAAAAAAGAAAAAAAGACAAGTCCTTGTTTCCGGGATTGATAAGCAAGATGAAACGATCACAAGTGGATTAACAACTCTTCCCAACCATGGACATAGTGAAGATAGGCGATTGAACAAACTTTTAGACCATATTAAAAAAGAAAAAGGCAATATCAATTGAAGATAGTCGTTTTTGTTGTCTGCAACATAATATAGCTGCAATTTATTTTATATATAAAACTAGGAAATGTTAGATTAGATGGCAAAAGTAAAAAAATCAGTAAATTTTATTAATCTTCTTTCAGAAATGACTATTTCCGACGACAGATGTGCATTTCTAGAAGTATTCCAGAAATAACCCTTTTTAATATATCATAAAAATTGAGGTAATATATATACTAGTTTAGTAATTTACTTTACGACATTATGACAAGGTTAATAGATAATACAAGTTTAAATGACGTCTGACCTCATATTACCAAACTAATACGAAATAAACGAAAAATAAACTTACAGGTAGCGTAACTGATTCCAATTGGCAATGTATGGTGGGATTGAACCAGTAATGCTGCAATTTCTCAATGTCCTGCAGAATTATTATGATTAATTTAATTTCCAAAAAAGATTTAATTAATTAAATAATTAATAAATTTAAAATGCAGATCAGGTACTAATTAATTAATAAAAACAGATAAATATATAATTAACGCATAAAATAATTATATGTGCATGGAATTGGAATACACCGCTTACAGGTATAATATACTACTCAAATTAGCTGACTTTGGGAAAGAAAAGCCCTTCGTTTGTAGGTCACTGACAAACCTGGAATAAACAACGCAGCCAAGTTAATTGCAAAATTAGAAATTCGACTGTTTATGAAAAAAAAAATTCCAATCCGGGAGTCATGGACTCGATAAAGTCTATGACAAAATATCGTAAATCATGAAAAAGGTCATTTTTAATATTGTAAACAGAGTTCCACAAAGCTGACTCTCATTTATTTTAACAAAACTGTCACACAAAGTGGCCATCTAGATGGTCAGCAACAACTTTGTTTGAAGAAGAATTTGGCAGCATCAAATTTGGAATGAAGAAATAGAAGAAAGAAGAAGATGGAAGAAGAAGAAAGAGTGCCGCCCAAGAAAAAAAATTATTATTTTAATAGCCAATTTTGGCTATAAAAGGGGGAGTTCCCCATCGGTTTAGTGCATTCAATTTTGCAGTTTTATTTCTTATTCTTTAGAGAGAAAGTGAGAGTATTTTAAAAGTTTTTACAAACTCTTGAGTTATTAGTGATTTAAGAGTTCAGGTGTATTAGATTTTTGGATACTGAGTTAAAATACCACAATACTTGTAATTTCTTTTTATTAGTAAAATGTTTTCCTTCTTTCTTCGTCCGTTGGCGTAAGTTAAAAGGCGAACCACGTAATTTTTTGGTGTCCTCTTTGTGCTTGTTCTTTATTTTTCTTCCAATTTCATTTTAGTTGTGACCCTTCTTCACTCATCAATTTCCTAACAAAAACAACGATAACACTAATAGACAAGAAAAAAACATAGTTTTCAATACATTTAAATATGTATTTTTTTTTATATTTTAGTGTTTTTCCTCATTTTAATAAAGTGAGGAGGGCCGCACTACATACATACATACATACATACACACCATTCGGGAAGAAATATGTGGTCGTTGGATTCAAGTCCAACGGCCCCAAATTTCTTCTTTTAATTTTTTTGGTTTGGCTGCACATGGTGGGCTCCACCATGTGCAGCCACAGCCCGGACATTGTTCCAATCCGGGATCTCGGATTGGAACAGCACTCTATATATATATATATATATAATTTTGTAGTCCGAAATCATAAAGTGTGGGAAACATCTAGGAAACTTTAAAACTGCAGCAGCGTTTTAAAGGTTTAAAACTTAAAAAGTTTAAATCACAAGATTTATGCGTTTTTCTGGACATTTTTGCATTTTAAAATTTCTAATTATAGAAATATATATATAGTTGTTATCTGATGAGGTTTTCTGTACTTTATTAAAGTAAGAATGTTAATACTATATACTACTCCATATAGCTTACTATCATTGAAAACTTTCTCCATATACATACATGTACATATATACGCACACAAGGGCGCTCTCACTTTTTTTTTTTAATACGGACACACTTTTAAACCGTGCGCTTTAATAGCATTAAAAACTAACTCTCTTAAACTGCACGACTTAGAATCTTATTCGCAAAAAAAGGCACCTGCACTAGAGAAGGACTGTGTGTGTGTGTAGCAGAGTTTGAATTATTATTAATTGTTCTTACAAATACTGAAGGCGTGACAAATTAAAAATTTCTGGTGGCAGCTCCCCTTGGAAGTTATTTCCCATCAGATTTCTGTGAGATTAAAGCAGAGAAAAGCAATATCATTAATAAGCTCGCGGGTGTGAGAGAATTCATTCTTTTTGTATGCTTTCTCACATCATGCAAATTGTTTTACATTTATATGATGCGATATGCATAATGCAATAAGAAACTTATATACTATGACTATTCTAGATCAAATTTATTGTGATAAAACTTACATTTCTAAAATTAAGGAGGGATATCCATTCTACCCAGCCTATATTTCTACTTTTACTTAGCATGGTGTACTTACGGAGTATATGCCAGAGTTTCGTTAACAGTTTTATGTAGCAAATTATTAAACTCCAGAAAACAGGTTGTTTACACAGAGAGTACCAAGTTTCAGTTGACACATAAAAGGATAAAATGAATAGGCTTACACCCAATAGAGGTTGACCCATTCTGCAATGAATCTGGGGATCGGACCAGACAAATTATTCCCAGCTATTTCACTGCATTCACAAATAAAATTTTCATTACTGATATTTCCAGACTTCAAACAAGAAGCAAGAAAAGAAGACCTAGACCAAATTAATTACAATCCTTAAAAATAACAACAACAATAACAATTAGAAAATGAATAAACAGGACACTTACAAAGTCGTCAGATTCTTTAGATTCCTATAATCTTTTGGCAAATCCCCCCTTAAATTGTTGGATGTCAACCACCTGCAACGTCGTGAAAATTACTTTTAGGTTATGTTTAAAATTGAAGAGTTGTAAATTTTAATGTGGTGTTGGTATGTGCATAGATGAATGAATGACATATAATAATTGCATAACAGCCAAATACATATACATGTGTGTGTGGGCGCGCGCGTTTGTACGTATAAATGACTTTTTAATTACAAGCATAAATGTAGTTCATAATTAGTTACAACCATATATATGCACGACGAGATCAACAGCCTAATTAACCATTTTATAAATTCTATAAATAAATACTTACACACACACTTACAGTTCTTGAAGATTGCTTAATTTTCCGAGTTCTGGTGGGAGTGTACCACTGAGTCCATTCTCCAGCAGATATCTATATATTAGAAAATATATGTGAAATTAAGAATTGTATTGTATTTTCAAAGAAATAAGCTAAGTATTGATTTAAGCAGCTGGCTTTATAATTTTAAAAGTAGAGTGAGATTTCATACAAATACCGGAGCTGTGAGAGGTCTCCCAGTTCACGAGGAATTTCCCCCGACAGCTGGTTGCTCCATAGATACCTAAAAAGCCCAGAAGTACATAGTAAGATAAATGCAAATGCAATTTTTGGAGTAATTAATTAATTGAATATTTCAATGTTTTACTTCTGAATTTTTCGTTGGAAGAACTGTCGGATTTTGATGGAGCACATGTAAGTGCGATTTACTCATATTTTCAGATAAATTGGCTAATATGGGAGTTGTGGAATCTGAGTCAGATTGGTAGCCGGATTGTCCTGTTGCTATTTTGCCTTTCATTTTTTAAAGATGCTCAAGGTCTTCCTAAGCTATGGGTTCAGGGAGTTTATGGTTGTATTTGCATTGTTACATGCATTTTATTTCCTAGTAATTATTGCTTATGTTGCTCTTCTTTTTTAATATTGGTCATACGTGTTGTTTTCTTAATTTTTTAAGGATAAGATTCATTGCGTACCCTCATTTAAGTGTCATCTTTTTTTTTTTTTGCCCTTAGTAGTAAAATTTTTCTTGTACCCTTTAGATTTGCCTAAAAATAAAAATAAATTGCATTGCAAGTGAAGATTCTTACAATATTTGAAGAGATGACAAGCGCCCCAACGATGGTGGTATCTTCCCCGTGAGTAAGTTCTGGCCCAGATCGCTACGGCAGGAAATCATAGACGTATGATGGTACTTCATAGTAAGAAAATGAAGGGAACCAAAAATCTTCTATCTATTGAGATTTCATATATCTGTGTGTGAGTGTGTGTGTGTGTGTGTGAACAAGCATGCATAATGTACAAAATTAAATAGTAATGATAAAACATCCTAAAATTTGAATCTTAAAAAATTTGAAATGTCGACTAAAATTCCTTGGGACGGCATGACACTTCATCGATTTGGATCCTCTTCAAATTCAATGCCGCCTGTTATTGGCAGTTGGCCCCTAGGGCTTGGCCAACTGGTTAAGTGACACGTCAATAGAGCTTTAAAAATTCAGGATAGGCAAGGAGAGAATCTCAATCTGACACTTCACTTAGAGACAAAATATGAAGGAATAATTTTAACTCAATGATCGTAGTAACTAATAAAAGACTTACAGTGCTTCTAGGTTCCTCAAATTCCCCAAGCTTGTTGGTATGCTCCCAGTTAATTGATTTTTTGATAAATCTCTACTCATCACACAAATCCAGTGTATCAGAAGAAAAGGAAAAAGAAAAAGAAAAAGGGAGCTATGATTGAATTACTTGCGGCAAGTGAGGACTTACAGAGTGATAAGCTGAAATAAATACCCAATCTGGTAAGGAATGGAACCATGAATTGTGTTGTCGGATAGATCACTGTTGAGTTTTGACATGCATGAAACCATATCAAATATATATGCATGTATTAATTAAGGCAAGAGTAATTTTATTTATTTATTTAAGTTATATCAAATAATTATATCCAAGCTTACGATGATATATATATAAGTATTTTAGTTGTTTAATTTGTTAAATTTAGTTATAAAAGCTTATGCAAAATGATTGATCATTGAATTAATTATTTAATTGTACATACAGTTTCTGCAGGTATGTCAGAGCAGCCACATGTTCTGGGATTTTTCCAGTTAAGGCTACACTCTCCATGATTCTGTATTCAAAATGATTAACATGCAGTTAATAATGGAAATTAACCTTGCTTTTGTTATGACTGTCTAGGCAAGTAATTAGATTAGAGTTGGAACATATACATGCCGGAGATGTGCGGCGTCCCTTTATCGACGCGGCAAGTGATGGTAATATTGGAACTAAGCTTTGGCGTCTCACGGCAATATGAACTCAATTTAGGTAGTTGTGCCCGCCACAGCAAACTGGACATCATTTCCGTCAGACCGGCCACTGCCAATAATATTTCCGACAAGAAATGTTGTTAAACTGATCATGAGCAAATGGATCTATGCCAGCTATATAGCTACAAGACAAAAACATTCGTTCAACTCTTAATTAATTTATAAAAGTTGCATGCATTATCGAATTTGCTATCTAATTATAATTTCGTTTGTTTTAACTTTTAGCAATTCTCAATACAGAGAATTTATGCGCACCTGATAAATAGTGATCATACATATATATAGTCATTATTTAGCATGGATATGACACCGTATGGTATTATAGTTAATTGCAAAAAATGATAAAAACACATTAATACTATATTGTGTTGTCTCGAGTCTGCATTTAAAAAAATGAAGACATCCGCATTTATATACATATATATATAAGGTCTGGAAAAGCTATTATGCCATGCAGTTTAATAGCATTATGCAATAATACTATTAAACTACACCGATTAAAACCTTTTACAAAAATTACACGATTAAACCGCACAGTTTATAATAACTTTCATAGATTTTAACAAAGTCTAAGATCCTAGATTTGAACATTTTTAATATATATATATATATAAGAGAATTTATAAAATAAGAGACAAGTTAAAATACAAAGAAACACATATTTTTGATATATTACAATACAAGACAAAATACACTATGATAGAGGTTTTTTTTTTTTAATATCTTTTAACTTATGGCTACTCAAGTAAGAGATTCTTTGTTTTGTAAATTATACATACTTGTATGTATATGTGTGTGTGTGTGGGGGGGAGGTAAACTGATCATGCGTATATACGACTATATATGTATATTAAAAATTCAGACATCTATTCAAAGAATTAATTAATTCTTATGTACTTATATGCATATAATAATGCAAACCGCATGCTAGAGAACCGAAAACCCTTTAAAATTATAAAATTTACTCGAGATATAAAGAATTATTAGCATATATTACCTTCATGAGGAGGTAGATCACCTCCTTTAGTATCATTTTCAGCAGTACTCTGAAATTTGAACTCGGAGCCAAGTTGACAAAGAAGAAACAAAATTAGTATGAAAACAGTCTTAGAAATTAGAACCACGCGATGCCCAGCAGAACGTTCATCCATTTTATTTTATTTATTTTTAACTTTTAATTCCTAGCTAGCTGTTCTAAACTTTCAGTTCGCTCACTCACTCACTAGCTAGCTCCTGTCTGGCTGCGCTAATTTGATCATTTCTACCGCCGATATTTTTATACAGGAAAAGAGATGCCAGTCTTGATTAAATAACACGCCACCCGTGCTTTGTATTTTGAGGGTGCAAGAGTAATTATCGAATTCAGAAAAGGAAAAAGGAAAAAAAGAAAACAAGCTGAAAAACGTTGTGATGGATTAAATAAAGTCGAATCTATTTGGGTAATTGAAAAGTATTTGTTAAAGGAATGATTAAAGTTTAAAGATATTTGTGATTGATTAAAGTCGAAAGCTATTGGAGATAAGAAGCACGTTTACTTGTCTTCCTCTCTTTCTCTTTCTTCTTCACAACAAAGATGCTAATGGCGGTTCCCTAGATATAGGTTTGCATAGCTTTTAACTTTCTTGTACTTCACATGCATGATTCTTGTTTTCGAATTTGTTCTTCGTTGGCTTGTACTTAACCTTCTCTACAGGGGTAAGATTCATGACATCTCCTTAATTAGGTGTATTTTTTTCTTTATTTATAAAGCTTTCTTTAATTAGGTGATTAATTTAACCGACATACATGTAGTCTTTTAATTTTTTTTTTTTTAAATGGTCCTCGACAATGTCAAGAAAAAACTTAAAATAAAACTAAGAAAAGAGTAAAATAAAAACAAGGAGTTGGGTCTTTGAGAGAAAGCCAAGCCTCTCAATTAAAAAAATACAAGCCAACAAAACATTAAGCACCGAATCAACTAAAGCGATTTTATAGGAATTGGGAAGCATCCTTCTGAAGGAAGACACGGATCTCAGGTGGTGTGTTAAGTTTTAACCACGCATTGGTCTTAAATGTTTTCCACTTGTTTATCCCAAAAAAAAAATGCCTGGCTCTAAAGCTCTTCAAACTTCAAGAATGGCACTAATATAATCCAGCAAGTATCAGTGGTGACAGATTGTTTCTATTTAGATTCTTAAATAATTCCCAGACTACACGATTCGTTGTTCACTCCATTAAAGGAAAAGAAAGGTGCTACGATAAAGTAATTCTCCAATTTTCTGGTCCTTTAATTCGCAGACTTTTTGTGTTCTTGGATCTGTTCTAGCTGTCATGCAACTTTTAGGGCGGGTGATTGAAATTGAATCAGTTTCAATATTCAGTTTTTTGGGAAAAAGAAAAAAAGGAATTACATTGTATGGATATTGGTATTTCTATACAGCGTCAATTTAAAATTTTTGTACCTTGCCATCCTCATTGTACACATTTTTGAGTCTTCATTAATATTTTAATACCTACGTAATTTAGATTGTCTCAAGTATTACAACAGTGCCTTGGACCGACAGCAAATACAGGAAAATTAGGATTTTTCATATTATATGTATGTGAGGTCCACATAAGTCTATATGTTGAAAGGTCAAATAATGGCTTGCCAATTTCAAAAGGCAAAGTTGGTGGCACGGTTTTGTTGAAGTTGTATGGAGAAAATTGTGATGGTTTTTTAGAAGCCAATCGATTTTTTTCAAAATGGTTGATTTTGGTTGCCATTTTTTAAAGACTTTTGGGAACAACGATTAAATGAATGCATGGTATTTGGCTATAAATACCAAGCCATTTGTTCATTTGAATGCATCCCAAATTGAAAGAGTTGAGAGCAATTGCAAGTGAAGCAATTTGAGAGTATTGAGAGAGCTTCCACTTGAGTGTTTTAGTGAGGTTCCATTTGGGTGTATTGGGGTTTTAGGAGTTGAGAGTTTTTCCCAACTTTTGTAAATTCCCATTTGTTCCAGTCATTATCCATAGACATAGGCTTTACGCTGAACCACGTAAATTATCGTGTCCTTTTTTCTTTGCATTTATTTGTCACATTTATTTTTCTCCAAAAGTCGCAGTCGCCATAATATTGGTAATTGCTCAACCCGCGCTTCTGCAACACTATACAGAGCTATTTTACCATGAGGGAAACGCATAAGGCAAACTTATAAGATGAAGTTGGCGTGAATCATACAGAAGATACAAGACATGGGTGTTACTTCACATGGGAACAACAAGGTCAAAGTAGTTGAAGATAAATCAATCTCGACATAGAAGTTATCTATCAAGATCAAGCAAGTAATATTTTTTGAGATGGAAACTACAATATTAATTGGCGTATCATTGAAGATTGAGATTAAATTGTTTTGATTTAAAGCAGATGATAAACAGATATTGAAGAGACAATATTATTATACTATCATGAATAGTTCCTTATATATCTAAAGGCTTTGGGAGCTATCAAAGGAAAAAGATTTAGACTCTTCATTACACGTGATTCACTAGTCACTATATAAAGGCAAATCATTCATATATTTTACTAAAAGGATTCTACTTCAGGCTGCAACCTTGTGATCATTCTTTGATTTGGGAGATCTGTCTTTGGTCTTTTCGGGAGAAGGGTTACATGTTCGCAATAGAGGGATTTTATGGAGAGGTAACATACCATTTACTAAGAAGTCTTGATCGGAGAGAAAGCAAAAGACATGTGGTGCATGCGAGGTGTTCGCTTGGTTATTATGACAGGTGGCCACAATCACTAGAAGGTGTCTCATACCGTGTGAGATTCCAATAGTTTGTAATCTCTTAACCCTAGTGAATTATTTGATATCTAAAAGTGACTCCATGGACGCAGGATTTGAATCGAACGATGTAAAAATCCTCTTGTTTGTTTTATTTTTACACATTGATTTGTTTAATTCACCTTTAATTAAACTCGGTAAACCTACCAAAATTGGATCAGTCATATCATTTTTATTTCATTAATAATGTGTGATTTAATGCTAATACATAGAGTAATAATACTGGTCAATTTTCATCTTTTTTTATAAACTGAATTAATTTATCAAAAAAAATAAAAGAAAAGAATTACAATTGTCCAGAGAGGACATAATGAGTTTTATCCCTTAAAATTTGTAAGAAGTTAAAGTAAAAAAAAGAAAACAGTAAGAAGTTAAACCAAAAGAGGCAACTATATAAAATGATATTTTAGAAACTCATTGGCATCATGAGAAAGTACCGCCAAAATCTCTGAAGGCGGAGTCTGCCACCAAGTGAGAGAATCACAAATAAGACCCAAGTTAGGTGTGGTTGGTAAAGAACCTTCTGCTTGTATGTGATATATGTTGGATCATAAACTTGATTCAAGATGAATAAATCAAGCCCAACTCATGGAAGGTTCCATGAGTAGGTATGGTTGGTGAGGTTTGAATTATTTATGTTAAGAGTGTTAGGTGTGGTTGGTAAAGTTGGTGAGTGGTAGGTTTTAATAGATGGTGAGGATTTGTTTATTAGTTGAATAAATGAATGGTTGTGATTAGTTTGTTTCATGTATAAATACCCCCTCTCCCCTTTGGTTTAAATATCAAGTGAAGTAGCAAAATCTCTAAGGTATAGAGAGTGAAAAATAAGAGTTGTAATTGGTGAGGAGTGTTATTGAAGAAATAAAATAGTGTGTTTTATTTGTTAATTCTCCAACAAAGTGGTATCAGAGCTAGTTCTTGATGCTATATATAGTCATATAGCATATCAAATCGAAGATCTCGACGAGAGGAACGTGACGCCGCAAAAATCATCCCGATCCGAGACTGGACGCGCCCACACTTGCCGCCGGAAGTTTTCTGTCCGGAAGCTGAGTCGACTCACCGAGTTGAACCAAGCTGAGCCGAACTGAACCAAGCCGAGCCGAGCTGAACCGAATCAAGTCGAACCGAGCCAACTCGAGCTGAACCAATCTGGACCGAACCGAGACTACCAAGCCGGTGTTGACCGTTGACCGACGTTGACCGTTGACCGTTGACCGAAAGTTGACTCGAGTCCTTCCCAAGGTTTTTCGACGTGCCGGATCCATCTGTGCTTTCAGAATCTCCAAATTCTCACTCAATTTGTGAGTTATGGCAAACGGTGGTATGATGTCATTTCAAGTTCCACAATTAAAGGGAAGTAAGTTTGACAATTGGAGTATTAAAATGAAGGCTCTATTGGGCGCACATGACGTATGGGATGTCGTGGAGAAAGGCTTTATTGTGCCAGAAAATGAAGCCACTTTAACTGCGGCGCAGAAGGAGAATTTAAAAGACTTGAAGAAGAAAGAGAATAAAGTAAAGTATCTCATCTTTCAATCATTAGATGAAGATGCTTTTGAAAAGATTGCTGGTACAACCTCCTCAAAAGAAGCATGGGAGAAACTAGAGACCTCTTACAAAGGAGCGGAGCAAGTTAAGAAGGTTCGTCTCCAAACATTACGAGGAGAATTTGAGTCCTTACACATGAAGGCGTCGGAGTCAATTTCTGACTACTTTACTCGGGTTGTGACCGTTTCCAATGAATTAAACAGAAATAACGAGAAGTTAAAAGAGGTAAGGATCATTGAAAAGATACTTCGATCAGTAGACTCGAAGTTTGACCATATTGTTGTGACAATTGAAGAAACAAGAGATTTGGAGGATATGACGATCGAGCAACTTCAAGGAAGGTTGCAAGCCTATGAAGAAAAACAAAAAAAGAAGCAAGGAATCGAAGAACAACTTCTCAAGATGGAAGTCAATCCAAAGAAAAGAGAAGAAAGCTCCGACAACGAGAGAAGACACTATGTCCGAGGTAGAGGTCGAGGACGAGGTAGAGGTCGTGGTCATGGACGAGGTTGGAATTTCAACAACAACAACTCCAATTATGCCAAAGGAGAAAGTTCAACCAGAGGACGAGGCAGAGGCAATCCAAGATCGAGGTATGACAAATCCCAAGTACAGTGCTATAATTGTCAAAAGTTTGGGCATTATGCTTCAGAATACAGAGCTCCAAGCACCAGAATTGAAGAGAGAGTGAACTATGCTGAAGAGAAAAATGGTGAAGATGGCACACTTTTACTAGCACCCAATGACACAAGTGGAGGTCAAGAAAATACATGGTATCTTGACACAGGTGCTAGCAATCATATGAGTGGAAACAGAAGCATGTTCGTGCAACTAAGTGAATCTGTGAATGGCAATGTCGCTTTTGGAGATGATTCAAAAGTACCAGTAAAGGGTAGAGGTAACATTCTCTTTCGTGCAAAAGATGGTAGCCACCAAATAATTTCGAATGTTTACTATGTGCCCAATATGAAAAGCAACATTCTTAGTTTAGGTCAACTTTTAGAAAAAGGCTATGATATTCATTTAAAAGATTATAGTCTTTTCCTAAGAGATGACAAAGGAAATCTAATTACAAAGGTGAGAATGTCAAAGAATAGAATGTTTCCTTTAAATATTCAAAATGATGTTGCAAAATGTCTCAAAGCCTGTCACAAAGATCAATCCTGGACTTGGCATCTTCGATATGGGCATCTCAACTTTGGAGGACTGGAGCTACTATCTAAGAAGAACATGGTGAAAGGCTTACCATACATCAATCACCCTGATCAACTTTGTGAAGGATGTTTACTTGGCAAGCAGTTTAGAAAGAGCTTTCCAAAGGAGTCAAACTCAAGAGCTCAGAAGCCACTTGAGCTCATTTATACTGATGTGTGCGGTCCATTCAAGCCAAACTCCCTTGGTAAAAGTAACTACTTCCTTCTCTTCATAGATGATTTTTCAAGAAAAACTTGGGTGTATTTTTTGAAGCAAAAATCAAAAGTCTTTGAAGCTTTCAAGAAGTTTAAAGCTGCAGTTGAAAAAGAAAGTGGATACCAGATTAAAGCCATGAGATCTGATCGAGGTGGAGAGTTCACTTCTAAAGAATTTTTAGAGTTTTGTGAAGCAAATGGAATTCGACGCCCTTTGACAGTTCCAAGATCCCCCCAACAAAATGGTGTTGCAGAAAGGAAGAACAGAACCATCCTCGACATGGCAAGAAGCATGCTTAAGAGTAAGAGGCTACCTAAAGAATTTTGGGCTGAAGCAGTTGCATGTGCAGTCTACTTATCCAATCGATCTCCAATAAGAAGCGTGTGGGGCAAGACGCCACAAGAAGCTTGGAGTGGAAGAAAACCCGGCATCACCCATCTAAGAGTTTTCGGAAGCATTGCCCATGTACATGTACCAGACGAAAGTAGAGCCAAGCTGGATGACAAAAGTGAGAAGTTCATCTTCATCGGCTACGACAACAACTCCAAAGGATACAAGCTTTACAATCCAAACAACGGGAAAATCGTGATCAATCGAGATGTAATTTTTTATGAAGAAGGAGAATGGGATTTTGGCTCTGGTGTGGATGACTTCAACTTCTTTCCCATTGAAGAAGATGATCATACACAGATAAAACAAGTAGACGAACAACAAGAGCCTGCCACTCCACCTATCTCACCAGCACCAACCACATGCGGAGATTCACCGCCGTCTTTCTTAAATGAAAGAACCGAAGAACGTACAAGGAGTCTTCAAGATCTCTATGAGGTAACTGAGAGACATGATAATCTCACTCTTTTTTGTCTCTTTGCTGATTGTGAACCAGTCAACTTCCAAGAAGCTGCACTAGATGAGAAGTGGAGAATTGCAATGGATGAAGAAATCAAAGCCATTGTGAAGAATGATACTTGGGAGCTTACTACTCTTCCAAAAGGTCACAAGGCGATCGGTGTCAAATGGGTGTATAAAACAAAAAGAAATGCGAAGGGAGAAATTGAAAGGCACAAGGCGAGGCTAGTTGCAAAAGACTATAGTCAAAAGGCTGGCATAGACTATGACAAGGTATTTGCTCCTGTAGCTCGACTTGAAACTATTAGACTTATTATTTCTTTGGCTGCTCAGAACAAATGGAAGATTTTTCAAATGGATGTAAAGTCTGCTTTCTTGAATGGATTCCTTGAAGAAGAAGTTTACATCGAACAACCATTAGGCTATGTGGTGAAAGGACATGAAGACAAAGTTTTGAGACTGAAGAAAGCTCTTTATGGGTTAAAGCAAGCACCAAGGGCATGGAATAGCAGAATTGACAAGTATTTTCAAGAGAAAGGCTTCACCAAATGCCCATATGAACATGCTCTCTACGTCAAAGAAAAAGATAGAGATATTTTGATTGTGTGCCTGTATGTGGATGATCTCATCTTCACTGGAAGTAATCCAAGCTTGTTTGAAGAGTTCAAGAGAGTAATGGTCAAAGAGTTCGAGATGACTGACATCGGACTGATGGCATATTACCTCGGCATTGAAGTCAAGCAAAAGGAAGAAGGCATATTTATCTCCCAAGAAAGCTATGCAAATGAGATTCTCAAGAAGTTCAAGATGAATGATTGTAAGCCTATAAGCACGCCAGTGGAATGCGGAGTCAAGTTATACAAACATGATGAAGGCGAAGATATAAATCCAGCATTCTTTAAAAGTTTGGTTGGAAGCCTACGTTATTTGACATGCACAAGACCAGATATCCTTTATGCTGTTGGACTTGTGAGCCGATACATGGAGAATCCAAAGACCACTCATTTTAAAGCTGCAAAAAGAATCCTTCGCTACATCAAAGGTACAACTAATTTCGGCTTGCTATACTCATTTTCTAATGACTACAAGCTTGTTGGATATAGCAATAGCTATTGTGGTGGAGATGTAGATGATCGAAAGAGCACCACGGGATTTGTGTTCTTCATGGGAGATACTGCTTTCACATGGATGTCAAAGAAGCAACCAATTGTCACGCTATCCACCTGTGAAGCTGAATATGTAGCTGCCACATCAAGTGTTTGTCATGCAATTTGGCTCAGAAATTTGCTGAAGGAGTTGAGTTTGGCACAAGAAGAGCCAACCGAGATTTGTGTTGATAACAAATCAGCAATTGCCCTATCCAAGAATCCAGTCTTTCATGATCGAAGTAAACACATAGACACTCGCTATCATTTCATAAGAGAGTGTATTGCAAGAAAAGAAGTGCAAATCAAGTATGTAAAATCACAAGATCAAGCAGCTGATATCTTCACTAAGCCACTCAAGCAAGAAGACTTTGTAAGATTCAGAAGTTTGCTTGGTGTCACAGGATCAAGTTTAAGGGGAGGTGTTGGATCATAAACTTGATCCAAGATGAATAAATCAAGCCCAACTCATGGAAGGTTCCATGAGTAGGTTCCATGAGTAGGTATGGTTGGTGAGGTTTGAATTATTTGTGTTAGGTGTGTTAGGTGTGGTTGGTGAAGTTGGTGAGTGGTAGGTTTTAATGGATGGTGAGGATTTGTTTATTAGTTGAATAAATGAATGGTTGTAATTAGTTTGTTTCATGTATAAATACCCCCTCTCCCCTTTGGTTTAAAGATCAAGTGAAGTAGCAAAATCTCTAAGGTATAGAGAGTGAAAAATAAGAGTTGTAATTGATGAGGAGTGTTATTGAAGAAATAAAATAGTGTGTTTTTTGTGTGTTTTATTTGTTAATTCTCCAACAATATACTGGCCTAGAAATGACTGTTGGGACAGAATAACCTACCACTTCAATTTATTTATAAGTAATGTTATACTTGGTTATTTAGAAATATTTGGGATTTGTTTGAAATTTCTGTTAGAAGGCTCAAAAATAATTTTTAAAATTAAAAGTTAACTTTACTGTTTGATAAATTTTCTTAAAAATCACTTTTGACAAAATAATTGTATACTATATTACAGTTGATTTTAAAAAGCGAGAAGATAGTAGTTTTTCAAAATTTAATTTTGAGAATCAATTTTATGTTCAATATAATTTCATATATATCCCTACATATTTTACGTGAACCCAAAATTATCCTTAATTAGCTAAGAAATAAATTTTAAATTTTAAGATCATTATTATTTTGATTTATTTTTTTTTACGCACTATTTTTACTGCAATTCTTTTTTGTCCCATTAACTATACCATCAAAACTTCTCTAGTACTGCAAATAAGATCACCACTTAGGTTAATATAGTAAATCCACTACAATTTAATACTCACATAAGTTAATAAACTCTAGTATTTAATAATTTTACATAGTCCCAACTTGGGCTAAGGGTCTAAATTAATGATTTCCATAAACTACTAAGATAATATTTTTTTCTTAAAATTCTTATGCAACTATGTAGTCTCATTCAAATCATAAATTTATAATTTGTTAAAATTAAAAATATAATTGTTATGATAATTAATTAAACAAAATTTGATTGTTGTGAAGAGAAGAGGATAAAAATGCTTCTTATCTCCAAATTCCAACAGCTTTCAACTTTAACCAATTCAACTTTAATTAATCAGTCAAAATATTTTTCACCTTCTTTTCTTGTACCCTCAAAATACAACTTTAGTCATAACCCATCAGTAAGGCTTCTTATGGGATTGTGGTGTTGGGGCTTTGAAGCCGCAACTTCTGTGAAATGGAAGCACTAGCTATCTAGTGAAACTAAATGAGTGTTTGGTAATCAAAGCTTTGAAGTTTGTTAAAGGTAAGTTAGTGAGGGTAATAATTTTTCATAAAACAACTATGGGAAAAATTAGCTTAGCTTCCAAAATGAAGCTGAAAGTGTCTTACTAAACACTTTGGCAGCTTTGCTTTGGAAGCACAGCCGCAAGAGAGCTGTACCGAATGGAGCCTAAGACCCTGAGCTGGCCCGGGATTTTGCCCATCCCTGTCTATAGCACATCTGTGAATTTTCATATTTCGTCCAGGTTACCTTCAGCATTATCTGTTTTGATGGTTGTTTTGCAGTCTTTTCACTTCTTACAATCCAACTCTGTTGATGTCAACTGCATATTACCGAACAGATCTATACCAAAGAAAATTGGAGGAGGTATGGAAGTTCTGGGCTTTTGTCCGATACTTTTAATATTTCCATTCTACATTTCCATTCTAACTGGTTCGCTCAGCTCTTTTTTTTATTCTTTACGGTTGTTTAGGTGAAGTTTGTGCTCATTTTTCACATGCACAAGCTGCGTACATCTTATGCTTATTTTTAATTATGCATAGATGTTGTTTCGTCAAACATCTTCAGCTTAGTGGTTGCTTGGCTGAATGATGTGAAGGGGCCTTAGGTCTATGTTAAACTTAATAATGGATAATTGAGGATGGTTTACCACTGCCATGATTAATATTACTAATTTTGAAGCTGCCTACAGAACCACTCTTTCAAGGAAAACCTCCGAAACAAAAATGCCTTTGCAACAATCAGTCGAGCATGATGAGAGAAGACAATTGATAAATTCAAATGTCCAAGATCGAACTAGTGACACAAAAATTGAGGTGACTTCGCATGTTCCCTTTAAAAGCCAATTATTTACCTTTGTCATGTACAATTATATTAACCAGAGGAACACAATTGCATTATAAACAGTGCCCTTTTACACGTAGGTGGAATGTTTTTCAGGACAAGTTGGAAAAAATTGAACGTATTGATTTCTTGGTGAACTATGGCTTGATAATAATGTTTCCTTTATTGTTGATTTCCGCATGGTTATCACGGTAAAGATTGAAGCAAATTTCTCGCTCAGATTTCTTCCATGTTAACCTGTACATGTATGATGTGCCTGCATTTAGGGATGCCTCAGCCTAGTCACGATCACTTGTGTGCGGAACTTCCCCTGTTATTATTATATTTTTTTTTCACACTCAATCATCCAAGGATGAACCATATTAGTTTGTAATCAGACAGACCGAAAGAACCATGTTAGTTTGTGTTTGCTTGGCACCAAAATTCAAGAGCTTGGGAGATACGTCATATTGGACATAGAATGTTGTTTAAATTTAAACTAGTAACGAAACATGATGTTATCGTATATAAACAAATTAATATGAAAAATGCAGTATTATTTAAACAGGAATAATTCAGTGAGTAACTTCGCCAACCATATTAATTACATACGACGCATCATTCTATTACACCATATGAATGATGTGTAAACCGTAGGCTACCCAAATAACATCATGAACAATGTCATTTAGCATAAAGTGAGTAGTTTCTTAAAGAGTCAAATCAAGGCAATGAAAATGAACCCCTCTTTTAAAAATTTCAACTGATCGTTTTCTTTTTATTGAGTTTAGTGGATAGGATTATTTACAAAAAATTCAATGAACAATTTCGTCAATCATATTGTGAGCGCAATTATACAAGAAACACAATTTTGTCACTCAGCAGGTCATGTGTGCAACGTTCTAAAGAGTCAATTAACTCATTGAAAATGAACCATATTTTTATTATATCCTCAACCACCCACTTAATCTTTTTGCAGGAAAAAGAAGCCAAAAAGGAAGCTTTCAGGAAGTACTTAGATTCTAGTGGCGTTCTTGATGCCCTCACCAAAGGTTTCCTTTCCTCTCTTTCATCTTCTCTTTTTTCTTTTTCTTTTTTTAATTCAACTGAATTTTAATTTCTGTTTCATTGTGTTGTTGTTGTTGTTTTTGCTGCTTCTAGTTCTTGCTGAATTGTATGAGCAAAATGACAAGCCTTCTTCTGCTCTTGAGTAAGTTCATGTAATTCTTTTCTTCTTTCAAATGGGATCATTTAATTGGCTGAAAAATTGGATTTTTCTATTTTGTTTATTTATTTTGGTGGGCAGGTTTGTTCAACAGAAATTAGGAGCTCCTAGTGTCTCTGAATATGAGAAGCTGCAAGCTGAAATGTCAGATTTACAATTGAAATTTAATGAGCTTTTGGCTGCACATCAAGAAAATTGCAGAGAGGTGATTTTTTATTTTTGGATATGTTGATATGAAGAAAACTTCATATGTTAAGTCAAATGTGTGGTATTGTTTGTTTTGTTGGTGGAATGAAACTAAATGCCCATTTGTTGCATTGTATATGTGCCATTTGATTAAAGATCGAAAGAAAGTTAAATAAAACATGAGCTTCAAATACTTTATTTTTTCATTTCACTTTTCCTGTCTTGATTTTGTTGCATAATATAGACATATGAGACAGAGATCGAGTCTAATTTTTGGGAATAGGTTGAGCTTTCTAATAGATTGCTTAAATGTAGTTTGAGCTCATCTCATCACGCTTATCGTGCTTTAGTGTGTTAAACACATCATCTTTCCTGTAAAATAAGTGCTATTGTCCCGCTTATTCATTTTTCCTAGTTGATTGTGATTTTGAAGATCGTTTCCTCCTCGATCACCTTATGCTTCTTAGCTATTTGTCAGTAACATTTCTAGTTTTAGTTCTTGGCTTCCTGCCTAACAAAAAAACATTGATTTATGTTTCCTACATATTTGTTGATCATGTGACAAAAGGATAGAATTAGCAGATTCTTCTGGCTGCCCCTTGTGACTTCAGTATTCTTGTGCGAAGAATGTAATGACATACTCTGGTCATTGTTGGAAAACTTCCAACTGGTAGAGGAAATCCATAACAGAGTTAGCATCTGTTTTGCCTTTTTAATGTAATTCGCCAAATTACTTTGGTCATCCTTTTTTTCCTTTCTTTCTCCATTTTAGATGTATTGTATCAATTATCCTTTGGCATGGCCAGGGACAGCAAAAAATGGTTGTATTCAAACACTTCATTATAATAAATTCATGCTAGATAACGTTTAAAGTCAATGCTCAAAGGTTTGTCTCAACTTGATGTGAGAATAAACACAGTGTGTGCAAGGTGTCAATACGTCAAGGCTCACCAACTGCCATATGAGGAGTCAAAATTTAACACTATTACAGTTGGTACATTCTGAAGTGTTTGGGCATGTCAAGTAATCTTCTATTAGCGGCATGCGATACATGATCACTTTTATCGATGAGTTCTCCAGATATATTTGGGTCCTCTTTATAAAGAAAAAATGACACTTTTTCAAAGCTTAAGGAATTCAGAGACATTGTCGAAGGAGAAGTAAGAAAGAAGCTTTACTGCCTATGAATAGACAGTGGATGAGAGTATACATCACATGATTTCACAATATCTTTGAAATTATAAAATATGTCATCAGTTCACTTGTGCCAATATACCACAACAGAATGTAGTAGCGGAATGAAAAAAGCAGTATCTAAGGGAGATCTATCAGAATATGATACAAGTAAAAAATGTACTAGGAAGTTTTTGGGCCAAAACTATAAAGACAATAGCTCATGTGATCAACATGCTTCCTTAACCAAAACTAGGGTTCATATCACCTTACGAGAAGCTGTGGAATGTAAAGCCTTTAGCTTTGTGTGCTATGACTTCATACCAAGCGACTTACGAATCAAATTTGACAAGAAGGCGATCATTGTATCTTTGTCAAGTATGACTGTCGGAGAAAAGAATGGAGGTGTTGTGATCCTATTAGTGGACGGTGCTACACAAAACAAAATGTAGTGTTTGACGAAGTATCTTCATGATAGTCTTCAAAAAAAGAAGAGCTACTAGATTCAAAAGAAATTAAAGACCAAATGAAGGAACGAATTATTGAAATTCACCCGAGCCAGGAAGAATTTGAAGATTTTGATGATCCAAGGGATGATGATATCGAGCATGATAAGGCGCAAAGTCCTTGAAAAACAGGTATTCACCAGAGCTCTATTGTTGACGAATATAAAAATAACTAGAAAATGATAAAATAAACTTAAAAACTCATTTGAGAAAATAATAAATTTAATAGTTTGAAATATTGAGCTTCACCCTTCACCTCAGCTTAATAAAATTAGTCACTCATAATGAAAGAAAACACAACACTCTATTTATTTTATAAACTTTTTAAATACGTTACAAGAAAGTTGATTACACAACAAAAGAAGAAAAAAAAAAAGAAAAAGACACAATTCCTCAGCTGCACTCTATTCTCTCTCGGCTTAAGCTCTCTCTACTAAGCTCTCTCAACTAAGCTCTCTAGCTTCTCAATGCCTCGCTCCCTGCATTTCCCTGCCTTCTTTGTTCTCGCTTTCAATTCCAATTCCATCTTTATTCTTGAAAAATATTTATAAGATAAAAATTAACATATTACGAATTAATTTAACACAAAAATTTATTTGGGGAGCATTCATATAATTTATAAGTTATGAGCGCATTAATCAACACTTTAAGTGAAAAACTAATAATCATATCTTTATTACACGTACACTTTTTAGTGTTAATCAACTATCGGACTAAATGTTTTATCATAGTCTTGCCCGTATTGTTGTAAGAATCATCAAGCTACCAATCGAGCTTTGTGCCTTTCAACTGAACCATATGGGCAATTTTTAATATTGTACACCTATTTGCAAGATATTTTATATCCTTTAGCTTTGAAACCAGATCCCAAGTTTGATTACGCTTCAATAAGATGATTTCTTCCTTTATCGCCTTCATCCAATGAGAATTCTCTGCTACTTTTTCAAATGTCTCAGGTTCTTTTACTTCTTTCTTCTTCTGCAACTACTAAAAAATGCCTTCCTACACAGAATTGGATCGAGAGATCTACATGAACTAACTAAGTGGATTTGAGAATCAAGCTCATTCAAAGTATGTATGCAAGCTAAGAAAGGCATTATACGGTTTAAAGTAAGTACCAAGGGCATAGTATGGTAAAATTGCCAAATTTTTAACTTAGAGTGGCAGTAGCACATGTAGACTCTAGCTAGCTTGTTCGTGAAAGCTAATGAAGGAAAGTTAACAACTATACTGGGGTACGGAGATGATTTGATTATTTCTGGTGACGATGGAGAAGAGATTCGGTGAGCAAAGGGAGAACTAATCAGTTCATTTCTAGAAGAAAGAACTTGCTTAGCTTAAGCACTTTCCTTGTATAGAGGTTGATCGAATAGAAGAGGGGATATTCTTTTGCTAACAGAAATATGCCAAAAACTCGTTGAAGAAGTTTGGAATGTTGGAATGCAAGTCAATCTCAACTACAATGGAGGTCAATGCAAAATTTTGCTGTAATCCAGCAAGTATCAGTGGTGACAGATTGTTTCTATTTAGATTCTTAAATAATTCCCAGATTACACGATTCGTTATTCACTCCATTAAAGGAAAAGAAAGATGCAACGATAAAGTAATTCTCCAATTTTCTGGTCCTTTAATTCGCAGACTTTTTGTGTTCTTGGATATGTTCTAGATGTCATGCAACTTTTAGGGCGGGTGATTAAAATTGAATCAGTTTCAATATTCAGTTTTTGGGGGAAAAAAAAAGGAATTTCATTGTATGGATGTTGGTATTTCTATACAGCATCAATTTCATATTTGTACGTTGCCATCCTTATTGTACACATCATTGAGTCTTCATTAATATTTTAATACCTACGTAATTTAGTTTATCTCAAGTATTACAACAGTGCCTTGGAACGACGGCAAATACAGGCAAATTAGGATTTTACATATTATATGTATGTGAGGTCCACGTAAGTCTATACAGAGATATTTTAGCATGAGGAAAACGCATAAGGCAAAATTATATGATGAAGTTAGCGTGAATCATAGAGAAGATACAAGACAAGGGTATTACTTCACATGGGGACATCAAGATCAAAGTAGTTGAAGATAAATCTGTTGGGAAAATATGCTCTTTAAAAGCATATGTGTTTATTTAATTGTAATAAACAATTTTTCTGATTAATAAAATAAATGAGGTATTTTATTCAAATATCTTAATTGCATTAATATTTGTATTAAAGTCCATTTAATCATATTATATGTATTTATGTGATCACCATGTGGATTCACAGAAGACATAAATACAAGTTATCTTATGATTAAATAAATTTAGTTCGCAGTTGATAAATAAAGTTGGGCACTTTATTTAGGTATAGACTGTAATAAATTCATGAAATGATTTGTCTTAATCATGTATGAATTTATTGATGTAGTGCGACTACATTGAACAGGATCACATATGAGATTTAATTAACTTTGTAATAACTGTCAGACTTATTAAATCTCATAGGCATTGATTTTACTGTAATCTTAATCTTGAGTTAATTATGATTTCATGATTGTAATTGTTATTCCATTTGAGTTACCAACGGGCACGACACATACTTGTTGTCAAGATTACCCGGTATCTTGGTGGGAGCAGTTATGAGTATTGGAGTTATGGATTAACAATATAGAATTTGTACAACACATCTCTTGATGGGTTTTCGGCACTTGATCATAGAATTCTCTGGCCAAAGTGAGTCAACATATTTAGTATGTTGAAAATGATCATTAGAGAAAACCAGTAAGTATCAAGGAACAAGATGTAATTATATTGATTGGACAGTTGAGATATCGATTTAATTAATGATATGGTACAAAGGATTGTGCAGTAAAGAAATCAATGTGGCTTGGGACGAATTATTATTCGAGCATACAATTATGGAGGTCAATTCCAATCTTTTAGTGGAGTAGATTTGGAATTAAATAATTAGGCTAGTTTAATTACATGCCTAATTGTTATAGCCACTATTGTATGTTCCCAAATGATCCCCGGGTTAGCTCATTTAATTGACTGCACCACTACTGGACTAATAAGCAAGATAACTAGCTATTTGGGTCAAAAGCCTAAATATATCATTTAGTGGGAGGCTCCATTTAATAAGCTTATGTGTAAGGGGCCTTATGTTATTTTACATGGTGGGTCCCCTACAAAATGAAAAGTAACGTGGGTTTTTATTTTTTGATTATTTGGAGCCTAGGGTTTTCACTAAAGGGTGATATAAAAGGCTTATTTTTCTCTAAAGAAAGAGAGAGAAGCCACTTTTACAGATCAGAGAAAAAGATTTTTCTCTCTATTGTTGAGAGAAAAATTTTCTCGTGCTAGTTGCTTTGGTAGTGATAAAGGCGCCCACACGTCAAGTGCAGATCGAACGGAAGATCATTGGTGACAGTTCGTGATCTAACAAGCGTGGTGGTGACGGATCGTGATCTAACAGGAGTGGTGGTGGCGGATCGTGATCTAGGAGCCTAAATCACTTCAGCGGAAAAAGCCAACTCGGATTTTCATGGTACGATTTCTAGAATACAAATTCTTATATATTATATGAGAGCGATCTTCAAAAGGTTTTATAAAAATTTTAAAAACCTAATTTTTCCCAACAGAATCAATCTCTACATAGAAGTTATCTATCGAATATTCCTTGAGATGGAAATTACAATTGGTGTGATCATTGAAGATTGAGATTAAATTGTTTTGATTTAAAGCGAATGATAAACAGATATTGAAGAGACAATATTGCTATACAATCATGAAGAGTTCTTTATATATCTCAAGGCTTTGGGAGTTATCAAGGGAAAAAGTTTTAGACTCTTCATTACACGTGATTCACCTGTCACTATATAAAGGTGAGTCATTCATATATTTTACTAAAAGGATTCTACTTCAGAGGCCACAACCTTGTGATCATTCTTTGATTTGGGAGACATTGTCTCTGGTCTTTTCAGAAGAAGGGGTCACATGTTCACAACAGAGGGATTTTACGAAGAGGTGACATACCATTGACTAAGAAGTCTTGCTCGGGAGAGGAAGCAAAAGACATGTGGTGCACACGAGGTGTTAACAGCTTGGTTATTATGACAAGGTGGCCACAATCACTAGAGGGTGTCTCATACTGTGTAAGATTTCAATAGTTTGTAATCTCTTAAACCTAGTGAATTATTTGATATCTAAATGTGACTCCATGGACGCAGGGATTTGAATCCCGAACCATGTAAAAATCCTCTTGTTTGTTTTATTTTTACACATTAATTTGTTTAATTCGCCTTTAATTAAACTCGGTAAACCTGCTAAAATTGGATTTGTCATACCATTTTTATTTCATTAATAATGTATGATTAATGCTAATACATAGAGTAATAATACTGGTCAATTTCTTTTTTATAAACTGAATTAATTAATCAAAAACATAAAAGAAAGGAATTATAACTGTCCAGAGGGGACATAATGAGTTTTATCCCTTAAAATTTGTGAGAAGTTAAAGTAGAAAAAAGAAAAAAGTATGAAGTTAAACCAAAAGAGGTAACCATATAAAATGATATTTTAGAAACTCATTGGCATCATGAGAAAGTAACTCCAAAATCTCTAAAGGCGGAGTCTGCCACCAAGTGAGAGAATCACAAATAAGACCGAAGTTAGTTAAATGATCAGCCACATAGTTAGTTTCTCAGAAGATATGAGAGAATCTAAACGCCATAGAATTGATGAGATTACAACAATTCAACCATCTGTTATGAATACCCCATGGAGGATTGAGCGAAGGATTGGAAGAAAGATGAATGACTAACATAGAGTCGCTTTCTAGCCAAAGACAATACCAACCCTTGTCATGAGCAAATTCAGTAGCTAACGTAGCTGCCATAATTTCAGCAAAGTAGGCAGTGTTAATGCCTAAAGAAAGACCAAAAGCACCTAAAAAGATCCCGTGTAATCTCAAAAAACACCACCACAAATTGAGCTACCTGGATTACCTTTAGATAAACCATCAATGAAGACATTCAAGAATGCAATAACACGAATTTTTAATATCAGATTACTACTAACCTACCATAAATTAAAAATAAAATAAATGAAACAAAGTATCCTTAATTCCAAAAACCAGACGGAAGATAAAAAAAAAATCAATGAAAACATTCTTAAAATTTCTTAAATAAATAAATAAAGATCATTTGAAGGCTTAAACAGCAAAATCGGACCAAAATCTGGCCGTATGTGTAACAAAGCCACAAATTCTATAGACTTTGTTCAAAATTTTACCCCACCCGTAAAAGATAGAGGGGGTGCACAAAACGAAAATTAATTTTTTTAATCTCTTAAACTCAAATGGTCAGTAAACTAAAACTGTTTGAAGAACTTGGAAACAGTATAAAATTTTGTTTTGAGAATCAATTTCATATTTAATCTAATTGAAACTTTTAATTCGAACATACCCACTCCTTGCTTCGACCGAGAATAATCATTAAACTTTTAAACCTCTTTATTTATTCTTCTTTTTGACAGAAATATCTAAAAAAAAATATTGATTTTGACTTTTGTGACGAATATATGTACTTTTATTTTCCTATTGTGAATAAAGCAGTTTCCCTTTTCTTGTTTTATTTTGATTCTCTTCATTTTGGGTTACATCAATAATGCCAGCCTATAATTGTTCTTCATGCCTGTTAAAAATTCAACAAGAATAGTATCAATTACTATTTTCAGGCTTTATCGGGCCCTTTGAATACGAATTCACCTGCAAAGAAAAAGACTATATTCTCAGGATTTTATCAGAGTCTTCTTTTTTTTTTCTTTTGCTTTTTGAAGAAGTTCTTCTTTGTTTGATAAGCAAACTATTTATTGATGGTATGTGACCTCAGACATTCGAGCATTCAAACAAGTGAGAGGAATCGATACAGAACCTTCTGCTTGTATGTGATATACTGGCCTTGAAATGACTGTTGGGACAGAATAACCTACCACTTCAATTTATTTATAAGTAATGTTATACTTGGTTATTTAGAAATATTTGGGATTTGTTTGAAATTTCTGTTAGAAGGCTCAAAAATAATTTTTAAAATTAAAAGTTAACTTTATTGTTTGATAAATTTTTTTAAAAATCACTTTTGATAAAATAATTGTATACTATATTACAGTTGATTTTGAAAAGCAAGGAGATAGTAGTTTTTCAAAATTTAATTTTGAGAATCAATTTTATGTTCAATATAATTTTGATAGATATCCCTACATATTTTACGTGAACCCAAAATTATCCTTAATTAGCTACGAAATAAATTAGTAATTTTAAGATCATTATTATTTCGATTTATTTTTTTTTCATGCACTCTTTTTACCGCAATTCTTCTTTGTCCTATTAACTATACCATCAAAACTTCTCTAGTACTGCAAAAAAAGATCACCACTTAGGTTAATATAGTAATATCCACTACAATTTAATACCCAGATAAGTTAATAAACTCTATTATATAATAATTTTACATAGTCCCAACTTGGGCTAAAGGTCTAAATTAATGATTTCCATAAACAACTAAGATAATATTTTTTCTTAAAATTCTTATGCAACTATGTAGTCTCATTCAAATCATAAATTTATAATTTGTTAAAATTAAAAATATAATTGTTATGATATTTAATTAAACAAAATTTGATTGTTGTGAAGAGAAGAGGATAAAAATGCTTCTCATCTCCAAATTCCAACAGCTTTCAACTTTAACCAATTCAACTTTAATTAATCAGTCAAAATATTATTCACCTTCTTTTCTTGTACCCTCAAAATGCAAAGCGCAGGTGGCTTGTTATTTGATCAATTCTGGCATCTCTTCTCCTATATAATAAATATCCGCAATATAAATCAAATTAGCAGAGCCAGATAGGAGCTAGTGAGTGATTAAGCGAACTGAAACGTTGAACAGCCAGCAAGGAATTAAAAGTAGAAATAAAAAATAATTTGATTACATGGTACTCTGTTATATTCAGCTGAACAATCTACTCTGACTGTTAAAACTCAATTTGTTTTTTGGGTTTCAGGTTCCAGCATACTCTCTGTTCAGCCCAGTCAAGCTATATATAGACACACACTTTCAGGATTCCAGTAAGTGCTTCTGCTTAAAACCCTTTTATGATTCACCCTTGCCATTGCTAAATCTCTGATTGATGTGAATTTAAACATGAAAATTTCTAAAACTTGTTTATAGAATTTGATGGTTGATGATGATCTTTTATCAAGTTTATATTTGCCGTCGTATCACTTAATTTTAAAGTTATGATAAATATATTTTCAATAAATTATTGTATTGGATCCTTGGTTACGCAGAGAACAAATTCGTAACTTGTTCTATTGAAGCTCGAAGCTAAGACCTGAGTCTTAGGAAAGTCGCTTTTACTACTGGAGCGACCTTAGCAATTAATTATTGTATTTGATCCTTGGTTACCAAGAGAATTTATTCGGAACTTGTTCTATTGAAGCTCGAACGTAAGACCTGAGTCCTAAGAAAGTGAGCTAGACCTTAGCTTCAATTCTCAGTTTTTTGTTCGATACATCATTATGTTCTGACTAGTATCATTCTGTCGATTCACGCATATGACACAATTTTACTCTGATCAATGTTGTTGGGTGACTTCACTATTCTGATAGATGTTCTGTCAAGTCCCATGGAAGTGAGATGAATCCATTATATATTTTGTCTTGTCCCTCCTAGTACTGAAAGTGCTAGTCTCTTGTCTGCCATCTGTACTTGATGTGTGTCATGATTGTATGGTTGTACCAGAAGCCCATACGAGCTCATAAGATGTATACTTTACTGAGATGATAATGAACATGAAATTAACAGGGAACATTTGCCCGAGGATATGGCGGCGTCGAAAGCGACAGAGGCGATGATTGGGACATTGATAGAGAAAGTGTTTTCTGCTTTGCTGACTCAAGCTCAGTACGCACTTGATTTTAAAGATCAGCTGGAGGCAATGAAGACAAAGCTTGAGCTAATGACAGCCTTCATCTCCTGCACTGGTAAGCAGAAAACTCGGGGGGAGTTCATGCAGAAGATCTTGCCTAACCTGAGAAAAATAATTTATGAAGCTGATGACATAATGACGGATTGCCAAATTAGAGATGAATATCGGAAAGATGGGTTTTGCCACAGGTTCTCACTTCGTGACTTGTTTTTCATATACCAAACAGGCAAGGATTTGAAGCATATCAATTCACGGATTGAGAAAATGGAGTCTAGCTTGGGGGTGTATGGAAGAGCAGAACAGCCAATCATCCAGCAGGGGCCTAATAATTCATCATACCAAATATTTAAATATTCCCCAGAGGACCAGGAACCATCTGAAATAATCGGTTTGGAGAAGGACTTGGAAAAGATTAAAGGGTGGATCCTTAGCAGTAATGAGAAGCTTCAGCAAATCGGTATTGTGGGTATGGGTGGTTTAGGCAAAACCACCATTGCCCAAAAGATATTCAATGATAGAGAGATGGTTGCATACTTTGAGAAGAGGATATGGGTGCCAGTTTCTCAGAATTTCAGCGAGGAACGAGTCATGAGGGCCATGTTGAAACAGCTGGGAGAGGATGAATCGGGAATTGAAGAAAGTCATTTGCTGCACAAAATTCAACAGAGGCTCAGTGACAAGACCTGTCTCATTGTAATGGATGATGTGTGGAGAATGAATCTAGATTGGTGGAAGAATTTATATCCGACTGAAAAAAGATGCTTCGTTATCATCACATCTAGAAATGAAACCGTTGTCAACAGTATGGGAGTTGATGAGTCAAGAATTCATCGCCCAAAAATTTTAAATGAAGAGGAGAGTTGGTCATTACTATGCAAGCATGCATTTTTAACGAGCAAGGGAAAATGCCCCAATAAGGAGTTTGAAAAAAAAGGTAGAGAGATCTTGAAGAAATGCGGGGGACTACCGCTGGCAATCAAGACAATAGGAGGCTTGCTTGCTCCAAAAGTCCATTCCCTTAGTGAGTGGAATAAAATCAATGATGATTTTCATGTGTATTTGACAACCGAAAGAGAGAACAATTCGGTGGTGGCTTCTCTCCGACTGAGCTATGATGAACTCCCCACACATCTAAAGCAGTGCCTCTTGTGTTTCTCTGTTTATCCCGACGACTTTGAGATAAGTGGTGAACAGATGGTACATTGGTGGGTGGGAGAAGGACTCATCCGGGGCAGGGACAATCGGACTGCTACGGAATTAGGCTTTGATTATCTTTCGGACCTAGTGAGCAGATGCTTGGTTGAAGTTGTGCATCGAAGAGGCTATGATGGCAGGGTCTATAGTTGCAAGATGCACGATCTGGTCAGGGATATGACCATTCAGATTGCAAAAGATGAGGCTTTTTGCAGCTTTGATGAACAAGGCAGGCAGAAATTGACACAAGACTCGCGATGGTTCGGTTTCAACAGTGACATGGATCCAAAATCCCTGAAAAAAAGTTCAAGGCTCAGGGCATTGATACTGCAATCAAGCACTCCAGTTTCCCTTTCGAATGTGAAATCGCTCATGTCACTGAGACTGCTGGATTTCTCATACTGTAAGCTTGATCGAATTAATGTTGAGGATCTATTGGATAAGATCTCTTCACTTAAACGCCTTGCATGTCTCAACTTAAGCGGAGTTGCAGGAAATATTGAGCTCCCATCTTCAATTCAAAAGCTTCGTAATCTCCAAATACTTGTTCTGAGGAGGTGCACCAAACTACATCCATCAATTACTAGTTTGAAGAAGTTGATCATCTTGGACCTCGGATCTTGTCCTCTCCAGTATCTACCTCATGGACTCGAGAAGCTAATTTATCTCCAGGAGCTGTCTGGATTTCGGGTGGCGAGTCAGTCTAACACACAAGGCTGTCGACTTAACGCCCTGCTGGGACTGAAGCAGCTAAGAGTTCTACGAATGTCCATAAATAATGAGAGTGAAATCTCGGAAGATGAATGGAATGTCTTATCACAGCTCGAGAAACTCAAAGTTTTAGCTATTGATGCAGAGGATTGTAAAGAAAAACATGTATCACAGATGTTGGATAGGCTTTTGCCTCCTCCGAGCCTTCAGGAGCTTTACCTCAGGCGATACCGCCACGAAATTCTGCCAAAATGGATTAATCTTAAGCACCTCTCAAGCCTGCAATATCTCTGTCTTGAGGATGGAGACATCAGCAACTTCGAAATCAGTTCTGAATCTGATCAGGATAGCAATGGCACCACATGGGTCCTTGAGGGTCTATGTTTAAAGTTTATGCCAAACTTAATTCTTGATTGGAATGTTTTGCTCAAGGATATGCCTATACTACGTTATGCAGAGGTTAGTCGTTGCTTCAATCTGAAAAATTCCCCTTTTCCTCTTGACAAGCCGGCTGTCTGGAAGAAGAATCAAGATTGAGAAATCAGAATGTATGGTACACTGCTACTTTCATTAATTATACTAGCCACTTATGATAAAATAAGAGCATGACATGTATTATTGTTGCATCTTCTTGAGGTATGTATTCAATTTGTCTGTTACTCGAGTGTGATGAATATTTGAACTTGGCCAGTGTTACTGTATTAAGTTTTCAATGATATTAGACATCCCAACATTTGAATCTCAACTTAAATCCAAATACCATTTATTTATTAGATAATATAATTCATAACTTCTAAAATTATTTAACTATCATTCAATAAATTATTTAACTATCATTCAATAGATGAACATTATATCAGTGTTATATTAGTTGAAACTTAAATTAAGACTTGAATATTGGGATACCAAACTTTCCTCTTGACCTTTTTCATTTTTTTATTCTTTTAAATCATTGTGCAAATGAAAAAAAAAAAAAACCCTCAAACTACTTGCAAGTTACATATATTATCAAAATTCAAAAAAACATCACCAACCAAACAAGAGATAAAATCATAAACTATGTAATACTCCATGAAGAGACCAAGCAAAACTCATATGAAGTACTGCAAAGGCCACACATAATAATAGGATTTAAATTCAATATTGAATTGAACTTTTTGCTAAAGTTTTAGAAATATAATTGGTAGTTATTAGATAAGAATATAAAACTAGTTAAATCTTAGCCAAATATTAATGTACATGTATTTGTGATAGAAGATTATGAATAATTGAGCACACATGAGTTCATGTTTTTGTCTTTTAATGTCATTTATAATTTTCCATTGAGGTTACAATTGTAAATTTAAAAGAGGGGTTTTTATCAAGATTTTGAGTGCACGCAAAGCAAAGCTAAAGAGGGGCTTTTTTTTTTTACTTAATGGCTTAATTAACTTAAATTCAATCAATTAAGTCATTAAGTCCGATTGTTTTTTCAACTTAACGAAAATTTTTAGTCATTAAATCATTAAGTTATTAAACCAATTTTTTTAGTTTTTTGCTTCTAAAAAGTCTTAATGATAATTATTAAAAAATATTCTCCAAAATATCCCAATTTAATTAATCGATTTTCTTCCTTACTTGAATAAAATTTAATAATTAACATTATTATCTATCTCTATAACTTGTGTTGATGTAATGATAGACTATTATTATTTTATATTTTTATTTTCTTCAAATTAGCATTATTATCTTCATATTTTTTATGAACCATATAAAAACATCGTAAATTACAATAAAATCAATTAACATGTACTAATTAAGAATATTAAAGAATTGTATTCAATTGAGTATGATTTTCTGTGTTCATAATATATTATTTTATTTGTTTCTTTAATATGTGTGATTATTTGTGTCACATTTATAAGGGCACAAATGCAAAAATAATAGTTTTTAGATTTTTTAAGTTAAAAAATATTTTAACACTTATTTTTAACAATTTTAAAAATATAATATTTAAATTCAGACATTCAACTTTATTTACAATTCAAACTACTTCAAGTATATTCAAATATTAAAAAAAAACCACCGAATTGTTAAAGATGTCCACTTCTCTCGAAAGGTATTGGGGGTGTTGAATTTGATTGGTAGCTAAAAAACTGCCTTTTTTCCTTTTTTTTTTCTTCATAGGAAAAGTAAGCAAATAAAAGATGGAATGAAGGTGCTAAAGACTGCCACACAAGATATTGATTAGCCTGATTAGGCTGATTTCAATTTCATGCTACGGCAGGCTGCATCCCTTCCCATTATTAGTTATTATTAGGCTTTAGCATGCTATGTTTATTCCCTACTATAACTTTGTTTAAGCATATTATTATTAGCACCATCTCTTTATAAAGTAAGGGAAGAAGAATCAATTCTCCGCTCACTTTTAGAGTACTGATTTTTACCTATCATTTTTCTTTATTTTGCATTAGAATTTCATTTGATAGGATAGAGAATTTGGGTTTGTTCTTCAAGGATTAGGATTCTCTCCTTTTTTTTTTTCAATCTCTTTTAATTTCTCGTAGTCCTTCAATATTTATAGATTTATTTCTAATAAAGTGAAAAAAAAATTGGCTTGATTGTCAATATCAAATTTTAAAATTCAATCTTAACCACTTATTTCACTTGAAAATATTAGGGGGAAAAATATTAAAAGAGGATCTTTGTCCGTTCTTAAAAGTCAAATTAAAACTCATGATGATGGTGTTGTAGGATACTTACTACTATATTAAACAAGTCTTTTTATTAGAAGGATAATTACAAACTAGAATTTAGTATTGTTTTTTTTTTAATGCAAAATGTATATTTAAATTAATATAGCATATGATGAGTCATGCTTAATTACTGACATTCATATTTTAAAATTATCAAGATGGAGTTGAAAGATTAAAAAAGAAAAAGAAGATACAAACTTCGATACACTAAAGACAAGAATAGTGCATTCTAGTTCCTATTTTTCTTATCTTTTAATTCTGTATTTTAAATTCATCTGAACATCTGAACCTAAGCACCAGGCTACATATTAGATTATAAACTGAAACTTTTCAAATGATTACTAATATTACTATTTTCATTGTTACCGAGTGTTAAGCATTCCACTCTACCCATGTACGTATTTGAACAGGAATATTCATAATACTAGTTAGCATAAAATTCTATTTAAAAATAAATAAATAAAAATAAACTAAAAAGAATCAGAGAGATTAACCAAAAAAAAAAAAAACCAAAACATGTCACAAGGCAGGATGAAGATGAACAAGTTCAACAGTGGTTGACTTAGAACTCTTTTGAAGGCCCAATTTTATAAGTGGGCTACGTAAGGTATTTGATCCATGAAGACCACTCCTATGAGCTTTTTTTAAGCTCGACCCTGACATCATTCACATGCCCCTTTATCTTCAAGTCAATTCTACAAATAAGTAATTTTTTTTTTATTACATAACTCCCGCTTCTTTTATTATACACCCACCCTACATTTTTTTTATTAAAGAAGAGCTCACGAAGAGCTAATGCAACACTAAACGGGAGTGTGCAATCTCATAAGTATCATTACATAGTAAACCAAAGATAGCAAGGGGAGGAGACCACCCTACATTCTTTAATTTCATATTAAATAATTTAATTTATATGGTCTCCATATCGTATATTAAATTAAATGAGGCCACTAAAGAATTCGAACATGAACGACTAGTGATGACAAATGCTAATGATTGATGCACAAGAGATGGAAAATTCTCATTTTTAACACTTATCATCAAAATAGAGGCGTTTGGTGTGAATCTCTCCTCTCATTTGCATCACCAATGGCATCCTCATTGTGCTTTGATCCATTCTTTTCACGAAAATGACGACATATATAGTTTAGGGTTTTTAAAAATATATTTCATTTACTTGAGATATTATTCAATGTAAGTGAAACAAAAACTTGTGAGTGCTTAGTTGTTTGATTTGTAAAATTTTTTATGATAGTATGTATTAAAGTATGAGGTTCCAATCTCGTTCGTATTAGTGTGAAAGAAGTCGGATTATCATCATATTACTTAAAGAATATATATGTATAATAAAGAGATGAAAATGGATGTAATAAAAAAAATTATTTGGTGGGTAATTTGTTACTAATTGAGATTCACTAAATAACAAAGTACACATAAATAGAAATAAAAACACAAAATATAGAGATATTCAACCCATTCAAGCATGCTGTTTTTACTTTTATTATATTCATTTTCAAGTATAAAAATATGGAGTATAAAACCCTTCTTTATAGGCATGGACAGGGGTGGACAAAAAAAAATCGATGCCCACTAAAAGACCAAACGGCACCAATGATTCAATTTGATGTGGTTTGGTTATAAAAATCAATAAAAATCGACCAATTCATATTAAATGTGTGTTTATTTGTAGGATTGATGAATAACAACTAAAATGAGAATAATTGATAGCGTTTATTTGTTAAAGTAGAAGTGAAAATGAGAATGAGATATATAAGGCTCATATGTTTTTTGAATTAACTATTAAGAAATGTCGAGAATCAAGTTTTCTTTCCTTAAACTTTTATTTCACCCCAATTAAATTTTTATAATTTTTAAATTACCCTAATTAATTTTTGACACTTGCAAATAGGTCCTAAATTATTTATCATTAGTAATACAATAATAATAGTACTAGTAGTAGTAGTAGTAAAAATAATATATCATTGTCGTCATTATTATTATTATTGTTGTTTTTATTATTATTATTATTATTATTATTACTATTATTATTATTATTATTATTAACACTAATTATATTGAATGATAATAATCATAATCACAATTATTATAATAAATAATGAAAATAATCAACTTAGGTTATTTTAGTAACTTGTAATAATCTATTTTGATTTCAAGACAAAATAAACAGATTAATAGTAATACAACTCATTTTGATTCCAATTCGTATAAGTAAAGTAAAAAATTTATTCTGATTATAAATTAACATTATGATTCCATCCATTCCAATTAAGAATTAGTAAACGTAACATTAAAAAAAATCACAAAATACAAATGAATGAACTTTAAAAAACCAAAAAAAAAAGAATCAAATTATGGATTAATTCTAAATCAAACCAACACCGTGTCCATCCGACATAGGAAAATTAATTTCTTTTGATTTTGTGGAAATAGCATTTTCCATTGCCCAAAAATTTTCAAATAGTTTTGGTGGCTTAAAGATAATTTATTTGTCGGGTTACGAGATGGGACGAGGACAAAGAGCCACTTTGGGATTGCAATTGTTAATTAAAAAAGTTGCTTTTACTGTACGGATGCAATAAGCAATTAATTAAAAAAGTTGCTTGGTGTTTAGTAAGTTGCGTTGCCTCAGTTGCTGTAAATTTTAAAAGTAATGTACGTGTGTTTGCTTAATTTTATTATAAATGTATTGTTTTATTATATAATAACCAAAACATACGTAAGTTTAAATCACCTTTTATTTTTTTATTATATTTAATGATGTTTAGACATAGCTTTTTTTTAAAAACAAACACGTAAAATGACATAAACTGAAAAAAATAATAAATTTATTATATAAAATATGATAAAAATTCAGACTAATACGTAATCTAGATAAAAAAAAAGTAATATACATTACATTAATATTAAACATGATGTAATAAACACCGAAAAAATATAAATAGATTGAATATTAAAAACCATGTTTATGAAATTAATTTTAAAAGTTATGGTTAATTCATGTGAAATTGTTCAAAGTTCAAAAAAATTTACATAATTATATGCGAACTTTTTTTAATTTTATAATAGGAAATACAAGTAAAATATAAAAAATATGAACTTATTAGATTAAAACTTTGATACTAGAGAGAATATACACTAGTTGTAGCTGTAATTTAATTGTGGTAGTAATATGATATCTAACCGCTTAATATTATGGTGTATGAAAAAATAAGATATAATTATTTTTTAAAAATATTAAGATTATAATAAAAAAATTTTAAATGTATAATAGATGATTTAATAAAATGTTATGAAAAATAATTCTCTACAAAAACAAATAGCTACTATCAAAATTTAAAAAAATAATTAAAATAAACAGTTTTTATAAAATTTACCAAATACAAATTTTATCATAAATTATAAAATAAACATTTTATTCAATTTCAATTTCCACATCAAACGGGGCTAAATTTAAATTTGTATCCTATTTTCAACTTTGGGACGTGGATCCGGCCGGAGCACTGTTTGCGTCACTGAAACTGCAACAATAGATTTCATTCTCAGCAAAAGAGGAAAAAGGAAAAAAAACGAATAAAATTTAAATCACAGTTTTGAGTTTTCCACCCAGAAAAATTAAAATTCGCGAGAAAATGATGGTCCGGTACAAGATGTACAATTCATTTGGTTTCAAAAGTTTGGCGGCGATGCTGTTGCTTTTGATTCTCTCCAGTTCGACTTCGCACAGAGCTTCAGCTGAGACAACTATGCACACTAACAATTGGGCTGTCTTGGTTTGCACTTCTCGCTTCTGGTAACTAAATCACCTTCATTTTTATTTTATTTCATTTTATTTTATTTTCAGTTTTTATATTTTTTCCCAATTTTGATTTAATTTTTGGAAGAATTCAAGCTTTCCCGTTTCATTATAAATTATACCCCATTTTTAACAATGTTGATGAAGAACAATACCCATGGTCCAATTTCTCTTTCTTGTGATTGTAATTTCTGAGTTTCAGCTAATATTACTGCATTATTGTTGATGAGCTTGATTCTTCAAGCTTCTATTGCTTGGATTCATAAACTTCTATTGCCACGTCAAATGGCATTGTTTTGATGGACTAAAAACCGATTCCATGTCCTTGCCAATGGAATTAATCACTGAATTGGTTTGTTCAGGTTCAATTATCGACATATGGCTAATACATTATCCTTGTATAGGTAAGCGATTAGCTTGGTGTTTTCGCATCGTCTTGTGAAGTAATTTGCTTTTCTCTTCCCTCCTCTTTTCATTTGTAGACTGTGCACTTTAGCTTGATTTTTCAGAACAGTTAAGCGGCTAGGAATACCCGATGAGAGGATAATACTTATGCTGGCAGATGACATGGCTTGTAATGCTAGAAACAAGTATCCTGCACAAGTTTTCAATAACGAGAACCACAAACTTAATTTGTATGGAGATAATGTCGAGGTTGGTACTGTGTTCTCCAGACACTCTGCTTAGGTCTTTAGGTTTTGAAAGGGGGTGCCGTCTCCTTATAAGTCTTTCAATGAACACCTTATGGAGACAGTCAATCAAGAATTTAAATTTAAGGGTGTATAATTACTGAACATGCCTTGCTTCTAGGAAATTAAAGTTTAGCAGATCCTCATTTTACTAAACTTCAATCACTCAGGTAGACTATCGTGGTTATGAAGTGACAGTTGAAAACTTTTTAAGAGTTTTGACCGGGCGTCACGAGGCTGCTGTTCCTAGATCAAAGCGTCTTTTAAGTGATGAAGGAAGCCATATTCTTCTATACATGACTGGGCATGGGGGAGATGAATTTTTAAAATTTCAGGACTCAGAAGAGCTCCAAAGTCATGATCTAGCAGATGCAGTGAAGCAAATGAAAGAAAAGCACAGGTAAGATTGTATTCTGCTTTCATGCCTGTTGCCTTTAACAATAACATTCAACCATAAGAATGAAAGTAAAAGGGTTTATAGACTTGTAGTTCTCCATTTTGGATGGTTTATGGATGAAACATATTTATTTCTCAATGGAAAATACCCGTGAAATGCTAATCGTTTATGGTAGATTTTGGCGCCGCTGACATTTATGCATTAATGATCCTGCTTAATAATGAGCTTGTGTGTCTTACCACAAAACTAGATTCAAGGAGTTGTTGATAATGGTGGACACTTGCCAAGCTGCCACACTCTTCTCTCAGGTTAGTATGGTGTGTCTAAATGGGTTGTACTTTTCACAAATATTAGACTAGTTAGTTCTAGTGATTATTAGACTTTACTTTTCTGCAGTATTATTTTTAAACTAGAGAAACATGCACTTGGTAGTGCGAAGAAAAATCTTTAACTATGTTGCTCGGTTCGAATGGTTAAATTACGAATCACTTTATAGCTGCTCTTTTATTGGTGACTACTCATAATTAGTTAAGAATCAAATGTCATTATACTCAAGCAGTTATCTGTTTCATTGGTGGGCCAACACACCTGCTCTGCCGCATGAAATCCCCAAAAGTTTGTTCATGATATGTTTACAATTGTTGTGCACCTCAGCTTTTGTGAGATGCCTCTTTGTTTAGATATCTGGTCACTATCATCTAAGTTTTGAGTTTAGTAACAAGCTTCTGAATCAAATTTGGATCCATTGACTTGACTTTCTGAGTCTTTTAACTTAGCATACATTCAAAAAGTTGATTTACCTAACCAGTGATTTTGATGCTGAAGGAAACACCTTTTTTAAATTGTGCAGCTTCATTCTCTAGGTGTTTTGGCAATTGGAAGTAGCATGAAAGGGGAGAACTCATATTCTCATCACTTGGACTCTGATGTAAGTGTTAAGATGATAGAATTTTCTTGTTTACCAATCCTTTAAACATATAAGACCTAGGATACCTTGCTTTTGAAGTTTCAATCTTTTATTTTGCTTCTACAATTGCGGTTATTACACATGAACATCTCTTATTAACTTCAGGTTGGAGTATCTGTCGTGGATCGTTTCACATTTTATACCCTCGCTTTCTTTGAAAAGCTGAATATGTATGACAATGCGTCATTGAGCAGGTACACGAAAATAGGACTTTATGCTTGTTATACGAGTAGTATATTAGAGTCTCTGTCACATAAGCTTGAATACCAATATAAGTTTTATAACCTGATCCCAGCCAACCATCACCAGATCCAGCTGGGGCTTCCCAGAAACTAGGTATTTTCCTGGCTTGGGTACACTTTAGTCATAACCCATCAGTAAGGCTTCTTATGGGATTGTGGTGTTGAGGCTTTGAAGCCACAACTTCTGTGAAATGGAAGCACTAGCTGTCTAGTAAAACTAAATGAGTGTTTGGTAATCAAAGCTTTGAAGTTTGTTAAAGGTAAGTTAGTGAGGGTAATAATTTTTTATAAAACAACTATGGGTAAACTTAGCTTAGCTTCCAAAATGAAGCTGAAAGTGTTTTACTAAACACTTTCGCAGCTTTGCTTTGGAAGCACAGCCATGAGACAGCAGTACCGAATGGAGCCTAAGACCCTGAGCTGGCCCAGGATTTTGCCCATCCCTGTCTAGAGCACATCTGTGAATTTTCATATTTCTTCAAGGTTAGCTTCAGCATTATCTGTTTTGATGGTTGTTTTGCAGTCTTTTCACTTCTTACAATCCAACTCTGTTGATGTCAACTGCATATTACCGAACAGATCTATACCAAAGAAAATTGGAGGAGGTATGGAAGTTCTGGGCTCTTCTCCGGTCCTTTTCATATTTCCATTCTAACTGCTTTGCTCTGCTCTTTTTTTTAATTCTTTATGGTTTGTTTAGGTGAAGTTTGTGCTCATTTTTCACATGCACAAGCTGCATACATCTTATGCTCATGTTTAATTATGCATAGATGTTGTTTCGTCAAACCCATTCAGCTCAGTGTTTGCTTGGCTGAATGATGTGGAGGGGCTATAGGTCTATATTAAACTTATTTATAGATAATTGAGAATGTTTACCACTGCCATGATAAATATTACTAATTTCAAAGCAAACTATGACCACTTTTTGAGGTGAATCACCTCTATGCTTTACATTTATTGATTAGTATTGAAGTAGATGCTACAGTTTTATTCAAAATTTTTGTTGGGGATGAAATAACTTCTGAGTTTTGACTAAGCATTTGCCCTTCTTTCTATCTTTCTTTGTGTAGGTACCTGTGACAAACTTCTTTGGCTCCGTCATGGAAACAATACATACTGACTCTGCCTACAGAACCACTTTTTCAAGGAAAACTTCTGAAACAATAATGCCTTTGCAACAATCAGTCGAGCATGATGAGAGTAAACAATTGATAAATTCAAATGTCCAGGATCAAACCAGTGACACAAAAATTGAGGTGACTTTGCATGTTCCCTTTAAAAGCCAATTATTTACCTTCGTCATGTACAATTGTATTAACAAGAGGAGCACAATTGCAGGATAAAGAGTGCCCTTTTGCACGTAGGTGGAATGCTTTTCAGGACAAGTTGGAAAAATTTGAACGTATTGATTCCTTGGTGAACTATGGCTTGATAATAATGTTTCCTTTATTGTTGATTTCCACACGGTTATCGCGGTCAAGGTTGAAGCAAATTTCTCACTCTGATTTCTTCCATGTTAACCTGTACATGTATGATGTATCTGCATTCAGGATGATGCCTCAGCTTAGTCATGATCACTTGTGTGTGGAACTTTCCCTGTTATATTCTTTTTCACACTCGGTCATCCAGTGATGAACCATATTAGTTTGTAATCAGACAGGCCGAAACAAAGGAAGATTCTCCCAGTAATTTTGACTGAAAATTTGTTTGACTGCCATGACTATATTTGGCACTCGGTGTCTTTTTTTTTTTAAAAAAAAGAGATTTCTATTAATTCTGAGAAGATAACAGATACATAACTTATAGAGGGTAGGAACCCTTCCATACAACAGTTTTGCATTTCTGTAAAGCTAATTTATCTAGAGAATGGGCAATGGCATTACAAGATCTATGAGTATACACACAACTAACATGATCGAAACTTTCCTTTAATTTTTGAATTTCCGATACCACCCAAAAGATCTCGGATCTGCTGCCCTACCTGTTGTTTACTAAGCTAACTACTTGCGAATCTGACTCCACAATTAAATCTTTCACAAGAGCTTCTTTCGCCACCTGCATGCCCCATTCTATAGCTTCTGCCTCAGCATAAGAGATATTTCCATGGAATTTTGAAACTTTGATTGCAGCTGTTGTAACTTGCCCTGCTTCATCTCTAATAATAGCCCCCAGCCCCCAGCCCAGCAAGATTCTTTTCTGAGTTGGTAGCTACATCAGTGTTGACCTTAACAAAACCTTCTTGAGGGGAATTCCACCCCTGTTGAGCCACTTTCTGTTGATTTCCATGGCTTACATCAGTTGAAGGCAACACCCTCTTGTAGGCCTCCATCACAGCTTCAGCTTTAGCCACAACAATCTGGGGATTCTCTCACTTACCTTTGAACAGCCATTGGTTCCTTGAATTCCACTTCGCCCAGAGAATCGCGGCAAACAAATCTACATCAACTTTGCTTCTCATTCTTTTCACGCCATGCAACAAGCTCAAAATATCCTGCCCAGGGGCTGCCTGAATATCATTATCAAAATGGGATAGCCGCCAAACCTTCTTGGCGGCTTTACAATCAACTAAGACATGAACCACATTCTCTATCCCCATTTTACACATCTAGCAGGTAGGCTCTTGGACAATCTTCCTCTTCCACAAATTCTCAGCTAACGGGAGTAAGTTTTTGGCTGCTCTCCAAACAAATATTCTTATCTTCTTCGGCAGAGCAAGAGACCAAATGATATTCCACTCATTTTTCGAAGACTCCGAGCTTGAAGGCATGGTTGGAAATCTAATTTTCAGGGCTGTGTGGTAACCGCTTTTGACAGTATATTGGCCACTCTTCCCATAATGCCAAATGAGTTCATCCTCCCTTGGTCGTTTCGGCAGCGGAATTTGGGTTATTACATCAGCATCCATCTTATCAAAATGCATGTAAATCAGATTCTCATCCCAACAGTTCTCACCATTGATTAACTCGGTATCTTGGTTAGCTGTTGATGTGTACATTTTTATTTTCTTTACTGAGCTTTGCATTCCTTCAGAATTGAATGGTTATCCATGTCTGAGATTCACTGTCTCAATGTGTGGCATTTTTGCAATTGGGGCCGATGTCAAATTAATGGATTGATAATTCACCATGGAATTGAAACTTTCGTAACTCTGAAAGTTTTGCGTTTGCTTGGGACCAAAATTCAAGAGCTTGGGAGATAAGTCATATTGGACATAGAATGTTGTTTAAATTTAAACCAGTAAAAAAACATGATGTTATCGTATATAAACAAATTAATATAAATAATGTAGTATTATTTAAATAGGAATAATTCAGTGAGTAACTTCGCCAACCATATTAAGGGTGTGTTTGGGATTGCAGTTAGCGGTGTTTGTAGTTTTAAGCTTATGACATTATGTGTTTAAAACATTAAGCCATGTCTTAAAAGCATGTTGATATGATTTTTAAACATATAATGAAAAATTTATTATATCTTTAATAATTTTATCAAAATTTATATTTATTATATATTACTTAATTTTTGTTTTATAATTCTGATTTTTTTTTTAATGGCTTTTGTTTTTATATTCAGTGTTTGGTGCATTTTTGTTTTATTTAAAAGTTACAGCACTTTAATTCCAAACGCACCCTAATTACATTTAACGCATAATTTTATGACACCATATGAATGATTTCATATGTTTAAAACCATAGGCTAAACAAATAACGTCATCGACAGTTTCATTTAGCATAACGTGTGTATAATGCGTTAAAGAGTCAAATCAAGATGATGAAAATGAACTTTTTTTAAATATTTTAATTATTTATTTTCTTTTTATTGAGTCTAATGGGTAGGGTCGGGTTATTTACAAATAATTCAATGAACAATTTCGCCAATTATATAGTGAGCACAATTACATCGGAAACACAATTTTATAGTACTTTATGAACAGTACATAAACAGTGAATAAACCAAATAACATTTTCAACAGGGTCACTCGGCCTTATCATGTGTAACAGAGCTAAAAAATCGGTTAACACATAAAGAATGAACTAGGGTTGGCGATTTGGATGTGATAGAATTTACCAATCCATCCGTATATCTGAAATGGGATGAAAAAAACGTCATCCCGTCCTTATATTTTTAGGACAAAATATGTTAAATCGTCACAGAGATGGGATCTGCGAATCATCACGATTGAAAAAATTTTAAATTCTTAATTGGTAATGAGGCGAGATGGGACAGAATTTATCAATCTCGCTCGTGTCATATATAATTGGAATAAAATGTCACTCTCCAAATTTTTATAGGATAAAATATGTTTAAATCTTGTCACAGAATAGAATGAGATCGCGTGATCCGTCTCGAATGGAATGGGATCTCGAGAATCTATCATCGAAAAATTATCATCCTTAGAATGAACTTGTTATTTTTATTGATTGCTTTCTCTTTAGTCATGTAAGTTTAGTGGGTTGGGTTGGGTTTGGTTTCTTTAGGCTAGAATAGAGGCGTGTCCATTGTGGAGAGTTTCATTTGGGGTTAATTAAAATTAAATTAACAATTACAAGTGTGCAATGAAATTAACCCATCTAATTTTCTGTGATTTTTCCTCTCTTTTTCTTTTCTTTTGGATTTTCATTGTCTGAACAGTACAGTGATACCATCAAGCAACAAAAGAAGAGCACAGGAAGAGATTAGAGAGCAGATGATGATGCGATACAAAAGAGTTAACACTAATGTATGCATAATGCAGCTGATCCACTTGATGATAATCACCATATCTGCTGAAATCTTCAACCACCCACTTAATCTTTTTGCAGGAAAAAGAAGCCAAAAAGGAAGCTTTCAGGAAGTACTTAGATTCTAGTGGCGTTCTTGATGCTCTCTCACCAAAGGTTTCCATTCCTCTCTTTCATCTTCTCTTTTTTCGTTTTATTATTTTTTTATTTTTATTTCAACTGAATTTTAATTTCTGTTTCATTTTGTTGTTGTTGTTGTTGCTTCCAGTTCTTGTTGCATTGTATGAGCAAAATGACAAGCCTTCTTCTGCTCTTGAGTAAGTTCATGTAATTCTTTTCTTCTTTCAAATGGGATCATTTAATTGGCTGAAAAATTGGGTTTTCCTATTTTGTTTATTTATTTTGGTGGGCAGGTTTGTTCAACAGAAATTAGGAGCTCCTAGTGTCTCTGAATATGAGAAGCTGCAAGCTGAAATGTCAGATTTGCAATTGAAATATAATGAGCTTTTGGCTGCACATCAAGAAAATTGCAAAGAGGTGATTTTTTATTTTTGGATATGTTGATATGAAGAAAACTTCATCTGTTAAATCAAATGTGTGGTATTGTTTGGGTCACTGCTGTTGGTGGAATGAAACTAAATGCCCATTTGCTGCATTGTATATGTGCCATTTGATTAAAGATCGAAAGAAAGTTAAATAAAACATGAGCTTCAAATACTTTATTTTTTTCATTTCAGCTTTTCCTCTGTACTGATTTTGTTGCATAATATAGACATATGAGACAGAGATCTGAGTCTAATTTTTTGGGGATTAGGTTGAGCTTGCTAATAGATTGCTTAAATGTACTTTGAGCTCATCTCATCGCTGCTGCTTATCAGGCTTTAGCTGTGTTAAACACATCATCTTTACTGTAAAATAAGTGCTATTGTCCCAGTGTGGGGCCTGTTTATTCATTTTTCCTATTCGATTGTGATTTTGAAGATCGTTTCCTCCTCGATCACCTTATGATTCTTAGCTATTTGTCAGTAACATTTCTAGTGTTAGTTGTTGGCTTCCTGCCTAACAAAAAAACATTGATCTATGTTTCCTACATATTTGTTGATCATGTGACAAAAGGATAGAATTAGCAGATTCTTCTGGCTGCCCCTTGTGACTTCAGTATTCTTGCACGAAAAATGTAATGACACACTCTGGTCATTGTTGGAAAACTTCCAACTGCTAGAGGAAATCCATAACAGAGTCAGCATTTTGGAGCTCCAAAAATGTTTGCCTTTTTAATGTAATTCACCAAATTACTTTGGTCATTCATTTTTTTCCCTTTCTTTCTCCATTTTAGATGTATTGTATCAATCATCCTTTGGCATGGCCAGAGACAGCAAAAAATGGTTTTATTCAAACACTTCATTATAATAAATTCATGCTAGATAACGTCTGAAGTTTTCATATAAAGGGAAATAGATGCCAGAAGAGACAGAATCATCTCATCTTCCAGTCTAGTTTTATTCTTTCAACTTTATTTTTTTTCTTCTTTTTTCCCCCTTCATTGTCCTGTCTGTGTAGTACTGAAATCCAGTGTAGATATCCTATGTGATGATTCACCCAGAACTTACTAACCTGAATAATTTTCCTTCTTCTTCTTCCAATGTTTTTTTTTCCCAATGAGCATAATGTTAAGCAAACATTTATATACTTTTGCCAAGAAACTAAAGCATGTAGATTTAAGGCGTCACGGTAATATTTAGTGCTGCTTCTCACCCTTTTTGGTTGTATTTACACAAACTATTACTGTCTTTGCCGAAACACTTCAATTTATTATTCATGGTGTTAAAAAATAATAATAAAAATAATACATATGTAACTTGAGTTGCCTGACTATTTTCTGTCTCAGTTAGAGGAACTTAAGAATTCACAGAAAATGGCATCTACCGAAGAGAATAATGATGCTGAGGCACCAAAGGATGAGCCCTAGAGGTCCTTCTGAAGAACTCGTGTTTTATAATGTTATAATAGCTTGATATTTTTTTTTATGAAAAATATGAAATATCAAACGATTGTTCCCAGATTGTTGTACCCACTGAATAGAGTGTGTATTAGAACTTCTGAATGTATATTGGTGTTTCTTCAACATTAACGGATCATTTGTTGAGTTTATGCTATTGCATCTGTAATAATATGTTATGTTAATACATATGCTTACAATTGGTATGTTATTCTTTGCATATCTGTGGTACACACAAACACACAAAGGAAAAGCAGAATGCGAGTCACAAAAGGATTACACTTCAATAATTTACAATTTCAGAGAGCATCGTGCATAACAACATAATGTGCTATGCACCTCTGACTCTTTCTGTGCCCAAAAATTGATAACAGCATAGTCTGCTACAAGAACACAGCAAGAAGTGAAATCAATACTGCAGCCAAGCAAATCAAAGCCTGCAAAAACAATCGACTACAATCAAGATCATGGTTCACAGGACTACATAACGGCAAGGTCACTTGAACTGGAAATGTGAAAGTTATAATCTGCTTACTGCAATTGCTGATGCTGCCAGGCCAGATCTTTCTCTGGGGTCTTTGAGATAATATTTCCCAAGGTAAAGAACGTTGCACAGTACCATATCGGAGGAAATGCAAACCCCAACAAAAATCTGTCACAGAACTCAAAAACTCTTAAGCAATGGAGTTTCAGAAACCGAAATGAGGACAGAACAATAGTAATCTGAAACTCACAAGAACCATCCAATGCCACAGCCAAAGCAAGACAGAGGCTTGTTGTAGTGTCGGGTTGAGTGTCCGTAGTTTCTAGGTCCTAACAGTGAGAAATCACCTTCAACAACCCGAAGTTGCACCGCCACCTCCTTGTCCTCATCAACTCTGCCTACAATCACAGGAAAAAGGTTCAACGTTGGGAAACTTTATCGACAGGTTAGTTCCAGGAATTTAAAGATTTGTTTGCTAAGAACCTTGCTTCATCATTTGAACTCCTACAACATTTTTTTCTTGTGGGTGGATTTCCATCACCATTGATTAAGTTTTAATAATTCTTGTGTTGAATGTGACATCTACCAGGTTTTGATCTCAATTAAAAGAAAATAAAAAGTGAAAGAATCCAGAAAAACGGTAAAGATTTGCAGGCTTTGTGGGCTGAACAAGAAGTGAAGTGGGAATCCGCTCTTGTTTGGAAGAAACGGTTCCCTCTTTTAAACCGCACTAACTGTCATTATATTTTTGGATTTTCTTCATGTTCCAATCCATAGCCTAGCAGTTTTGTTTTATAATTACTTGTTAGCTTAAAAAATAATCATTTAATCAATTAATAAATTTGAAATTTATAAATAATTTTTTGTAAAGTTATTGAAGTTTGTTTAGTCAAATGATCATGAAATGTTGAGAGTTATTTTGTTACCTTGGATTAGGGGTGGGCGCGGTTCGGTTCGGTTCGGTTTTTTACTATATTTTTCATAATCGTTCGATTACGATTATTTTAAAATCATAATCGCGATTAATCAAATTATCGAAATAATCAAATACTCGATTAATTGAAATAATTCGATTCGATTCGGTTCGATTATTTCGATTATAATATTGCTTTATTTTGAAACTTTTTCAAATTTAAAATCTTAAATTAATAAATCTACAACAAACATAAAAAATTAACAAATAAAAAATCAAAATATGTCTCAAACAATGTTCAATAACACATAACATGTTCAAATAATAAGTTCCAATCAAAATAAATCATAATCCCAATTATTCCTCAGCTGTTTGTTCTTGTTGAGCTACTATTGGCCTACCAAATTCTACATTAACAAATTAAACAAAAATATTAAAATGATTATTTAAGAGTGAAATAACAAAACAACATATCAAAATATAGTAGTAACATATTCACCAAGCCAATAATTTCATAGAATTCGAGTTTCCTCATGTAGATTGTATTATCCGTTCTCCTAATAGAGAGTTGAGCGAAGCCAATTTTGAGTGCAAATTAATGACTCATGATTTTATGAGTTAAAGAACTACAAAGAGGGATCGAACACGCTCCACTGTGCTAAATGCCGAATTTGAACTACGGTGAACCTTTGGAATTGCCAAAACATCTTTTGTGGAGACAAAATCGGATACCTATGCCCATTCAACTTCCACCAAGCCAAAATATCAAAATGGGCATTACTAGTACTCTCATTAGCATCCGTCAAGTACTTTTCAACATCATTTTTCGAACAAATGTCATCTTTTGAACTTTGCTTCATTATTTTGAAAGATGAAAAAAGATCAATTGACATTATACTACTACTAGCACTAGCACCACCACCACCACTACTACCATCATGGATATCACCATAACAAACACCACCACTATTTCTCACATCACTCCCACCAATATAGCTATTATATAGCTTTATCAACAACTCCTTAATGTTAGATTTCAATTCTTCAACCTTCCTAGATTCATACATGTTACTAAAACAAAATGTAACAAACTCCAATTTACATCTAGGATCTTGCCGCATGCTGTTGTCTAATGTTGCCCATTTATGAAAGCAATTAATTTCTTGTTAAAATATTATAGATTATTTCCAGCAATCACAGAATCCAAAAGCTTGAGCTTGTGCTTAATTACACGTCTGACAAGGTTATTTAAATTTCTACTCACCTATATTTTAACTATTTTTATTATTCTCAGGTTATATGGTTTTCAATTTCAAACTCAATATTAGTCAAAGGAACAACGCTAATTAAAAAGATTAAATTAAATCAGGCAATGCATTAGCAATCTGTAAATTGATTACTTAAGGTTAAGGATCAACGTCTCAAAATTAATGCCCAGAAAATAACTTGTTTTTAAAAGTTCAAAACAAACCCACTTATTATTATTATTATTATTATTATTATTATTATTATTATTGGGAAGCAATACAGATTAGCTCCAGCAAAATCGATCCTGAAGAAGAGATAACACATTTGCTGCACGTCCTATCTTTGCATGTGTGTACCCGCAATAATCAATGGTTTGACTAATAAGTTTGATATTATATATATATATATACACAACTTGACTTTGATGCCATTTTAAGAACTACTATAGCAAGATAAACGTTTAAGCAAACACTCACAGCGGACTACCAGTGGCGACAAGCGGCCCGGCCAGCGAAGCGGCCATGGACGGCAGACTGGCAATAGCGGCGAGTTCAGGGCCTGAAGGTCACGAGTTCAGTGGATCAATTAGAGTCACTTTATAATTTACTTACTTTAGGTTTAGGTTTAGCGATTTTGAATTATTATTCGATTTATTTGATATTCGGTTCGGTTTTACGGTTTTTTTTTTTAAATCGAAAACCGAACCGATTGGTTTTACTATTTTCTCTATATTACTAATTCGATTTTTTGGGTGTAAAAAAACCGCAAAAAAACCGAACCGAACCGAACGGTTCGGTTCGGTTTTTGATTAATCAATTCTTTATGCCCACCCCTACCTTGGATTGATTTTCTTAGATCTTCTTACTTATGTTTAATCTCAATAAGACTATCAAAATCACACATTCTTCGAGTGAAAAATTAAGTAAATTTTGATTTTTTTTTTAGTGCATTTGTGATTGCTTCAACATCTAAATCATTTTGTAAATTTATTCAATAATATCACATGGAGATGAAATTTTGAGTTGATATGTCTTGTTTATGTTATGTTAAATTTGCATCAACGTGAACTTAACCACTTAATAATCATGTTATGAGTTTCTAACACTAACCCGACCTTTTTATTATTATCACTCATTTAACATTTTTTTATAAAAGTATATTTATTTAATATATTTTAATTTTTTATATAATATTTATAGTAGATACTCAAACTCTAGACAATTTTATTTTAAATATATAACTAAAGAATCTTTAAAATAAGACAAATATAATATGAATTAAATGAAAAATAAGTTAAAATAATAAGATAATTAAATAATCAAGCAATATTGTCATAGACAAGTTATTTCAAAAACTTAAAACCGGTGATTCCGATACAAGTTATAAGGAAGCACTTGTGGTCTGTTATAGACTGCCGTCATGATTAACGTAGAGTCGTTGAATCTTGGAGTGAACCCTTGAATCCAGAAATCATCTAGCAATTTGAATCTGTGTGGCTCTGATCTTCTGATTGCGTCGTAGCTGACTTTCACCACAGTTATAAAGCAATTTGACTAAGTTTAAATTTAACTCATTCTACTAATCATGTCAATTTTCCTGATTAGACTTATTATTTTTATGTTAGATTTATGTCAAATTCATGGTTCATGTCAAAAAGTACCACCTCTCACACGCGATTAGTGTATTTATTGTAGATATGAAAAACAAAATAGAATTTTTATGACATATTTTAATTTTTGTATGGGCTCAAACTATGATTTCTTCAACATAAAATAATATTGTACAACAGAACAGGATGATTAGATTATTAAATAATATAAAAAGAGCTAGAAAAAAGGAAAAAGAAAACCCAATTTCTGCTTCTTTTTTTGTTTTTGTAATATGAAAAACTCAATTTTATAAAACAAGTTTGCAAAATAAAAAATCCGAAAGAATGATGCAAGAACGATGAAAACTTATCAGTACGCATAAACATTCAAACATCAAGGTCAAACCACAAATCAACGGCTGACAATCACCACACCTCTTCGAAAAACAAAAGAAAAACCGAACCCAAAACATTTCCTTCAAAATAAAAATTGAAAAAATTGAATAAAAAATTGTAAAAAAAGAAAAAATCTTTTTCTCTACTTGTTTCTCTCTCTAACAAAAGGTATGGAACCAAATGATACGCAGCAACTACAACAACTCAACTCTTACTTCCATCACCCCACGGCCACCACCACCTCCGGCGCCGCCGCAACCACGCCGGTCCCTCGCCAACCAATGGCCTGTTGCCATCTCAGCACCAGCACCACAACAACAGCGCCTTAACGACAGGGCCGGCGGTGGCGGGGAGATGGTTTACCCGCACTCAGTGGCGTCCTCCGGTATGGCGTCGACGCTGGAGCCGGCGAAGAAGAAGCGTGGCAGGCCCAGAAGTACGGGACGCCTGAACAGGCCTTGGCCCATGAAAACGGCGGCGTATTCGAATTCTAAAGGGGAAGAGAGGCAGCGAGAGCTCCATCAGCAGCAGCAGCAGCTACTGGGTTCTGTAGCGGTTCCGGCTATTCGTACTCCGGGGCTCAGGAAGTCTCAGCGGTGGTATTGGTGGGTGCTTGAATTACAATAGTTTCGCCCGCTTTTTTTGTGGTTGCTCGTTAATATTTTTGAATTACGAGGGACTATTTTCGTTGGTATAATTTAGTTTTTGTCGTTTTGTTGCAAATTTCAGATTTTCAGTGTGTTTAGTTGTTGGCTTTCTCAGGAGTGTATATGATTTTGAGGGTTTTATTTGCAAATTTTTCTTTAATTTGTGTTTCAATTGATACTTTATTTGTATTGCATTTTTTGCATTCGTATTTTATGAATGAGCGGATGGGATCACTGGTTTCAAGTATGAGTCAGTGGTAGTTGGTAAAGTATTATTGCCATTAGAGGATTTAACTGAAATTCATGAGTTGATGATGTTATTTTTACAATATAACAACCCTTTGTGTTGTTTATGTTAGTTCTCTCTGGATCTTTCTGCTTAAGAGGTTTTTCTATGGAGTATTGATGAATGCTAGTACTACACTTGATTGTCAGGTAAGGCCACGGAAGTTCAAAAATTCATACTGAAACCTTAATTGCTATGATAAATTATTTTGGCTCAATAATTCTAATTATTTTTTAATTTAATGAGGGGAAGTAATTTGAGTCATAGGTAGAGGTCTGCTTGTTTTCCTTTGGATTTATTAGGTTTATTTTGTGTAAGGATTCTAATTCAATCTTAGAAATTTGATCTCTGCCTAAGAGATTGATTAAAGATGTTATCCTTTGTGGACCATTTATATCACTAGTTCAGATGTCACACTAGTAAAATATTGAGATCTAATGCATTATGCTGTATTTACGCTGTTTATTTGTCTGGCTGTGAAACATAATTTAAAGGAAAATATGCGGAAAATGCTACTATTGTGGTATTGAGCTTTGTAGCCTTATCTGCATTTATTTCCAAGATTAAGTTGTTGGATGGGAAAAGTTTTAGTAAACTATGAACTATAAGATTATTTTCAAACAAGGTAGCTAGAAACTTTTTTTCCCACCAAATAAAAGCAATAAATAAATAAATAAAGCAATTGTAGGTTGCTCTTATTGAATGTTTGACTATTTACTTGTATCCCCAGAACTTATTGAGCTTATCTCTTTACTTTTTTTTTTTTACTGTAATATATGACGCCCTGATCATTTTCCTCTGTCAGCTCTTTTCCTTTTTACCTTTTGCTGAGTATTGTTTGTTTGGATAAATTTGTTTTGTTTGCCAGTATAACCTAGAAACTCTACTGCCAAAGTGCCCGGCTGGCTTTTGGGGATGGTGGCACTGGTATTGCTGTTTTACTCCTGTAATTAGTGGTAGCTTGTTGGTGAGGGCATGTATCGGCCTAGTGTTTCAAATTTTCTCTGGGTAAGTTGTTGAGACAATACAAAAAGGACCTACATTTGTTGATAAATATAAATATATATGCCTTTGCTCATCCTCATTGATTAATCTTATGAGCATCCAGTGTATGTAGTTCTGCTTCATCTTAAAAAGTTGGGGGACCTTGTTCCTTTTGTTTAAATTGTATTTTGTTATTAATTAAATCTGAATTATTCAAGACTACTGGAAACTGATGTATTATGCCAAATGATATGTATTACTTGAGGGTCTCTTGAAGGCAAATAGTGAAAGTAACTATATCAAACTTCTGTGGACAAAGTATAAAAAAGGCTATTCCTCAGATTCATCATCTCTTGGGTGGGTGGTAAAGGGGCAAATTTTTCTTTTCTTTTGAGTTTATATCTACTTCCCAAGCTGGCTCTAGAGGCTAATGTACCAGGAAGATTTACAAAACTTCCCTTTCTACAAAAATATTTCACTTTGAGCTTCATATATCTCATCTCCTTCTTCTTATCTTTAATTTGTTATTTTTATGAGATAATTGTTGAATTGTTTTGCATATAAATTGTTAATTTTAAATTCTGCTCATTGCTCGGTTGATAGTGTTTATATAAAACGTGCAGGGGCATGTATGGTAGTGACTGGCTGTTTTTTCAGTGTGTGAACCCACTGCCCGTTTCTCTCATTTCTCAGCTTTAGAAATGATCACAAGGTGATCATGCATAGATTCAAATCATTGATTACTGAAGTTTCTGTGTATTTGCTTTTGCCATTGGTTTATGACATTTGGAAAGTGAGATGTGATAGGAATATCTCATAATCCTTTTCACCCTTCTGCAGTCAGTCATGAAAAATTGTCCTTTCTTCTCTTGAATATTTATATTTGTTCCTGCTTATTTAAATAACCTGAAAATATATACTGGATTACAATTATTCTGAATTTGATTACATGATTGAAAGGATCAATCAGTAATGGCTTTAGAACTGTCATGTTAGAGATATTAGATGTAGAATGGTTCCTTGAATTTTTTGAACATTTTGTTGTGTCTTACATATGAATGCGTGTTCTTAGTAGTAGCTACCGTTGGTATTTGATTATCTTGTCACCAAGTTCGCATGCCAAATTGGTTAGTGTAAAATGAATAATCTTTGCCTTTGCTTATCTGTGACCTTAATTTGAAATAAAGGAACGGATTGGAATAGGATGTTGGGCAGAAGATTTGTGCTGTTCATGCAACAAAGTAAGCTGTGAGATATGTATTCTGTCTGCATCTGGTTCAATTCCCAATGCATCTCTCCGCAGCCAGCAACATCGGAGGCAATATTACATATGAGGTAATTTTTGATATATTCTTTCCTGTTAATTTTGTTTACACAAATATCACTATCTGAAATACAAAGCAATTGGAAACATAGCTATTTGGTTTTTCCTTTCTGAATTTCTTTCCGTTAATGAAAATATGAGCAGACCTTCCATCCTTGATGTGAATGGATTTGGATCCCCAAACCTCTTGTACCATTCCAAGAGATCTTACCATACCAGCTGCTAACTAGAATGACAAATCTTCCATTTTATTGTAGTTTCTAATTTACTGTTTTTCCCATTCTAAAATATGAAGTTTCGTGCAGCTCCACAAATTACATAGATAAAAATGCGGTAATAGGAAGGGCTGCTTGGTATCCTAAGGAAGAAATAAGTTTATCGGAAATTTAAAAAAAAGAAAGAAAGAAAGAGAAAGATAAAAACTGTCCGGAAGGCTGTAGTTTTTGTCTATAATAAGGTCTGATGGAACATATCAAACAGCATTTTGGATACTTATAGGTAAATACAAATTAGTGTTAATTTTTTTTTCTATTTTTATATATAATTTTGTTTTCGTGAATGTTTTAGTTGAGGGGCGATTCCCCAGGGTTTGGGAACCGTTGACGGTGGCTGGCGAGCTTCTAGTATATTTCAAACGACTTAAGGCGATGAACATGGAGCAATACGTAACTGAACGAAGTACACTG